>JAPVLO010000079.1:1200000-1705000 GCA_027257055.1 Cephalopachus bancanus | reverse complement strand
TAACACAACATCAAGTTGATGCAAACAATTACTTAAAACCCCACACACAGACACACACACACACACACACACACACACACACACGTACACACACACACACACACACACACACAGAACCAGGAGGTCCCAATATTCTGTAGAATGAGGGAGGCTGCAGCTGTAGGCCGACAGCTTTCATATCCTCATTTGAATAATGTGTCCTGAATCTGTCACTTTATTCATTCTCCTTATGCTCAGTGTACTCTACATCAACAACAAATTAAGTTGTAAATAAGAGACAATCATCACTTTTGTTTTTAAGCAGCTACTGCATAGAGAATTTCAATGTACGCTCCTTTTTGACAGGGGGAAAAAGAGGTGCTAGAGTTTGCTTTCATAAGCACAAATATGGGGAAACCAACAGAAACAAAAACAGAAAACAGCTTACTGTTGATGAGACAAAAAAAAAAAAATCTCTAAAGCACATCCATCCATTACCAGCCAAAATTTCTTCTAAGACACTACTCAAACATATAAAGGCAGAGGCTAAGTTTTCCAGACTACATTGGAAACCCATGCGATTTATTAATACCAGTCCTTCAGTCTTAATACATAAGTGGCATCTTTGCTTAACACACCTTTAGACAATAGGGCAAGTGTATTAAATCAATTACAACATAGGTGTATGAATAAACTGATTCCATATTCATCTCCATTAACTTCCAGAAGTTCCAATTACTACCACATGCAGAGAAAATGGAAAAAATAAAAATAAAAATGTCCCTACCTTCACATCAGAGAAGTAAGTCTTCAGCATATTGGAGCTGGGATAACGGGTATAAAAAAACATGAGCTTTGCTTTTTTCAAGTGATTGGGTGACAATCCTTCCTGCATGTAAGATGCAACTGGTTAAGGAAAAAATATCTGTAAGCACGAAGACTAAAACCTTCCCCTCCCCATCCCCTATCTCCAGAGAGCCCAGAAGCCCCTTAGCAGCTGCAGGAATACTGGAAGGTATATGGCACTGGTTGTGGCATCGATTGCTAACTTGCTTCTGTTTGCTCAAAGTGACCATCTCAACCTGTCAGAGATGGCCAAGTGTAATGGTGAGGACACAAGACTGAGTTACAGAATCTTAGCTCCTTCAGGGTGAGGATAGCAAAATGTTCCCCTTGTTTTAGGTTGGCAGGCTATCTATATGTTCACTTGTTGCTAGGGAGACAAATGCACCCAACGTGTACCGCACAACTCTTGTCATTAGAGTTTTTTTCCTTCTTTGCAATTACAGTTCTGTTTGTTCTTCTCTCCACACTCTGCAGTTTACATCAAATTATCCTACTAATGTACATGAAAATATAAAATGCATTATTTTGAATACTGTTATGCAAGTTTCACATTTTACCTTTTAGTGGTAATCTAATGGAGCATCTTGACTCACTGTCTTCTTATCTTATTACATCCTTTTAATTGTTTCCTTTTAAATAATAGCTAAAACTTGGGAGGGTTGGTTTTGGCACAGAGAGAACAGGGGAGGGGGTGTTGCTTTTGTCAAAACAACAGTCCAAAATCAAATACAATTTGCCTGTCCTGGATTTATAGTTAACTCCTTTGAGAGTGACGCAGTAGTTGGGGCTAACAAATCAATAAATGTGGGTTAGCAGATCAATAAATGGCCACTTACCCAAAATAAGAAGGCCTATTTATCTGGAAACATCATTACCTTTTAGATCTGTAAACAGCAGCAACTACAACAGTTCCCAAGAGAATGTGAGGCTAACCATAACAATCCAGGCTTCCTGATTCTCCCCCAGATTCTTGGCACTCCTCAGCAGACTCAGAGCTGGGATGGCTCTGGTCACATCTGTGCCGCAGCCTGGCCCTGCCATTTCCTCAGCAAATTAATGGCTTTATAATTTATCAGAAATGAAGATGCACGTGGAGAAAATCAATGTGGTCCCCCACAAGGTCAATTAAGGGTCCTTCCTAGAAGCTTCTCTAAGGATTTTCTCTTAAAAGAGTCTGGGAAAAATAAGAAAAAAAAAGTGAAAATGTACATGTGTGTGTGCACACACACATAGACAACTACTCAACAAAAATTTCATACCTTATAAAGAAGGGCCAAATAAACACAGGTATTTAGGAAAAGTAAAGGTTTCCAAATAACCTTCATCAACTACAGCATGACTAATCTTAAGAATGGAGGGAAACAAGAAAGTTACTAGAGTGACATAATCAAATTAATATGGATAAGCTCTTGACTACTTATAACGGGGTGCTTAACCAAATATTCTGCTGAGAATTTGTTCAATTAACATTCTCTTTAATATTCCATGCAATTTTAAAATGAATACCTTGGTTTGTAAATAGAAAGTTAAGTATTATTTTTTGTTGTTGTTTTTTTTACTGAAAATACACACCGAAGAAATTTTGATTTTATATCTGTAAGCCAAAGCAGCTTAACTGAACTTGTGTTTTTGTTTGAGATCCTTAATGATTACAAAGATGATAATTTATGACTGACATACTTCTTGTGCCAAGGAAAGAGCTGAAAGGCCCTCCAGTAACCTCCATTAGACTGATAGAGAAGACTAAAGGAGCCCGGCACACTTCAGGACCATCTGTCCAAATGGATAAGTGAAATAATAGTTGCAAGCTGTCTCCTATTGCCTCGTGATAAGAGTTTTAGGCAAGTCCAAACTTCAACAAACATTCTCAGATCTGGGTTCTAATCTTTTTTTTTCAGACGCCTACATTAAAACAACCTCGTTCATTTAATTGCAAGTCCCAAATCTTTTACAATTTGGTCTCACACAAAATACAGATTGTTTTTCTGTGTTTCTCAGGCACAGAGCTACTGAAACTTCCTGAAGCTTTCAATACATCTAAATTATGCTAAGACGTTTTAGTTCTTTTTATTTTTATTTTTTAAAGTAAAATATCCATAGTATTTTGATCAGGATTTAGAGAGTTTTATAAAATTTAATGTCAGAATTATTCTAATTTGAATTTCTCAAGTTCATTTTTGCTTTAAAATGTTTCTTGCTGGTAATATTTGGAATTGATCAGCCAAAATGGAACACAGAATTAATCTTTATCTCTTGCTCAATGTGTAATTAAGATAAATTTCCCATAAAATATATGTTTCTAATAAACTATTAAAAATAACTAATGAAATATTTAAAAGCCAACAGTTAGATAATCCTTTTTTTCTCCTCAAAATAAATCTGAACTGACCAATTGGTTAATTTCCCTTTTAAGTGCTTGTGCTGAAAAGCAACTGTTCTTCCAAGAAAGCACTAGCTGTTTCCAGGATACTTACACACGCACAATGACTCATGATGGAATAGATTCAGTAAACATACAGCTGTACTGAACACGAGCTAAGCTCCATTCAAGGCCAGGAAAGAAAATGAGCACAAATAAATATTAAGGAGGTAAAGGGGGGTGGGGTGAGGGGGGATGGAACGCAAACAAGATCTGTCCCGGCAGCTCATGTGGCTTTGCCTCAATTCTCTTAGCCATAGCTTTGTGAAGACAGATGACATTCAATTCTATGTGTAATGCAAAATAGACAATAACTGCTGAAACTTGAGACAGCTGCCAGGTGTAAAAAAAAAAAAAAAGGAAAAAGAAAAAGAAAGAAAAGATGATAAATCCATAAATTAATGAAAGACATCTGCTCGGGAATATAAAAGATCAGAGAAGCAGGGTACTGCAGCTGAACCTAAAGCGGTGTTCAAACAACCTGAGAATCTAAGTGTTATCTGTTTACCAAGTACAATATAACCTTACCTAAACACAGCAGCCACACGAGGAGCAGCGGAAGCAGCAAAAAGGCAAATGGAAGAATAATAGGTTGTGAGGGCTGAGGAAGAAAATTCTCCTTTTCCGACTGAACTCTGGATTGTGGCTAGAGATTTTATACCCTGCGATTCTGAGCAAGTGGATAGAGACTACTTACTTACATTTTCTAAAACACCTGACACCTAAAGGATTTTAATTTCTCCTCATTCTCTAATTTGCTATGTTTCTAAGAAATTTTTCCCCTGAAAACCTAAATTATGGAGGAAAGACCTAAACTCTCTTAGGTAACGACAGTGATAGAAGGTCAGCATGATCAGAGGGACGTGTAGTGTATGGAAATCTTTTTTTAAAAGAATTTATTCACTTTATAATTTTTTCCAGTGGTGGGGGGAACATTTAGGAGCCCAGAGTCTTCCAATCTTTAATCTACATGCTTCACTACAGCTAATATAGTTGCTATGGTCCCACAAGGCTTCCAAAAACGTGTAAGATCAACTTCTGCAGACTGTTTCACATTTTTGAAATTCATTTGTAACCCATGTTTTCTGGTTGGATTTTAATTTCAAATTACCAAACAATTTTCTCTTTCCAAACTTCAAAGCTTCCCTAAAAGTTGAGTAGGAAAAGCTGGCTGCTACAGAGAACAGGCTCAATTTCTTTACCTGCACATCTTAATGGCTTATAATACTACTCTTGTGCTTTAATTTGGTGCATGCAAATATCTGAGGTCTAAACAAGGCTATTTTTCTTGAGATGCAAAGAGGATGAATGACAAGGAACATCATGAAGAAAAGCAATTGGCTGCCTTTTTTTTTTGAATTTGAATAAAACTTAATATTTGATTAAATAGATTCATTTGCAAAGATACTGGACTCAGTATCTTTTTTATATCTAAGACATGAACCCTTGGAGCAGGTGCACGGACATTCAGTTTAACATCTACTATTTCCTTTCTACTAGAAGGGACAATGAGGTGGAGTGTTCTGTTTTCAGAACATATATGTTTAATGTGCTGAACTTAGAAAGAGTTTATCTGATAAGTTCTTAATGGTTCTTATCTTGGCTACTTTGCTCAAAATACAGATGATACCCTTTGAAGTAGGAAAGAATCGTTCCTTAAGAATTATTTGTAACAATTTGGAAAGCCATGAACTCAGAATAAAAACATAACAATAGCAATCACAATGGTACCAGTTCATTCCATTTTTACTTATTTCTATTGACCTTTTCAAGGAATTACGTACAACAGGTTCACATACGGCCCGGTATCCCTAAAACGGAAGTTAGACTACACTCACTGTGATTCTCAGAGATTTCTTCAAAGTAAAAGCTTGAGAATTTCGTCTAAATACCATCAGCTAAATCAAAGGAAGAACTCACTGCCATACAGAGATAAGAGACAGAAGAAAAGTGGACCCAGTGTCCCCACAAACACTCAGATCCTCACTGGTTTCAGAACTGTGGAAACTACAGAAAATGTTGTTTGTCTATCTTCTTCCTGAGAAATAATATATCAGTGAGATAAGCAGTTAAAAGTGCAATGTAGTAGAGGGAAAAGAGAAAGAATCAGAGCACAGAAGGCCAAATGGTGGAAAATGCAATCATTAACTGCAATAAGAGGTCAAAATTATTTAGATATGAAAGAAGCAACTCCAGGTGTAAGAAACAAACATTTCATATAAACGTGGGTGTTTCCTCACTGTCATTGCTCAACAGAATCTTATGTTGGCAGGAGACAGGATAAGTTATTCTTCTGAAGAAGAAGTAACTATATTTTCCTTAAAGCCTCTGCTATGTATAGAAATAAAAGAAACCTCTTTCAATTCAAATCCTCAAAATTCCTCAGGGGATTTAGAGAGAATGAGACAATGGACATAGCCAATACTTAAAGCAATCTAAAAGGTTCTTTTTTTTCTCCCCCCCACCCAGAAGACCAAACTTTAAAGAAAAAAAAAGTACAGCCATAATATAATAATCTGGTTACAATAAAAGTCTAATTTATAAAAAACACAAACTGGCATCTTGAGCTAAAGATTTAGCATGGACTTTGAAACCCAGCTTCAGATAGTCACCAAAATGGGCATACATGTTGCTTTACTCTGTGTTTGTGTGTGTGCGCATGCGCACTCACGCATTATGGAAAGAGTGGGGGGAAGGGAGAGAGAGAGACAGAGAGAAAGAGAGAGAAAGAAACAACCCACTGTCACTATTACTTGTTTCAAAATGAAGTTAAGGGATCCCTGGGATGCAACAGGGTCTTACCCCCAGACATCAGTCTGACATGATCATCTGAAGATGATCTTCCTGCAAAGGGTTCAAAAATCATTCAAGCCAATGTTTCTTCATACTTTGCCTTGTCATCACCAGCAGAGATAGTCCAATCATTTTGGCCAATATTTACTACCTGCTTATAATGTGTAAGGCATGGTGCTTGGGGTAGCTTTGATTTATGACTGGTGGACTGAATTTTAGATCTTTGAAAGGTCAAAGTTAAGTCAACAACCAAGCCAAGACTCAATTTCTATTTCGATATGTAAATGTCCAACATCATTCTCTTCTTTTTCTTTTACAATGTTCTTCTATTCTTTCTCACTATGGAAACAGACTCCATATTTAACTGCCCAAGTGGGTCTCATGCTGGTGGCTCCAGTTCACCTTGTCAGAAATTTTCACTATTATCCTGAGAGTAGCTGGATAACTCCTACCACTAACCAGGAAAACATCTCCACCATCGCTGTGACTTTGCACTTACGTGGCAGCCTCTGGAGTGGGCTTAGATACGAAAATGTCAATCTCTAGTCATCAAGACAATTGCTCAAAACCCTCAATTTAGTAACAGCCAACTTAATTGCTAAATTTTATATCCATCTGGTAATTTATTATACAAGAAAAAAGCCTCCACCTGCCCCCAAATGTTACTATTCTACTACCCCAAAAGACCAAAGACCACAAGATTTTAAAAAATTTACTGAAAGGACTAATGTACAGAGAAAAAAATTCATCAGTTAAAAATAACCAGAGTTCATGATAGGTCTGATAAAAAAAATAACTGATGTCTCTACATAAAAGTCAGGTTTAGAATTTAAAAGAGTCATAAAAAGACAGTCATTTTTAAGTCGAATACAGCTGAGTTTTATATTTAATTGTGCTCTCTCGCTTTCCAAAATAATTTGCTTTGTGTATGTTAGGACAAAAGATTTCTGTGTATGGCTGAACAGAGGTTAATCATGCATAGAGGCAGCTGCACCAGACCCAAAGAACAGACCTTGGGTGAACGAGAGAGAGACCGATGCTGTCTGAATAAATCAGTACCTGTATATTTCCCTTTTAAAAAACAAGTCTCACTTAAAGATTAAAGACAAACTCTAACATCCCACCCACATCCATTTCTCCCACCTCAGTCTTCCACCAATAAAGTGTTCTACATAATATTTCATCCAGCCTTCTTTGAACAAACCAGGATTCTTGCAGATGGTTTAAAGTGAGAATTCTTCTTATGGGATCTTAGGGCTCTGAAAACTGACTTTTCTCCTTATTCCATTATAAAACTTAACATCTTTAAAAAATATCTGAGGGGATTCAATGAAAATCTACAATGAATTTTTTTTTCCATCGCTGAATCTACTTTTTTTTAAAAAAAAGGAGAGAGAGAAGACAATAATACGGCAGAAAACGCACTGCTGAAAAAGCACATATTAAATACCAGCTCCTTGAGGCAATATACAACTTGTGGAAGTTGCAAAGATCTGATTTAGGTTTAAGCAATCAGGAATGCCGTATACATGCTGATAAAAGCCCATTCTGTCGAATAACAGGGAGGATCGCATTCTTAAGAAGATACTAAATCTACATTATTCTAGATATTGTGTAAACCTAACCATTTGGGAAACTTTTTTTGTGTGTTCTGTTTCTCTTCCTCAAGAGGAAAGTAAAAGGATATTGCACTTCCCGAATAAGGTGAGATTTCAGACATGTCTTGAAGATCGCCGCACTCGGACTTTATGAGTGACAAGGAGAGCCCTTCAGCAGTGCTTGGCGGGTGTGCTGGTGAACAAGGGTGGTGGCTCAGGTGGTGAGACGACATCTTGGTCCTCAGACTCGTTGTATCCCTAGTTAAGTCTAAGGATTCAGGAGAGGCTCTGTCTTTTCCAGAGAAGGAGCCGGAAGGAGCACCTAATGGACTCTGAAATGGGTAGGCCATCAAGGGAAGGGGGAAGGGGTGGCGGAAGGTGGACGTGGTGAAGCCTGCGGTGGAAGAGAGAGGCGACTGGTGCAGGGGCTGGTGGTGGCCACCAGCGGCGGGGCCGGAGGCAGACTGGTCAGAAGAGTTTTTGCGGACAACCAGGGGCAGTGCTTCTGTCTGGTCCGTGGAACTGGGCATCTGCACGTTGCCAAAGGTGTCCAGGGGGTTCGGAATGATGACGTCGCCAAAGCACTGCAGGCGCTGGTTGGCGGTGTGGAAATTGTGGTTTTCCCCATTGACTGCGAATCTGGCCTGGGGGATCTGGAGAGGTGGAAAGACCTGAGGAACCTGGCGGGAGGGTTTGGCCGAAAAGACTTTGACCACAGTGTCCACAACTTGCGACATGGCAGTGTTCAGTTCCTGTTTCAAGGTCTCGGCCAAATGTTTGCCTTCAGGTTGTAAGGAGTTTGGCCCATGGTCTCTTTCTTTGTTGCTGCCTTCTCGTTTCGGCTTGTTCTCAGCCATTTCCTGCTCTCTGATCAGGGCTCGGGCTCGGTCAATAAACTGGCCCGGGTCTAGCTCACACATCTCATTATCTGACCTCCCAACAGAGTCCTGGGCCCTGGCATCCAGGATCTCCGAGCGCATGCTGTCTTCAGACAGGTTACCATCTTCATCATTTTCCGAATCAGTGCTGTCATAGATTTGGTAGAACTTTTCCTGCAGCTGGCGCAGCTGTTTCTGCATGTCCTCCAGCTGCTGTTTCAGCTGTCGGCGCTCCTCTCGCTTCTGTTCTTTTCGGGCTGAAACCAGCTGCTGGAAACTCTGTTGCTGCTGCTGGGGCAGCTTTTGCTTGCGTTTGTTTTCTCTGTAACTTTCTCGGGGACTCACAGACTGCGGGGCCATCTCTCTTTCATTTTCATTGCCCCTTAATGCCACACTGGGGGAATGGCTCATACCCCGAATTATATTCTCAACTCGGGCGCGCTTTGCTCTCAGGTGCTCGTCACATAAGCGATCCATATCAAACTGGCTCATAGTAGGCCTGCCAAAAGGGGAAAGACACTCTGGGGGGCTGTCTCTTGAAGAGTTGCTGCATATATCCTCCTGATGTACTTCGGAGCCTGTACTAGAGAGACCGCTGGCTTGGAAACTGGGCTCTGTGCCACCATTTTTGTTCATGTTATTTTTCAACAGCTGGGAAATTATGGTTGCTCCTGGAAAAGGCATCATGGCATCTTCATACGAGTTCGCCCTCTTCAGCAGCTTGCGGAGTACATTTGACTTTTCCCCATCTGCATGCTGCACCACTGAATACTCAACATCCTGCTCAGAACCTTGGGGATTCATGGCACTAAAAAACGTTGCTCTTGCCTTAGCAAAAAATGCAGATGCTGTCCCTACCGTCCTTTTCACTCCAATGTCAACTCTTCTCCTCTTGGTTTGCCGGCTTAAGAGGGCTGTGCTGTCATGGTCAGGCATCACTGGACGGTTATTGTGCCATCTTCAAAAGCTCGTCAGCTGGGCACAGCTCAAGAATCCCGGGACCCTGGCCAACAGAACAAAAGGACTGATGAATCATTTTCTTTAAATTTCTCCAAATTTCCTGACCTCAATCCTGAATCAAATGCAAAATGCATAGGCTCTGGGATTTATGGCACATTACAATTATTGCAATTTATTATGCACTCTGCTTGAAATGAAACATTTTTAAATATTTCTGCTCCACTGGTTTAAGATGGATTAAGATTAAAAAAAAAAAAGCAAAAACTGCTTAAGCACCAGTAATATGATTCTCTTTCACAAATGCCTAAAATGATACTGTTTATCTTCAGAAGAAGCAGTAGATTATAAGAACACAGCCTCTGACAACCAATTGATTAAATTTTGGGCATTGAGATTCATATTACAAAAGAAGATGAAAGTGGTCTATACTTAAGAAATAAGGTTAAATTCTGAGGCTGTGTGAAATGTGGATGAGAAATTCCCTCTCTGCATTAAAATCATTGTGGTTTTAATGCTATTAAAGGAAAAATACTAAAAAATGTAAATATTTAACACACAGCCTTTATTACTGAATTTTAAAATATTTTTGTCATATGTAAATTGGAAAGAAAAACACCCCAATCAACATCTTTTAAACATAAAATATGAATTTAGCATTGAAAGAAATGCAAGTGTGCTTATCTAGCATATTTACACATTTTTAATTAGTGAAGTCATATGTGAAGATGGTATCTGTTGCTATATCTCAGTGTATCTGTAAGAATATTGATAAATTTTCACAATATCCTTTCAATGGCTTACATCATTATCAAGCTAGATTCACTGTAAAACAAGGATGTTACCACATTTTAGAAGTCAATATATAGAACAATAAATTACTGAACGAGGTAAGGATAAATACATCTTCAGGACTAGTTTTTTTCTGTTAAAATCTGCCAAAATAACACTTCAAATGTCCAAAGAAACTCTTTAACATACATCATTTGTGAGTCTTATTTGGTATGCCAAGTGAAAGAAAAAAAAAAAAAAACAGAAAGGACTGAAAGAAGATATATAAAATAGGAAGAAAATAGCATCCATTAAATATGTGAGAAAGAGAAGTATCTTCTTTGTATATAACTTCTATTGTTTCTCAGGAACACAATATAAAAAGAGAACATCTTTCCTTGCATTTCATAAAAGGCACTTGACATACTGTGTGACTTATTAACTTGTGATGCTAAACCCAAATTTTATAGCCATGTAAGATGTCACATCTTTTTGTTTACAATTAACATTTTATAAAGAACATGAAAATATTTTTTTCACACAGGGTTTATCTAATATTAAACTTCACGTTTGCTTAACAGAGCACATCTTCACAATAACAGGGTCCATTGCCAAAGGCAGCGTGCAGAGTGTCTGGAACGGCTCCCATCTCTTTCGGTTCACCTGTAAAAACATCTACGTGCTCCCTAGGACTGCATCTGTGGCTAGTTTTAAAGAATGACTATCCATGCAAATAGGCATAATTTCAGCATGAAATAACCTGTAAAATCAAGAAAATACTCAATGCTTAGATGGCAACACTATGTCTTTTTTTTTTTTTCAAGCAACAAAGATTTCATCATGCAGTCTTTGCTCCTGGTTTCTATAGGAGGATAAAGCATTTTAAAAGAGCCTGCTTTAGGGTATCATGAAAGCAAGGTGATGCCTCTTTATATTTTTTTGTATGCTTGAACATGAAATACTTCTTGTATGCTTCAGGATAAAATTTCCTGAACTTGGAATGGAGACAGAGATCTCAATAACTTCAATATTAGGCTTAAAATGGAATTCAGAAAGATTGAGAACCCATCATGAAATAATAATACAATTGATTTCAGGAATATGAAAATGCAGTGATAAATATACTAACACATTAGATCTGATAAATCAGGTTAGTTGTCAGGTGACAGAGAGAACAAGGAGACAAACAAGAAAAAGGATGAATCATTACTGCAAAGCTCTATTAATCACAGAAACACTTGCATATAGGAGGTTACAAGAAAGATTTTGTGTCTGTGTGTATCGGTTTTCCAAAAATTGAGTTCATTGCCATTATTTTAAAATTTTGCCTTTTTAATTTTTGTGTGCAAATCCTTTTCTCTTTACTATCATCTGCAAAGCACACAATCTCCAATCAAAATGTTGAACAAACTTTCTGCAGTATTTTCTCCCCTATTCACCTTAACATCCATACCAGACTTAACTCCTACCATCCTTGCCATGAGAAGAGCACATCTGAGACAGAGGCTTAGAAAGGACACACTGGTGTCGTTGAGGAGTGCAAGGTCATCTGCAGGCATCCTTCCTTTTCCAACTGCCATTCACCTCTGCGTCAACTGTACTTCCTTTCCTCTAGCCTAGGTATCAACAGCTGCATCCCTGCCCCATGCTGGAGCCAAGAGGAGGGCTGTGCTCTCCCTAAGGTGGAAAGAAATGATACTTACATCTTCAGTGGAGAATAAGTGTTAATTCAACATGCTCTTTGGGTGTGTTGTGGACAAGATATCTTTTAACTCCTTTCAAATTCACCAAAGTAAACTGGATTTTGCAATTCTCTTTCAACCAGTCAACATTTTTAGATTAAATAATGATTTGTGTCTGTTTTAAGAGAATTTAAATACTTTTAAGTCTTAGGATAAACCTAATGGAAATTTAAAAAAACTATATAATCCAATTAGGCATTATATTAATAGGCACAATATACCTCTCCATATAGCTTGGTTCTAAATTTAAAAATAAAGGCGAGGAGTAGTACACATTGGGACCATACCCATGGAGGCTGTGGGTAAGACTAAATAATAATAACTGGTTGACACACCACTTTATTAGCACAATGTTCTATAAACAAGATATACATATATATGTGAATATATTTACCACAAAAGAAAATGCACTGTAAAATGACCATAATATAAATTAAATCGCATGAAAACATTTCCAACTGCTTCCAGGATGTCCCAATTGAGAATGTAAAGAATGCTATGGAATGACTTTATCGATATCGTCCTGCTCATTAAGATGTCCAAAAACTCTTTTATTCCTCCACATATGTGTAGTAAGCCATCATGCTTCAACTACAATTATCACTGATGCTGATTATATTTTTATTTTAACATTAATTTGAATTTAACCAGGCAATATGAAGCCTTTTGATCAGCACTGGTGAACATCAATATCATCAAGAATGCAGAGAAATAGTGATGTAGAATTTGAACCCAAATGTGTTAGTGATTGGATACCCGTAATCTATTCCTGTAAACTCTTTAATTAATGTGAGTTTTTTTATTATTAACTATTTTGCTGTACCAATTGGCATATAATCTACACAACTGCTTTAATAATTCCTATGCAATACATATGTAACATAGATTCCTCCTCCCAAAAGATATTTTAAGAACAAACATCTACTTATGATCAAATCAGGTTTTAAGTACTCCAGAAGATTCTTCGTTAACATCTGAATTATCTGACATTCTATTTAATGGAAAATCCTAAAGAAACTGATAACTTAAGGTTATGAGAAAAGAATTTTCAGTAAAGAATTTCAAAGGAACTCTGCAAAAGGAAGTAGAAAGTGGCTAAGTGTTCCACTTTAATAAAGAAGTGATTTGGGGAGGGAGACGCAACTTTTACTGCATCTATCTGGAGTCCAGATTCAGGACAAAGAAGTGTTTCATTATGGTAATTATCCAGATAGTTCAGACAAATCTTTTATGAGACTGGGAGAGTGTAAGGTTGGCATGGTTTCCTGCCTGGATTATTTAGATGATCTGTCTTTGTTGATAAAATTATTTAAAGAAATTGCTCAAGCTTACACTTGACTTCTTTTAGAAAATCATCTTTGAATGGGCCTCTGTTCTACTTGGGTCAACCTGGTTATGAAATTTTAAATGGAATATCATTAACAAAGAATATTTCAAATCAATCTTTCAGTTATTCAAAGGGAAAAATCAGATGATTTGATTTAGGTACCCTCCCCCCCCCCAATCACAAAGCTGTCCTCTTCATTGTATTCAAGAATTCGTTTCTGCTAATTAGCAACTTTTCCTTTAGAGACATTTCTGCTTACTATCAGGTTAAGAAAGCCATTAATGTTTATTTTGAAGAACCCACTTGACATAAGTTAATACTTTAATTAACTAAGACTGTGTTGTCAGGTTTGGAAATTTCTTGTCATAATAGAGTTCTCAAGTCATTTAAGATTCTTCCATCCTATCAAAAATTCCATACATTTTTTTAACTGCAAAATGAACCTGGAACATTTTTTGAGATATGCCTAAAATACTAATTTCTACCTATTTAAAAAGCAATAATTAACCAAACTGATAAATAAAGGAGAATGAGAAATAATCTTAAGAAAATACATTTACACTGTTTTCTTTTTGCAGAAAACTGAAATACTCTAAATGTTCTTTGAGGATGCACAAGGCAGTAAGGTTTGAGAAATTCCTTATGTATATGTCCTTTCCAATTTATACAGGTACTTAATTAAAATTCTATAATACATCATGCGCCATCCATTTTCATATTATAGCATCAGTAACATTTTTAAATGTCTTTTTAATTCCTAAATCTAAACATTCTTATATAATATTGTACATTTGAGACAATCCCTAAAATAATATAAGGAATTCATGAAAGAAGGCCTATTTGAGTTTTAAATAAATAAAGGAAGTCTAGCAACTTATAGAATAAGCAAGCTTATGTTTTAAGATTGCATTGGCTGCTTATAGAGAAACGATGCTAGGAAATGAATAAAGTGAGAACAAAGATGCATGTTATTTATGCATGACTTTTTTTTCCCACAAGGTGGTGATTAAGCTAAATAGAATTCTGCATAATGGACACATAAAATATCTATAAGTGCCAAGCACAGATAGCCCCTATTAAAAATAAAACAAGTGAACATAGCCATAGATGACATTTTAATTACTAAAGAACTTCAAAAGCTTCCAAGGAAAGTATTGGGGAGAACTTTGATGGTTAAGTCTAAAGAGTAAGTGACACATACTATTTCATTTTCATAGAGACAATGATCACCATCCAAACAACAAACCAACCAACAAAAACCATTGGCCATCTAACCTATTCCTATGTAACTCAGTTTAAAGAAGTAGTCTGTTTAAAAAAATTTGTAAAGGTCAAGGTTTAAAAAGCCAGATATAGTGCTTACATGGAATTCCTAACATCTTCCCTCACACATCAAGCCACAGTCCTTAACTTCATCTATCATACCATTACATAAACACGTCCAGGTTAACGCAAGAACTCTCCTTTCCCTTCCTCACTACACACAGCCCATTTCATTTTGAAAATACTCAGAAGTTCTTGCAAGAAATCCTTCATAGAACTGACTGCCCTCATCTTGCATCAAAATAGAAAAGCACAGTTACCTTCTCATGTACTTGAGATTTTCCTTCTCCATCAAAGTCATATCTAGGGCATTTGGCACACGTCTGGTACAACGACAGGCTCATTCTACTTTATGAGAGTTTTTAACATGTAACTTGAAAGAGTTTGAACATACCTATTCTTTCTGGGCAAGGAGAAAGCATGCTAAAAAGATAAGCTTTAACAACAGTAACACTTTCAAACTGACTTTGGTATTCTTGGCAGTTACATACCACCCGTGGCTGTCCAAAATGTGCATGCGCGCACACACACACACACACACACACACACACACACACACACACACACACAAAGAACAGATCTCTGCTCTCTGTCTTTTCCCCCCTCCCTCTCTCTGCCAAGCACAGACCTAGGAGATAGGCATAAACTGGAGGGAAGCAAAGGGAAAGTCAGTCTCCCTCCACCTGCTGCCTGAAGTGGGGTACTTTGGGCTGACTGGCAGGCAGAAAGCCTGAGACACTGCCTCAGCAGCAGTGGGCCAACATCCTTAAGAAAAATAAACAAACAACCTGCTCCCATCCCTACCCAAAGAACTCACATGGCAGGGCTCAAAACACAACAGCCCAATTCCCATTAGCCCAGACAATCCTATTAACCAGGACAACCATAAATTCATAAACCTCTACAACCCTCGAGCAAGCATTGTGGTCTGGAAGTGCACAGACACACACAGACACAGAGGAAATCTGCACCTGTCTTTCTTGACACAACACACCTGTCAGGCCCTGCCCATGCGCACTCTGCTAATAGACTTCTGCCTACCTAGTTTAGGAAATGATTTTTTGTTTTTAAATAAGGGAAGACATGGGTGGAAAAGGGAGAGAACAAGAGAATAGATTCTTCTAGCCTTGACTTTGAGAGAAGGCCACCCTGTGCTTGCTCTGTTTTCATAAGCTCAAGGAGACAACACAGACCTTCTTGGAAAAATAAAAACACGCAGGTGAGTTCCCAGCCTTCCCCCAGGCAGAGTAGGGTTCTGGGTTGCCAAGAATAGCAGTTTCACACTCCAACCTGCCTCCTTGGGCTATTTAATACTACGCCCGACCCCCTCCTCCTAGTTCTGTTCAGTTTGCCAGGAAGGCTCTCAACTTCCCAAGAAGTGGGGAAGGGGCCGAGACCTGGGAGTCTGTGGAAAGTTCCTTCACCCCCTCCCTCTCTCCTCCCCACCCCACCCCCACCCCCGCCCCCATCACTCTCTCCACCAAGCCTCCGTTTTAGCAGAAGGAGTAACTGGCTGGCACACCAGAAGAGCCAACAACTTGCTAGACTGGACTTTGGGTGATGTCTCCCCCTGACTCCCTGCGGCCCCCTCCGGGGCTGCTCAGGCAAGATAGCAGCTCTTCCCGCCCTCCTCACCAGTCTTCCCAGTCACAATGACTCTCACCTCTCCTCTCCTTCCTCCCCAATCCTCCGAACTGGGGCAAAATGGTAAGTGCCCCCCAGACAAGACCAGACCGAAGCTGCCCAGCATCACAGAGTGCCCGCGATGGCCGGGAGATCTCTCGTCTCCCAGATCCGCCGCCGGAGAACACCCCCGCCCCCACTCGGACCGCGATCTTCCCTCCTCCGCGGCGCCCCGGCCCCCACCCCGCCGCCATACGACCCCCGGGGCTCCCGGCGTCGCCTTACCCGATTCCGCCGGACCCAGCCCTGGGTCCGCGAGCTCAGGAGAGGGGAGCCGCGTTCGGTCCCCGGGACACATCCCTCCACCGGTCCAATCCCGATTTCAACATTTCGGCTTCGACAGCGTTTTGAGAGCAAAGTAACAGAGCGCCCCCCTCCTCCCTCGCCTCTCCTCCCCACTCCCGGCCCTCTGCTGGGGTTAAAAAGGAGAAGTGAAAGGTATGCAAATGACAAGCAAATTGGAAGAGCCGGGAAGAAAGGCAGCTATAATAAACAGGACAAAGAGAGAGGACGTCGGGACTAGCCCCGGAGTTTTAACCCGGGAGATGGGGAGGAGGGGGCTTGGCGAAAGCAGGGGATCCAGAGGAACAAAAAGCGCCCCGGTCCCCCTCGCGGTCCTCTCTCCCGAGAAGAGAGGACGAGAGAAAGAAGGAAAGGAAGCGAACGCCTCCTCACACCCCAGAAACAGTACACAAAAGGTGACAAGAGCAGCGACAAGTCCAGCAACATCAGCCTCTGCCCCCACCCCCCCGTGGCCAACACCACCCCCGGCCACCAGCAGGAAAGAGAAAGAAATAAAAGCCAAGCGGATCACTTACTCTTAGGACCCGGGAGGAGCGGGGCGCGGAGTTCCACTGAGGCTCCTGCTTAGAAACTGTTTAGAGGCTATTTTATTAGGATTCATTTAAATAACACCATTTTTTTCTCCTGGAAAAAAAACAAATGTTTACACGGGCGTGAGTCACGGGAGGCTCTTTTCGGTCCTTCTCATTCAAGAACAAGCCAGTGCAAGTGATTCTGGAAAAGGGGAGGGACTCACCAGGGGGAGAGAAGAAGATACTTACGCGGTGCGGAGCGCAGGGGGACCGAGCCTCGCTTTTTTTTTTTTTTTTTTTTTTTTTTTCCTTGCCGGCAGAGAGAGGAAAACACGCGCGCGCACACCCGGCGCTATGTTGCGGGTGATGAATATGATAATTGGACGAGGGACGGTGAGTCCGTGCGGGAGCGAGCGAGCGGGGCGAGTGGGAGAGGGAGAGGGGAGAGAGGAGGCGGGGAGGGGAGAGGAGAGAGAAGGGAGCGGAGCGGAGGAGAAGAGAAGAAGGGGAGCGGAGGGAAGAGGAGAGAGGAGCAGAAGAGGAGCGGAGAGAGCAGGAGAGAAGAGGAGGAGAGGAGGAGAGAGGGCAGAAGAGGAGGAGAGGGGAGCGGAGCGGGCGCCGGCGGGCGGCGAGGGCTCTTTCGCGCCGCTCTGCTGTCCCCGTCTGTAATGGTGTACGATTTCCGAGCGCTCCCTCAGCTGAGGGCTCCGCTCCACAACAAGATTTACTTTAAGACACAGCTGAAGGAAACAGGAAGACTGCACGTCACAGTCTGACTGACGTACCCGGCCCCAACACCCAATCGCGAGGCGCCTTCGGATTCAAGGGGGGATAGCAAGGCGAGAGAACTTGGGAGGAAAAAAAAAATATATAAAAGGGGTGGGGGGTGAGGGGTTGGGAAGAGAGGAGGGGAGAGGGGCCCCGCGCTCCCCCTCCCCGGCCTCCATCCCGGGCCCCCACCCCCTCCCCCGCCCTGCCGCGGCTTCGGGGCGACGGGAGCGCCGCGCCGGGGCCGGAGCGAGCCATCTGCGGGCGCGCTGCAGAGCGGGAGCCGGCGCGAGCGGCGCCCGGGCGCACCCTCGCTCCTCCAGGACGCGGGTCCTTTTTTTTTTTTTTTTCCCCTCATTTCCCAGATACAGCTGATCGAGTTCACCGGCTGGCCGAGCGAGTGAGCGCTCCTCGGACCTGGGTGGAGGAAGGCACGAAAAAGTGTACGGGAGAAAAAGTGGGTTTTTTTTGGGGGGGCAGCAGGAGGGAGTGGGGGCATCTGCAAATCGTTCCACTTTTTAAAATGATCCCAGGTAGGATGAAGAACACATGTCACCCTTGCTTCCTTTTAAAGGGGCGGTGGACAATAAAATACAGGTAGGTTTGGTATTAAAATAATAGGTGCCAGAGGTTTCACACTGGTTCCGCTGCATCTGATATTAGAAGATCAACATTGGCTGAGTCCCAGTAGATCTCCAGTCAGAATTATTAGGAATAAGAGTGTTTACCCTTGGCTACCTCTAACAACATTATTTGGATTGTAGGTAACGCAGCCTTTAAAAAATATGTTGCAAACATTGCCTCGCGATTGCCTCTCACTAATTCTCTCACCACAGAAGGACTCAAGAAAGCGGTTCCGTACAGGATTTACCAGTTTTGACGCCCGAGTAACAAACTTTAAAGTTTATTAGGCAGGAAATTTCAAACGCTTAAATCGCAGGTTCCAACGTAAAGCCACAGAAAATTCACTTTGGTTTGACATACCTTGGATGAAAAGTAGCCAGCAAGATCTCTTTGGATAATGTGGCTCTTACAGAGATCTCTTTGGACTTTGCAAGTAGCAAACGCTGAAGAGCGAGCCTCCAGCCACAGCCAGAAGGTCCCTTTCACCCCGCACAGCAAACGGCTTTTAATAAAGCAACCGCGTTTATGACTTAAAGATCCTATAAAAGCTAGGGCTTGCAAGAGCTGCGAAGCAGAAATATTCATACATACTCGATTAGACGCTCGTTTTTTTTAAAGGAGGACGAGGATAAGTATTTGTCATGTGTCCCTTAAATTTAATCAGATCAAAGTTTGAAACATGCTGTATCGTGACAACAGGGTATTTATGAGGTGTGTTACAAGTACACTAGCCAAACACTACCACCATCTACTGAGACACACACACACACACACACACACACACACACACACACACACACACACACTCCTTTCGAGGAAATTGACAATTTCAGCTTCAAATTCACCAAACTAAAGAGGATACTAAGTCTTCTCTTTGAATATAGATAGCGATGTATGTCGGAGTCTATACCCTAAAGGAAACTTTTGGCATGGAATTCAAACATGGAAAAGAAGAAAAAAAAATAGGTCGGCCAGGTTAGGTGCCAGCGATAAGAGACTCCGCGAGCACCCCAGCCTTCCTTTCGCCCCCTTTCGCCGCCCCCAGACACTCCTCCACCCCCATTGCGGAAACAGCACGGACGAGCGCACACGCACCACTCACACCTTCAATGAGCCGCTATTGTATCAAGTGTTCTAACCGGGATGTGACAGTTTAGGCGGGGAACAGAAATAATCAACATGCCCATTAGATGCAGGATGGAATAATGCTTCTATTGGTTGGGTCCCTTCGAGGTAAGCGGGTGTATTGAGCGGGGGAAATTTCGGTTCTCAGAATGGAGCAAAGCTGCTTCCTTTCTTCTTTTTCGTCCTATGAGTTTTCTTTAAACCTCTTAGTTCTAACGCATAAGTAAGCGCCAGCCCACAATTAAACTGGTAGGAGTAAAGGATATATGCCCTCCACACCTTAAAACCATCTGCTCAGTTTGACATTTAAAAGGGAGGAGAGCGGGGAGGGAGGAGGGGGAGAAGGGGAAGGAAGGAGGCAGGGGCAGAGAAAAAGATTCAGACTCTGGAAAGAAATGGCTTGAACTCTAGCCCGCAAGTTGGTGTCAATTGCACATAGCGCTCGGATGCACGTTTTGCACACACTACGCCTGGGAACTGGCGGCGGGAAAAGTTCCCTGCGATCCCCAGTTAAGTCCTCTGTCACGCCAGGGGGAAGGCAGGCCCGAGTCCGAGTCGGGGTAACCCGCTTGGCAAACAAGGAAGCTCCCCCACCCCCTAGCCTCGCCGGCGGAGGCTGGCGGCTGGCGACGCGCTGCCGCGGCGGTTAGCAGCCCGCGTTAGGGCGCAGGAGCCGCTCGTTGAAATAGGAGCGCGCGCCACGCCAGGCGAGCGAGCTCGGTTCGCAGCCCAGCTCCGAGAGCTGCCGGCTCGGAGTCCCTGTGCCCTGTGTCTGTCGGGGCGACGTGCAGGCCAGGCTCCTGGCAACCTCTCCTGCCAGCGCCGCGGCGCGCTCCTGAGTCCCGGGCGACCGTGGAGCGACACACGAGGCCCGGGCCCCCTATCTCAGGCGACTCCTGGTTTGTTTTCTGATAGGGGAGAAGCGATCAGTCAGTCAGCATGGAGACGAGAAGTCGCCTAGATATTGGCTCCATGTGTGAAACCAGCGGCCAAGCCGAGGGTCAACGCACCCCTCCCTCCCGCCCCATTGCCAACGCAACCAACCCCAATAACTTAAAAGTTAAAGCAAGTTCTGACCGGTCTTGTAGCAAACCCTATCCGTGCAGGTTGCGTTTGCTTATTTATCTGAAGGGTGATCTGTGTGTTCTTGGTTAAACTCTTGCAGGTATCAGCTATGCCTCTGGTTCTGGGCTAAACACACTTGGCCTGCACATTTCCTGGGCGCGTCCCTCCCTCTCCCTGGTCTTTCTTGACGTCCTTAGCTGGGGGTAGGAGGGAAGATAGTGCATATAAGTCATTGTGAACCTTACAAACAACCGTTATCAGAGCCTAAACAAACCAATTCTGGGAATTTCAACCAGATCCAGTTGCGAGGCAAACGTGGGCGTGGATTTCGGAGGAGAAGGATGCGGGAGAACTTGACGGTCACCCACTCGCCGCCGCCGTCACCGTCACCGCCGCCGCCGCCGTAGCCGCCATCCTGGAGAAGAGGAGGGAGAAAAACCAACCCCAGGGTGCAGGCCGGCCTGCTGCAGGCTGTCTAGAAGAAAACTGACTGACGGCCTCTCTCTCTCTCTCCTCTCATCCCTTGTGCCCAGTGTGACGCCAAGCCCAACCTGGATCTGTTCTGAATGGGGGGGGAAGCGAAATGCCACAAGATCAGTAGCAAGTAGCAGCTGCGGCGTTTTCCCTCCTGGGAACCCCACTGCTTAGAAGCCTCCCGAGTGATGTTTGTTTAACCAACAGCTTTCAAAGTAAACAGAAGCCAATCACTCCAAAGAAGTTGAAATATAACCCTTACAAGAATTTGGATCCAGGGGGTGCAGGCAGAAAAAGTAATGTTTAAAATAATCAAGCCCCCCCCATGAGAGTCCACCACATGGCTTAAAGGAGCGCAGAATCGTCCCCCAAATACAAATTCATCGAAAGGACTCATTACAAAAAGGTGACCTCGAAGAAAGTCGCTCCTGGCCCACAAACACGCACCCGCGGGGCTAAGGGGGTTGTCAGTGATTGAAGGGGCACAGGACGACTTGATTGTATGGAAGTGAGCGAAAGCAATCAAAGAGAGGTACATTCCTTGCCCTGGAGTCGCAGAGAATAGGCTGGGAGCCCTTCGCCGCCAACCCTGGCTTTGCCTCAGGCACCGAACTTTCCAATATCAAGATATTAACAGATGGCGGTGAGCACATGGAGGCTGCTACTTACATAATCCAGCCACTCCGCCCGGCCGCGCGCGCCTTCCGAGGGGTGCTGTTGCTCCCTGAAATCCCTCGCCTTTCCCCAACCTCACCCGGTGCTACGAGGGCTAGGATTTGGAGAGGCCGTGATTTCAGGAACACAACACACACACACACACACACACACACACACACACACACACACACACGTGATTTCAGGAACACAACACACACACACACACACACACACACACACACACACACACACACACCCGATCTGGCTGTGCTTTATCTTCTTCAGTCCACAGTAGGGAAGAAGCTGGAGACCCACAGGCTGAGGAGGAGCAGAGGGGACGCCTTCGGGGAGAACGGGGTGCTCCTCCTCTGTATCTGAGGGTGTCTGGGAGTGGAATTTACACAATTTACACCCCCCTGCCATCTTTGGTTCAGATCAGTATACCTTGCGCTGTCGCTGGAGTCCCAAGGCAGCCTCGGGCCGCAGCCCCAGGGGAATGGGGTGGGCTGCGCGTGGGAGTGTGAGGGAGCGCCTTTGCAAGCGGGGGCGCAGTGGGCTCAGTCACGTAAAGCTTTGGGCACCGCCACACTTCCGAGCTGTGGCAGCTTGTGCGCTCGTTCCCACTCGCGGGGAGTCCCTTTCGGATGTGTGGCCGCCCACTGCCTGCGCGCCCTCAGCCACCTCGCGAAGGACCCGGTCCCTCCTGGTGTGCCTGTGTACCCCCGTGTGTGCGCCGGGGCACGTGGGCCGGCCCAGCCTGCTCCCTGACCGCAACTCCGGGCTGCCGAGACCTGCGAGGGCTACGCCTGCGTGTGTTGGAAAAGTTTCGGGTTGGGCGGAAGGCAGGGAGCCTCCTCTCCGGCACTCGGCGGGAGCGGGGCTTCCTGCCGGCGTCCTCCTCCCCGGTGTCCTCCTCCCGCCCCTGCCCTTCCTTCCTCGCCTCGGCCCCGCGCTAGGTGTCGCGGCCTCGCGGCCCGGAGAGAGCGAGCGCGAGATGCTGCGCTCCGTGAAGGGCGCGCCCCTTCTGCCGGCGCGTCCCGCGGGGGTCCAGGCCGCCCTGGGTGCGTCCCCGCTCCGGCCCGAGGGCCTCGCCACTTCCCGGACCTCCGCCGGGGCTGGAGCCCTGCTCCGGTGACTGGGATCGGCGCACGCCCGGGCGCGGAGGACAGCCACCTGCTCCCGGAGCGCTGCGGGGCCGGGGACGTCGTCGGTTGCGGCCTGGGGACGTCGCGGCTGCCAGGCCCGCTCTCTCCGCGGCCTCCCCTCCCCCAGCCCGCCTGTTGCTGCAGGGGACAGCGTGCGGACGCACGGGACCCGAGCGAGGGGGCTCTTTCCCCGGACTGCAGGAGGGCGGGGTTGTTTGGAGGGCTGGCAATCTCCCCTCCTGCCCACCCGCTTTCTTTTGTCAATTACTCTAAGGATATCTGGCCGTTACTCCCAGCTCTTCTTTCTTTCGGTCTTCCATGTCCAGGGTGTGAATTCGGAGGAAGTGCTCTATTTTCAGGGGCGTTGGTGATAGGACTTAAGTTGACCGTACTGCCCATCTGACAAAGCTTGTATTCGGGATGAGGAGCTGGTTAGAAACAAATAGGTGTAGGCCTCACACGGGGAACAGAAAAGGAAGCGCTCAGTGTGGATTTACTTGGGGAGAGAGTAATTCTGGAAAGTTGCATTTTGTTTAAATTAGAGCAAGACACAGTTGAAAGCCAGATTTCTATAATTTTTCTGGTAATATTTCTTTTATGAAGTATCTAAGTGTCTGTTTGTCATCATTTTGAGATCAAAAGGAAAATCCAT
Source organism: Cephalopachus bancanus (assembly GCA_027257055.1). Lineage (NCBI taxonomy): Eukaryota > Metazoa > Chordata > Mammalia > Primates > Tarsiidae > Cephalopachus > Cephalopachus bancanus. Next base: position 1,681,359 of record JAPVLO010000079.1, on the reverse strand, counting down.
ATGCAGCATAGTTTTTCGAAACTGCTATTTAAATATGTTTTAAATGTTTTATTCAACTCGAAGTAGGCTGCTCAGAGGCAAGACTGGTGACAAGAACCGTGGGATGGCTTGATGTGGAGCAGGGCTTCCAAGGACCTGGCTAACCATTGGAATCACCACAAGAGCTTTAAAACAAAATAATGATTCCTGGGCCCATCACAGCTAGGCAGTCAGTGGGAAACCTGGGAATCTAGGGTCACACTGTGTCGATAGTTATTGCTCCAGAGTTGGATGCGTTTCTCAGTTATCTGTAAAGTGGGGATAATACCCAAATAATAGAGATATTGAGAGACTTCTACATAAGTAAAATTGTTCAGCACATTGATTGGTGCTCAATACTTGGAAGGTATATTGCCCACAAATGTGTGCTCTAAACTTCTGCACTGTTGTGTACTCTTATGCAGGACCTATCCCCTGTCCCCAGTGTCTAGATGAAGTGAAGTGAATTGTCACGGGATAGGTATATGTATGCACAGTTGCTACCTTGGACATTTTATATGCTTATCCCTCCCCCACATTTTAGGCCATTGAATTGGCGTACCTTTGGAAAGCTAGGCCCTATGCTCCTGGACCTAGAACTGTCCATCAGACTCACTGGCAGACAGAGGGCATTTACCAATGTGAAGTGAACTCCCCCCCGCCCCCTTTGACCTTTTACCTTCCCTGCTTTATAGATGGCACAACTTTCCTGAAGAAACCACCAGTCAGACCAATGAAATCACAGGACAAAAAGTTCTATTCGAGAGAAAACAACAAGAAGAAAAAAAAAAGTCAACATCCCTAGGTAAAACAAGAACAATTGTGTATCACATATCATATGTTTGTATATGTTTGAATGAACAACTCTCCCGAATCTATGTAAAGTAAAATACAACCCTTCATAAAATTATGTTCAAACCAATGAATACAAGCAATACCCCAAGGTGATTAAGAGAGAGCACAGCCAAAGAGAAGGGAAGGAAGATAGGCAGGGAGGTGCCACAACTGGCTATGACAGTAGTGGAAGGGAAAGAAAGTCATGGAAATGGAACAGGCTGAACCAGCAGACCGTAGACCAAGAGGCTGACAATTTCAGAACTTAGAGATGGCTGTGAGTGGCTAATTAAACATCTCCAGAAAGGTGTTTTGCTGGTACCCGCAGAAGACTTGAAACATAATTATATATTCCTGGATAGGGAGTAAGGAAGGGATTGCCAGCCTGGAGCATCAGTGGGCCCAGCCCTAGTGAATGGACCCCAGGGGGTTGGAGTAGAGTCACCGGACTCCCTGAAGAGGGAAAGAGGAAGCATCACCCTCCAGATGTCTGTTCTGTCCTCTAGGTGTTCCTCAGTTAGGAACTCTAGTCTAGAAGAATCTGGATGAGAGGAAGGAGTGCCAACACCTCCTCCTCTCATATTCCAAAGTGATCTTTCAGTGAGAACATAGCAAGGAGGTCCTGCCAAAGTGGGTTGGGGGAGCTCATTTCAGATTGGTAAGTGCCCTCTTCGGATCTCTTTGGACCAGTGAGGAAGGCTTCTGCTCTCTGGCTACTCTCTGTACCCAGGTGGGAAATGTCTGTGACTTTAGGGGAAAAAAACAAGGATCACCCCAAGACAACTAGAGAGAAACGTATTTGGGGCCTAGCTGCAGAAAGATGGGTGGGAACTTCTGGCTTCTTGTGGAAGGAGTACTACTGTGTGGGAGAGGAATGGGAGTGGCAGGGCTTGTGTGTGTGGGGGGGTGGGGACAGTACAGGTGGGGGCAGGGCAAGGTGAGGGGAGCGAGTCTGCAGAGCGTGAGTGGGCAGGGCCGGGATAGCCAGTGGAGTGGGCACGGTAGTGAGGGAGCAGAGTTGGGGGAGTGTGTGGGTGGGGTCCCATGCGCGAGCGTGGAAAATGGGGGCATGGCAATGGGGTGCAGGAGACGTGGGGATTCCCGGAGGGGCCCCCGCGGGGCGGGTGGCTATGGAAGTGTCCCTGGAGGGGCGGAGAGGCAGGCAGGAGAGAAGGCAGGAGGGAGGCTAAATTTGGCAGCTGCTCTAGCCCCGGTGAAGGGCGACGCGTCTGGGCTTCCTTTCGTAGGCACTTTGGAAGCGGCTGGCTCGCTAATCCCGGGTTGGCGGAAGGACTTGGACCCGCCGCCTCACGGGCACAGCATGCCGGACGCCGTCCCGGGGGGGCGTTGAGTGTGTGTGGGGAGGGCAGGACGGCTGGCGTGACCCTCTCAGTTGAGCAGATCCCCGGCCCCCTCCTAGCTTGCTGTAGGTCCCGGGCCCTGCGCCTTTGTGTGTCCCTCGCACCCCAGCTTCTTCCCTTATTCTAGCTCCATCTTCCTCCATCCCTAGGCCCCACGTTGCTGCCCTCACTCTTCCAGATCTCGGAGGCCCAGTCCTTTTTCTTCCGCCGTCAGAGGGGTATTCATCCCCTTCTCTCCCTCACACGAATCTTCTGATGGTGGTTCTGGGAAGAGCGAGAGAGGGGGCACAACCCAGAGTGGACTCAAAGACAATGGAGTAATTCCATTCACTGGATAATTACTGTTTGCAAGAGCTGCTAAGCATAGCAGTGAGTGGACAGAGTGGACCGCACGATTTGGGTTCTGACCCAACATGGGCGGTTACTATCTGTGTTTGGCTTAGGCTGGTTTCAGTTAGGAACTCGCGTCTAGAAGAAATCTGGATGAGAGGAAGAAGTGTCAACACCTCCTCCTCTCATATTCCAAAGTGATCTTTCACTGAGAATATAGCAAGGAGGCATCAGGCATAGTGATAATGGACAATGATAGATACCTCCAGCACTTACTGAGCACTTCCTGTGTGTCAGAACTGTGACAGATGCTTTACACCCCACAATTCCCCTTTCTTGATTCTAAAAGGCCATAGATTATAAGACACCATTCATTTAAAGATGGCCTTTAGGAGAAAAGGAACACTCAACAACCTTAAATGCACAATCAATTGTAAGTCATTGATTTCAGGAACATAGTAAGATATGAGAAAAAGTGAATCTTAGAAGTGAAGAAATTAAGTATATTATGTGTAATTCTCCCAACAGCCCTGAGAATAATAATCCCCACATATGAATGAGTGAACTGAAACTGGTGAATGTTTCACCACTTGCTCAAGGCCACAAGGCCAGTAAATAGCAAAGCCAGAATTGGAACTCAGGTCGACTTGCAGTGAGAGGTAGAGCAGTTTCTCTTAGGGCAGGGATGGGGCTTTGTCAGTCCTTTTTCATAGCCCCATTTTGTCTGAACCCTTTTATCATCAACACCCAGGTCCTATCCCCACAAAAGATGGACATTTCCATGAGGAGAAGATCATTCATTGGGGGAAAGGTGTAGAATCGTCAAATTATATTTTTCAGATTCAAATAAAGTCTTTAAAAGGTAAAAACCATGCATGCCAGGTTTTGCTGTGCACCAAAGGAAGCCGATGAATTCAAGGATCCCTGTATTGCTGAAAATAGAATTGTAAAAAAATAAAAGGGGTGGGGGGAGAAAGCAAACGAAACTAATCCTATTAAACGTGGTAGCATGTTTTTGTGGCACGCAGGGAGAGATTAAGCACAGGAAAGGGGATAAGTACTGCTTCAGTTTCACTAAACTAATGTGACAACTTGTCATTGGAGATCTTTACAGCTTGTTAGTAGATGACTAGCTGATTCAGAAGTGTTTTCTATCATTCCCTTTGTGTCCCCATGAGGTTTTTTTTAAAAAAAATTTCTTTCTTTTCCTGTTTCTTTCTTACTCATGCTGCTCTATTTTGCTTTATAATCCTGAGTGTCTCCTTCAAGTCAAAACATTTAGCTGGCTCTAATCAAGATTTGGTTTTGAAGATGCCCCTTGACCTAGAGTTGCCCAGAGAAGCCTCCAAGGGGGCTGCTTTCCATCTTCAATCCAGGGTTGTCCTGGGGCTTGAGAAAGTGAGCTTCTGGAGAAAAACTTGCATTTCAGATTTCATTTCTGCAGTCCTTCTCCCCTCCTTTTCCTTCTCTTTTCTTCCTTCTCTGTTTTCCTCTCCAGTTTTCCTCTTCTCACTTCTTCCCATCTTCTCTTTCCTAGAATTTCCTTCCCTTCTCTAAGGCACTCTAATAACTCTCTTCTTGTTTCCTTTCCTTCAGATAAGACAGTTAAATTCATAGAAAAAAGTTATGATTCCTTGGTGGTCTCCATGTTGAAGTAACTCCTGGTGGAGGGAGTAGTGGTGAGGGGAGGGGCAGGGGGGACCATCACAGACATAAGGGAACAAAAGGCTGATGTCAACTGAGAGGAAGTGAGAATCCTAGGCTTGGTCACTGCCTTTCCAACGCAGGTGTCCAGCTTGTTTGGAAATGTGGCTGACAGTTCCTCTCTTTTGCTTTGGCTTCACTCTCTCCCACTCTCCCCCTCCCCTGCTCCAGCTTTCCCCACTGGCTCACCACCAGAGGCGAGATGTTGAGTCAATGGAAAAACAACATTTGCCAACATTAAAGGGAGACTGTTTAGAAAAGGAAGGCCCTGCTGAGGTGCAGAGGAAGCCTGTGCATTAACACGGGCCACCTCTTATCTGGGGCAGCTGGGACCGAGCTGCCTGTGCTGATTCCCTGGCTTTGCCAAGAGGCCTTCAGCAGACAGGCCGCCTTGAGGAGTAAGGGGCTGATTCTCACCCATGGGGCATCACTAGAATGTTTAAAGACCAAAAAAAAAAAAAAAAAAAAACCCCAAAACCATTGATTTCCCCCCCAGAGGCTTAACTGGAAAACCTGTACCAACAAGCAAAGTTTTGCAAAAGACACAAATCTCTAAGCCCCTATCTCCTGACACTACTCACTGTGAACTTGGCTCCTCTCATTTCCAATGCTTTTGAGGACTCCCAAGCATTGTAAGGACTGACCATTCTGACATGAATGTGAATTGTGAGAAAGGACAAGTTAAAGTGACCCAAAGGAAAGGAAGAAAAAGGCATGTGCGTAGGTTCACCCTGGCTCTAAATTGCTTACCGTTAAGTTACTTGGGCCAGCTCCTGATGGAAAGATAAGGTAAATCCCTAGTCAGTCAATAATTAACTGTAGCTGCATTAATGGTCCAGTCAGCTAGATCCTGCTGACACCTTCAGAACCCTGGCTTGGTGGAAAGGATTGGGCAGGACCTTTTGATAGAAAGGCCTGTCTGTTCAGCCTGCCACAGACCCTACTCATCGATCAGCATGAAAGAAGTAACTTTATGCCTGTCCGCCAGTGAGATATTTTCTTGGATTAACTCCCTGGGATAACTTCTGGAAATTTCACTTTAGGAAATCTCAGCTTCTGTGCATGTGTGTGTGTGTGTGTGTGTGGGGTGTACACAGAATAGCTTGAAGATCCATTCTAGTTCCAGGTCAGTTTGAATAAAATCCCAGATGTGCAATGATTGTTACTTCATTATTCTTCTTAGAAGACCGTATTTTCTCTCCCCTGCCCTGCCCATCTTAGTTCGTAGTTTATTCCTGGTGTCTATAAATATTCCTGTTCCATGTTTCTCAGTGTTAGTTCTTCTTCAATTTGTGATAAAAGCAGAAATGCTTTGAAATTATAAGCAACCACACATCCTTATCAAAGCATGAGCATTATTTTTGAATTTGAAATAAGTAGGAAATTAAAAGGCTAATACATATTTGATTTGGGTACTTCTGGTGGATCAAGTTTTTTGTTTTGCTTTTATTTTTCATTTCTTACAGAAGCAAATTTTTAGGAAGGCAGATCTAGGTCTCAATTAAAAAAATTAAATGTTGGATTTTTGTTTTGATGTGCCTTAGCAAAGTGTGATAGATGTGCCTTAGCATTTAGTGTGATACAATAAGCATGTAGTTACATATGCTATTAGATAAGAAAAATCTGTATAATTAGTGTGGTTTGAATTTTTCCCAAGGTCAAATTGTAGGTCATGACCATATACCAACCAATGAACTTTGTTCCTAATTTTGTATGTTCAAGCCACTTTAGAAAATGCCTTCTTTTAGATAAGAAAGAAATAGGATACAAGAATGTGGCATGATAAGAATCCATCTCCATCCCAGGAAAAAAAAAAAACAGCAAAAATTGCATATTTGGCTGCTGGGCATTGCTACTGCATGTGGAAGACAGTTCTTTCAGCTATACTCCTGTTGGTTCCACATCTCAGTCTCTGTAATCACCAACAAACCATTGTTCTCCTCTTCTCATAGAACCTAGTAGTCTGGGTGCTCAATTAATCTTTGGCTGCTTCAGGGAGTTGCCAATGAGTGGAAATTCTGCCAATGATCTGTGACACCCTTTTCAACAAACATTAATTGAGTGACATTTCTTTTTTCCCCAAATCATCCATCTGTCTTTTCTTATGCAACTTTTGAGTTTCAACGGGTAGAAGGCAAGCTTTCTTTCAGTCACAAATGTGGCCTAAGAAGATAATCTATGAATTGGACATATAATCTACTGTACCCTTGTAAATAAACCTAAATATCCACCAGACTGAACCAATATGGTAAATACAAAATGAATTAAATTCAACCTTCTTTTCCTTTTACTCATTAAAACTTCTTGCTTTTTTGAAGATAATTGGTAAATGCAGGAGTCAATGTTTTATTAATTTTTAGGAGTATAAGTGGGAGTGGGAAAGGTAAGGGAAAAAACAGAACATTTTCAAAATTTGTCCTTATTAAATTTGTAGGTTAAAAAAAGTAAGATCCAGTTTTTTAGTGAATATATACATTTTAGATTGTTTTAAAGCACCAAAAACTATTTCACTTATAGTGCTGTTTAGTAAAGCAGTGAACATACAAGTTGTCTTTGAAGTCCTGTTGCTTGGGTATTAAATGAGATTAAAAAAAAATGGAACAGTGTCTATTTTTCAGTGGGTCAAAAGGCATTCATAATTACACTAATAATTTTTGAGTATCATGCTAATGAGGATAGGAAAAAGTAGACCTTGACATTGCTTTGTTTAGTTACATTCACTATGAAAAAAAATATGTTGTTTACCCTTCAGGAATTTCTTAAGGAAAAGAAAAATCAATCTCCATCAATGAGCAATATTTTTCTCCCCAAGGAATATTGATTTGAACATTGACTTCACAATGGGCAAGTTATTTCCTTCAGACCCCCTACTATGAATTGTTAGGTGACGTCTTTTAGGAGCCAATAAACATGTTGTTTCTAGTATAGTAATCTCATCGGGGAGATTCCAACTTCTGAACAGTGGTTGATTTGGAATATTTCTTCTTTTGTTCATCTGTGTTAAATATTCCTGAGAAATACATTTCAAAGTTTAAAAAGCATTATCTCTCATCATTTCATCATTTAAAATGAAGTGTAGCCTCTGGTTCTTCTGAGAAGCAGGTGGCAGTGAGCTATTAGTCCCTCAACTGCACGTCCCTCCAGCTTGTGCATATACCCATGACTCATGTGTAGCCCTATAAATGTCTTCATGATTTCCTTTTCTCCCTTACATAATGGTACAATATTGGCATTTTTAATTTTGAAAATAAACCCTGTTTTCAATTGACCAGAGAAACCGTTACGTAAAGGCATGCTGTGGTGGGTGGAGATAGGGGAAGGGATAGGGATGTAGAATTCTTGTTAACTAGAATCATCATTCTCTAATTCATTGATTATCTATTGATTTGTGGATAATGTGTTTCCTTAATTAGTTTTCTTAAAGGTCATATTTAGAGTTTTGTATTAGACTGCCTTGGGCTTATTCATGTATCCACTTATTATTCAAAAATATTAATGTGCATTCCTATTGTATACCAAATACTGTACTCAACATTGATGATACCAAGATAATAACACCCACCTGAGGCACTAACAGTGTCTGGAAGAAATTAGGCAAGATACCTACAAACACATGTTGACATAGCATATGTTAGGAGTCTTGAGGCTTATCTTCATGGTAGTTTGGAATATCAAGGAAGTCTTCAAGGAGGAGGTGAGCATAAGCAGGTAATTCGTCACACCATTGGCTTAGGAGAGGAATAGAAGTGAGTTTATGTCTCTGCTACATGGTGAGAAAGTCAGTGTTCCTCTCTGAGCCCTAGTTTGCTTGTCTATACATTTGGGGATAGTAACAATATCTGCCTTATGAGATTGTTGGGAAGATTAAATGAGAAGGCACAAAAAGGCCTTGGTGCTGTAGCTGGCACAAAGTATGTACTCAGTAAGTGTGAGCTCGAAAGGTAGAATAAGGAGGACACTTTAGCTCAATCTCCAATATTTCTCCAACAGATATTTATTGGGAACCTAGCATGTGTCATGCTCTGGTGCTGGGTCTTGGGCAGGAGACCAACCATGAACGTGGAGAGTAATAGAATGACAGGCAGCTTGTACAAAGGCATGGAGGAACATGTCTGTCCTGGGCTTGGGGAGCCGGAGGTGGCTTCTTGCTGCTGAAGTTCAGAGCACCAGGGGAGGCCTGGTGGAGACAGAGACAGCAAAGTTTTGTCCTGCCAGACTAGGAAGGGCCTTTGGTAGCAGTAATGGTCTTTAATTAGGCAAGAAAGAGACAATGAGGCAATTCATCCATGGTTTCTCAGTTTCCTCTGACTTTTCTGTGAGCATACATTGCCTCTCTGTAGCTAGCTAGCTAGGCTACATTCTCTTTAGGGACAAAGATTTCTACCTTTTTGTTGTTGCTGCCTCCCCATGTTGCCTATTATAATCTGGTACCTCTAGCTGATACTCATAAAAATGGTTACGTTTTTATACCTTTTTTCTACATAATGAAATGTTACAGCCATCTCTTACACCCAGTCAATTTTGGAACACTCATATTAGAATTCTTCCTTTGTGTGTGTGTGTGTGATAGGGTCTCACTCTGTCACCCAGGCTGGAGTGCAGTGCGGTGACTTGATACTGGCTCACTGCAGTCTTGAACTCCTGGGTTCAAACAATCCTTCAGCCTCAGCCTCGTGAGTAGCTGGAACTGCAGATGCATGCCACTATTCCCTGCTAGTTATTTTGATTATTATTTTTTCTTTTTAGAGATAATGCCCGTTATCTCTACAAAAGTCACTGTTCCCAAATGTATAGAAAGCAAACTAAGGCTCAAAGAGGAGCAGTGACTTGCCTTGTTGTCCAGGCTAGTCTTGAACTCCTGGACTCAAGCAATCCTCCCACCTCAGCCTCCCAAAGTGCTAGGATTACAGGTATGAGCCACCACACCCTGCCAAAATGCTTCTTTTTGTGCTTATCAGAGAGATTTATGAATTGCTTACCACTGCTTACCACTTTTCATATTGCTCTTAGAATAAAGTCCAAAATTGTGAATGTATTTAACAAGATTTGGGGCAATCTGACTCCTATCTATGGTTCTTACCTCATCTTTCAAAACGTTCCCCTTTTCTCATCATGATTTCTTATCTCTGACATTTCCCCCTTTATTTCAACTCCGCAAACACCATTACACATCCTGCTGCCTCTTCTTGCAAGTTCTCTCAATCCCTTCTCCGGCCTTCTCCTTATTATTCAGGTTCCAACTTAAAAGTCATTTGCTCAGAAAAGGCCCCCCTTATTTCCTAGGTTAGAAGCCCTAATTATACATGTTTATACAACCTATAGTTTTCTTTTATTCTGCTTATTATAATGGAATGGATGGGTTATTTGGACAGAAACCTTATTTATTTAACAATATTCTTTGAGCCCTAAATGTGGCCTAGATGTTGAGGATAACACACAGTAAGATCATCAGAGTTCTTTCTTCATGGAACTAGTATTTTATTTAGTAAGTGACACAATGAACAAGAAACAAAATTAGGCATGATATGATGTCAAGTAGTGATCAAATACTTTGGAAAAAGTTAAGCTGGCAAAGGGCACAGAGAGGACTGAAGATGAGTTGAGGATGCTAAGAGGGAAGGTTTTTCAGTGTAGACTTCTTGATACCTCGACAGTGCCCAGTATCTACAAAGTACTTGACAAATATTTTCTGAAAGAGAATTACACTGGGTCAAGTAGGCTTTAAAAAATTAAAGGGCAGTGAATAGAGATAGCTGAGTTATATAAATGTGCTTCTTTCTCACCAAATTCCCTGACTGCATCTGGAACAACATAATCTGTACATTAATTCTGTATCCAATATGAATTTTCATCAACCCTGATTCCCTGTTGAAGTTGATTGTGTTCATGCCTGTCCAGTGGTAGTATTGCATGTTTTCTTCTTCAGTGCCATGGGCAAAATTGCAACTAGTTGGTGAATGAAGTATCTATGCTGTGAAGAATTGGTGTCCTAATCCATTTCTATTTATAATGATGATCAACTATTTCTCAGTGAGGAGGAGGATTATTTTTCTGTGATCTATGCGCTTCTAAATGACTAATGAAGTCAATCTGGGCCTGGCAGATTTTGCCACCACTTGGACAGACGTAGCACTTTCGTGGACGTTGTGTTACTTCTCAGCTTGCTGGTTCCCTGTTCCCTTTGCAATTATCTCATTACTGGCATTTTGTTTTCAAAGTGTTATCTTTCCCATTTTGCATTATGCCTCTATGTAGCTTGGTCTTAAGGCACTGCCTACAGCTTTTCTTTCAACTAAGCTTAGCTTCTTAAAGAATGTTTTGAAGATGAAATATCTTTGATTAGCAAATTTATTTTGTTTTAATTTTGGTGGAATTGGAAGAAGGAAATTTATGCTCTCATAAATATCTTCTTTAGTTGGAGTCAGACAGCTGGACTTTGGGGCCAGTTTGAATTGAGATCAAGCCAAATTGAGTTCATTTTTCTAGACTTTGTTAAAAAAAAAACTGAACAGCATGAAGGAAACAAGGGACAGAATGGTTCCTTTCCTCTTCTCTGGACCTAGCACGCCTCTGTGTGCTGTTACCTGGTTCACAGGGACAGAATGGCTGTTTTCCTCTTCTCTGGACCTAGCACACCTCTGTATGCTGTTACCTGGTTCACTTCTCCCATGGGATAGTCCCTTGCCCTAGTCCTTTTCTGGTTCTGCACTTCTAAAGCAGTCAGCCCATTGCTCTGTTTGTACCATTCTTTGGATAAGAAATGCCAGTCAAGTCTATACTCCTAAGTCCAGCTCTTATTCATGCTATTTTGGACTGTCCTACCTGTCTCTGTGAATCTGTTTATCTCCATGACCAAGATACCAAAGTCAACCACCTAACAGAAAACCACATGTTCTATAACTGCCACTATCTATCTTCCTCAACCGCTGCATGCACTTGCTGCTTACAGGATTGGTTAAGAAAAGGATTGGAGACAAATGGAATCTAACTCCACTTCCATGGTTTCTTTCAGTTATTTATTTGCAATTATATGTTTATTTATGTGTTATCTATAGACTGCTCCATCTTTTCTCAAACCATACATCTCATAAAAGCTAGAAAAAGTACCTGCTTTGTCGACCAAGGCATGCCCAATGCTGGCCAGAGTAAAAATGTTATGAATCTCTGTGAAATATAGGAATGAGTGTAAAGAAGAAGGAAATTATTCAGAGGGGATTTTCACTCACCCTAAAGAAATGAAATGAAAGTAAACTTTGGTGGTTTTTGTCTAACTGTGAGCAAATTGGTATGAACTGAGAAATTCAATTAACTGTATTCATCAATTTTTGTCTCTGGGGTAGAGTCATGAGATTAAGACTCAGAATTCTTGGTCCCACCCTTTTTGTGGCATTAAAAAAAAGAAAAAAACTTGGCATATTACCCTAACTGGATTTTTTTTCTTTGTCTCAACGAAGGGTCAACCGAACACTGGATTCTTCACCCAGTGCAACCATCAAAAACTCAGAAAACCTCAGCTGTCTGAGATGATGTCACAAAACCTTTAAGAATGCTCACTGCTGAGTTGGGCACAGGTCCAGCAAACACAATTCTTTCTGCCAGTTATTCAGGGTCTTTGACAGATTAGGTGGTCTTTTTTTCCCTCTCCATCCTCTTAAAAGGCAGTTCAGTTTACCTCTAAGCAAGGCATTAGCTCTGGCTGCCCCAAATAACATTTTAATTGAAGTCTCAGTCCAAACAAATGCCCAGCCTCTTTATTAACCCCAACAGTGTAATTTTTCAACCTAAGACTGATTCAGGGGGAAACTGTCTCACTTAAACTGCCATGCAACGGAACATGGCAGTTTTCCTCAATCAGTCTCTTTTCTGACCTTAATTTGAACCTTAATCTCTTTTAACCATGTTCTCTTTATTAGCTGCTCATAGCCGTGGCACAATACTAATTTTCCTGTTTTTAGACTATCAGTTTACAGAGGTATTTCACTCCCCCTTCCACTGCCAAATGTCACCATCAAGGTTTCATGGACCTTTTTGGGAAAGGAGAGTTAAGACTAATTCTTAACTTTTGGGTGGATTAGTGATTTAAATACCTGCTTTACAAAATGTTCTGCAGCATTTTAAATTGTTTATTTTTGAGGTACATAAGATTTATGCACCAAAAAAAAAAACCCACATACTTAATTGTCATAAAACCCTAAAGAGTCATTTTAAATGATTACAAAAAATTCATCAATAGACAGGCCTACACTTATAAAAATAAAGTGGAAAATGAGCTATTATCTTAATAATTCAGGCAAAACAATATACTTTTATCAGAAATCTCTAAACTTTTAGAGGAGACCTGAATTATACAGATAATTGCTTCAATTCCTTTTTTCATTTTTAAGTTTAAATATAATCAATGAGCCACAACAGAAAAGATAAATTTTTTCTTAATTATACCTTCCCATTTTTTGACATTGGTACAATGATACGAGTTGAAAAGGAAAAAAAGAACCCTTCTCAATAACAATGCAAAAAAGTGTTTCTCTATTTGGAGTCTACCTTAATATAACAGAACTATATAGGTAGAAAAACAGTGCTTATGATCATGTGCTCAATTAAATTTATTATAGGTTTCTGTACTTTTTGGCATTAGCATGAAACACATTGGTTATTATTCTTTATAATCTAATTGGAGGCTTTGTATCTAGATATCCCTCTGTTCTCTGCTTAATACAATAGTTTGTTGATTGCAAAAATTACATTTCTGTGACTTAAAGTCCTAGAACTAGGATTGTCATTGAAAGTTGGAGATTCAGCCCAGGGCTTGGAGGGCAGGGGCCATGTGCCCTCTGTGTGTGAGGAGGTAGGCAGCTGGGAACAATTGTCTGTTCCCTGCGGTGTTCAGTGGCATTAGCAGCATGTTGGCACGATAAACTTTGCCTTCCTTTCACTGGCTCAGACAATTAGTGGGATTGAATCAGAGTTCTCCTGGATCATAGTTTATTATATGTTATTAAATTCCATTATTCAAGAAGTTGCTGCTATGATGATAAAACTTCCCGGCATCTCTCACAAAACCCCATCTCCTTTCCCATGTAGTTTTGTTCCATTTATCATTTGCTTCTCTGATAGACAAGGTTTCTTTTTATTTCCTGTTGGTACTTATTTAAAGAGCTAAGAGCTAATTTGAAAATACATCTCTGAAAGGACAACAAAAATGAGATGTGAAAAAAAATGGATGAAGATTCTTAATTAGTCCATTATTTGACACGCACGATTTAACATGGTATGCTTAGCATTGTGCATTCCCCAAAAGAACAAGGCTCTTTTTTTATCCCAAACTTTAACTCCCTCTCATTCATTATATCCCTTCTTGTCACTTTCCATTAGCTGATCATGACATCCTTTGCTGGAAGGGCGAGCAAGCAGATTACTTCCAAACTGGTGTAAGTGACACTCAAAAGAATGGCCTAAAGGAGGTTCTGTGATAGCAACGAGCTCCTCAGCCCCTGGAGTTGGAGAATGTCACTTCAATAATATATTAGAGTCCATTGTCACATCATTTCTGTAGCAACTTGGCAACTTTCCAGGAGTGGCAGGCATGGATCTTCTGCTGGAACTTATGGGTGATAGTATCTAATGCTGTTGCTGATAACAACAACAACGATTTATCGTGCCAATACAATCCTCCCAGATTCTTGCATTTTACAGGTGAGGAAACTGAGGACCAAAGAAGTTAAATAAATTGTCCATGGTCACAAAACTGATAAGTAATAGAGCTAAGGTTTTAACTGAGGTCTGACGGATTCCACGCTCATGCCTGTTCCATTAGAGTGGCTTACTGACTTCTAGAAGACTTCAGCATGTCTCCCTAAATCTGAAGGGTAAAGAAATGATGAAAAGCGTGCTCATTTTTATGCTCCTGAATAATATCCTGTCACCAGGATATTATTCCTCCTAACTGACCAAGGTCAAATAAATATGAATAGATTGTGCTGACTAAGAAAAGAAGTAGAGAATCTGATGCTCTGATCACATCAGCCCTGAAGATAACAAACGGTTCCTCATCCTGGTCCTCCACAATCCCACCCCCACTCCCAAAGATCCAGCTTTGGGAATAGAACCTCAGCCTTGAAATGAGACTGACCTAGAAAGAGACAGTAGCTGACCCTGATCTGAGTTGCACTAGAAACAATCCTCGCTACCACTCAGACCCCGACACCACCCTCTAGCCTCATAATATTTTCTGCTCCTGAGAAAAGCTAGTTTTCTTCATTCACCAAGTTTCTATTTCTTGTTTTCATTCACTATATCTTAACTTCTTTTCTCAGTAACCTTTAAAATGTTCTAATTATAGCATAGAGAATATGGAAATGCAAAGTAAAACTTTGAATAAAACAAAAGTCACTTATTATTCTATCACCTGCAATAAATTGATAGCCTATGGTGTATACCTTTCTAGTCTAGACTATATGTACGTATGCTAGCCAGTAAACCATTTTGGTTATAGGAATAGACTCTGAAATCAGCCTACCTGTATTTAAACCTAAATACTACCACTAGCAGTGAGACTTAACCTTGCTGGTCCTCAGTTTTTATCTGCGAAATACCTACCCATCATGCAGTTTTGTGACAATACTCTAATAAATGTAAAGTGACTGACCCATGGGAATCCCTTTTGCATTTCAGTTACTGTTCCTGTGCCCCGGTCCAGTGTTCTTGTCTTGTTCTCTGTTTCTGATCATGCCCCAGCCTCCTTGATTCCAAGCCCATGGATAACTTCATGCTCAGCAATGTTTATTCTGTCCCTTCTCCATCTATTTGGTTTGATCAGCCTCCCTCTGACACCTCATCAGTGATTTTCCAGGTCTCGATTCCTGTCTATTTAACCGTAACTCTTAAGTAAGTATTGCCAGCATCTTATCTCACTCCTGTCTGCTGAACATATTTCTGCCTGGTTGCTCCACTTACCAAGCCTGACACTACGGCAAAACCTGAACAGTCCTCCTTGTTCTCGTCTGTCTTGAACCTCTTGAAGTCAGTGCAGATGGAAGCAAGATCAAGGGTTTGAGATCTCAGAGACTGCAGCAGCAGCTCGTAACCTTAGGACTCCAGAATGACAATGACAAATTGGGTTCTAAGTATATATAGGCAACACAAGGGCAAGTTTATTTGTATAAAACAGTTTAAATATAAAAAAGGTAATTATAAAGAATTTTGGTTTTTTCTATCTTTAAAAATTAACGTTGTTAATCCTATCTCTCAGAAACCTTTGCATCACTAAGAAGGAAAATCTGTGTCTGTCTGTCTGTCTATCTATCTATCTCATCTATCTATTTTTTAAATTGGAGAATTACGTGTGATGGGTGAGTGGAAACCAGCAACAGGAATGGGGGGAGGAAGAATTATATTTTGTGAAGCTGGGCGTTCTCGTGGACCTTTCAGACTTAAAAAAAAAGTTGATTTTACATGCCAAAGTCTTGAAAGGGGCTTGACGGCTCACGGCTTTAGTGTGTTTTTTCCAGATGGCAGATGCCATTTTGTGTTTTGCATAAACTGACTAAATTTGCTTGCTCTTTGTACTTATTTCAGAGGGAGCCATTCTCTGCTTTCAATAGGACAGAAGAGTTCCTTGGCACTAGAAGCCTCCCGGTTTAGTGAGAGAGGAACGGTTAGAAGACGGTTTGGAGGATACGCAGAAATCATCCAAAACTCCTACATTCAGATTGAAGATGTGGATTGGTCCAGGACTTTGCATTCTTGTCACCTAAGACTGTTTCAGATTATGCTAGCAAATGGCAGAAAGTAAGCTATTCTGAGCAACTTTCCAAAGTTATCTTTCTGGTTTGCACATGTTTATCTTCATGGATAACAAATGGTTCACTATGCTCTTATTTCAGTTACTGTACATCTTGCTAATTGCTATTTGTGTGATCCTGTTACTTAGTTCCTCTGTGCCTCAGTTTTATCTGCAAAAAAATTAGGATGATAATAATAATGCTTATCTCATAGGATCATTGTGAGGATTCCATGAGTCAATCCATACAAAGGCTTTAACAGTGCCTGACATGTAGTAAGTGCTCAAGAAACAATGGCAATTATTACTGCTATGATTTACTTCTGTGAGAATTTGCATTATCTTTTTTTAAATTTCCTGCTGATTGGCTCTAACTCCTGTCATTATTAGGCAAAATCTTTGGGTCAATTTTTGTGGAAATTGAATGGTAATACAGTGGTTAGGCTACAGGCTTTGTAGTCAAATAGAACCAAACTGAAGTTCTTGAAGTAATACTTAATTGCTACATCTCCTTGACAAATTACTTAATTTCTCCAAAACTCAGTTTCTTCATCTATCAAATAAAGATGATAATCATAGTTGTCTCATAACATTTTTGAGAAGATTAAATGAGACAATACTTGCACAATGTCTGGCAAGCTTATAAAGGTTATAAAGAATGTTATGTATTGCTATTATTTTTGCTGCCAAAATATACCATATAGTGCTCTTATATTCAAATGTGCCTGTGGAAGCTTGTCCTGGTTCCAGGGCTCTAGTGTCATGTCAGCTACCCCATTAAAAAAGAGGAAAATAATCCACAAAAATAGAAAAATGCCATGATGCCACATCTGGGACATTTTGCCAAATAATGACTTAGGATTGAGGGGGTTAAGTCTTGTTCAATATGGATTTCAAAGCAAGTTAGAAAATTTGAATTTCTTTTTTAAAAATTGAGATTGTGTATACTTAAGGTACACAGTATGAGGTTCTGATATAAATATACATAGTGAAGTGATTACTACAATGAAGCTAATATTTCCATATCTTCACATAATTACTGTTTTTTTGTTGTTTTTTAATGATGAGAACACTTAAGATCTACTCTCAGGAAATTTCAGGTTTATTGTTTGTGTTTGGTTTTGTTTTGAGTTGAGTCTCACTCTGTTGCCCAGACTGGAGTGCAGTGGCCACTCCCGGCCACTGCAGCCTCGACCTGCTGGACTCCAGCGATCCTTCCGCCTCAGCCTTCCAAGTAGCCGGAATTACAGGCACGCGCTACCACACCGGCTGATTTTTTGATTTATTGTAGGGATGAGGTCTCGCCAAGTTGCCCAGGCAGGTCTCGAACCCGCGGGCTCAGGCAATCCACTCACCTCAGCCTCCCAAAGCGCGGGATTACAGGCTGAGCCACTGAGCCCGGCTAAATTTCAGGTTTATAATATAGTATGATTAACTATCGTCCCCATCTTGTGTATTAGGTCTCTAGAACTTGATCATCCCATATAAGTGAAATTTTGTTTCCTTTGACTAGCATCGCCCCATTTCTCTTACCTCTTGACTCCTGGTAACCACCTTCTTCTCTCTGCTTCTATGATTCAGCTCTTTTAGATTCTACATATAAGTGAGATCATACAGTATGTTTCTTTCTGTGTCTGGCTTATTTCATTTAACATAATGTTCTCTGGGTTCATCTTTCACAAGGGACAGGATTTCCTTCTTCTTAAAGGCTGAATAGTATTTCATCATACACACACACACACACACACACACACACACACACACACATATGTCTCACAATTTCTTTATCTGAACAGTTAGGTTGATTCCATATCTTGGCTGTTGTGTATAATGTTGCAATGAACATGGGAGTGCAGATATCACTTAGAGATACTAATTTCATTTGCTTCGATATATACCCAAAAGAAGAATTGCTGGATCATATGACAGGTCTATTTTTAACTTTTTGAGGAAATCTCATGCTGGAAAACTCAAATTTCTGAGCTAATCTCAGACTTAATACACCGAGAGTCATTCCAAAGGGCATAAACTATTGGGACAAAAACCTTATTTTTCTGTCCTAAACCAAAAAATAAAGCATAACGTCAGGAAGGTTGTAGGGAAGAAATAGTTACTTGTGCTGGTTACCTCTGGTGAAGAAATGTGGCATTTGCATATGATAAAATATTCAAATTTTTCATTTTAAAAAATATATATTTATTTCCTTCCCCAAACTAAAAATGGATAGGAGTTGCATATATAAATGAAAGAAAACTCTAAACATTACCATTGTGTTATTAAACAGTTGAAAATTATCTCAATCACATTTGCCATTCTCATCCAGCAGTGATGTGTGGTCCCTATTAATAGTTTAATAAAGAGAAAATAACTCAGCACTTGAAACTTTTACCTCAATGCCAGCATAAAACTTGAAAAAATTGAAGCGCAAGGGACACAGAATTGTAAAAAAGTCAACAGTCTCGCAAATATTTTATTTGCTTTATTAGATTTGTTTTGACCTTCTCCTTCCACTGCCTATCACTTCTAGCAGTCAGAACAAGACGATATTTGAGTTGCAGGAAAAAGTTTTCAAATGACTTCCTCTTACAAGATGACAGGCCCATCTTTTTCTCTTTATCTTATACTTTAAAATTTCTCAGATGTAGGGCATGGTAGCTCATGCCTGTATTTCCAGCACTTTGGGATACCAAAGTGGGAGGATTGCTTGAGTTCAGGAGATCAAGACCAGCCTGGGCAACATAGTGAGACCTTGTGTCTACAAAAAAAAAAAAAAAAAGTTGGGTGTGGTGGCACATGCCTGTAGTTCCAGCTATTCAGGAGGCTGAGGCAGAAGGATCACCTGAACCCAGGAGATTGAGGCTGTGGTGAGCTCTGATCATGCCACTGCACTCCAGCCTGAATGACAGAGTGAGACTCCGACTCAGGAAAAAAAAAAGGAAAAAAAAAAATTACTCAGAGAAGAGAAGAGAGTAGACTGAAATGATTAATTATTATTAGCAGTAAAATAAAAACTAAAAGAGAAAAGTAAGGTCTCAAGAAGAAACAAAAGAGAAAAAGTGCATATCAAAAGAAAAAGGAAAAGAAGTTGGAAAAAACAGGAGGAAGTTATATTATTGAAGTGGGGAAAAGAAATTATATAGCAGCAAAAAAAGAAAATAACTTTATAGTACTATGACAGGATGGCTAGCTGACCAATGAAGGCATATCCTCCCCTTCCAAAGTGGAGAGTTCTTTCTGGGAAGCAATTGCTCAGTCAGAGACTTCACTCTCTCTGTCTCTTTCTCTCTCTCTCTTCATCTTCTGGCTGGACAATGCCTGGATAGCTCTGATCCCAGAAGATGTAGAATCACAACATGAAAGAAATCTGAATCCCTGAATCACTGCTAGAGGAATATCCACATTAGACATTTTGTGAGTGAGAAACTTATATGTCAAGCCACTGAGCTTTTGGGGATTGTTATCCCCAAAAGCATTACTTACCCTGACTGATACAAAAATTGATACCAGAAGGGAGAACTAGAGGCAGTTGCTTAACATTTTCATCTTTGCTTAAAAACCAGTTATTTTCTGATATCCTCTTATTGTTTTACTACATTGCCAGAAGCAGACGGTAATAACTAACACATGTTATTTTTCACCTACACGGTCAAGAGTCATGTGATCTGATTTTCAAGTTCCTAAAGGCAACAACAGTTTTGAGGAGTGTTTTTCCACTGTGTGATGTGGCTCTCCAGCCACCAGTGTAATATATCTGTTTCTAGCGACCACTCCTTGACTACAGAGTCAATGCCACATATTTTAGGGTTTTGCTACAGGAAACAGCATTTAGTACCAATTGTAACTACCAGGTTTAATCAGAAAAAAATAGAAGCCTGACAAAATGAAATGTATTCACCATACCATTTCCTCTCTCTCAGATGGAGGAAGACCATAGTCTCACCCGTTTTTTGCAAATGGGACTATGAGTTTTTTGTCATGGAATGTGAGCAGAAGTACTGTGCCACCTTTGGTCCAGGAAGTTAAACGTGCTTGCATGCTTTCCCTACTTACTGTCTTCCTCTTCCATAGGGATCTTGAAGCACATGAGTTTCAGATCGTATAGCTGCAAGATGGAAGCCACTTAACCTACATCTTGAACAAGGAATCACCTTATTTTGTTTTACTATTCTGAGTTTGGAGGGCTATTTCTTACTAAAACATGTCTATCCCCTTTTGACTAACGTACTCAAAGTATTTTAGTCAGGAAGGAATACAATGTATGAAAGTAGAGGTTTTACGGCGTCATTGGGAGGACCAGGGAATGAGGGTCAAGAGAGATGCTACTAACTTTCAGGAAGTATGAAGTGAAAACTGACACATAGCCCCATGTAGATCATCTGCCAATGCCCAAACACCCACCTGTAGCTACTGACAGAGAAAAAAAAAAATTATTTTCTTCTACACTCCAATGATTGCAAGAGTGCCTCTCAGTGGCAGATTATACCAAGAACCCTACTGGTAAGAAAACTTGTGAAATGTAGTTTCTAGGTTTCAGCCAGTGTGGTATGGGAGAAGCTTAGAAGGGCAGAGATGGTACTTACTGAGTCTCAACAAAAAAAGCCTGGCACAGGCAATTCTTGTTGTTCCCATAGGAAATTCAAGTAGTCATACCTCCGTAACCCATCAAGCTCCTTAAGGACAAATATTAATCAAATCTCCATTCCCAGTGCCAGACAACAACAGACAATAAATTGCTTCAAATTGATTTGAATGAAATGACAAATGAATCAATAGGAACTAAGAAAGATGCTCTATGCATTTAAGTTAGATTTCAAGATCTTCTGTCTGTGGAATCTAAGAATTCTCCCTTATGAATTCTCCTCGGTTTAAAACATTTTCTTTCCTAGCCTGCTCAGAGTGACCATGAAGAGCTGATTGCCCTATAAGTGACCTTGATCTTGAGCTCTGGTCCTGTGTGTTTAGCCAAAGGAGGAGGATTTGATGGTGCTCTGGTTTATTCAATACATGGAGACTGTCAATTACGTATTTTTTATTTTAAACTGCATTTAGTCAAAGCATTTCTATACTTTATTCATTTAGTTCTGAACATGACCTTGTTCTCTGACAGAGTTGGAATCTCTTTGAGAATTGGGGGTTTGTTGGGACAAGGTATTCTATAGTCAGCAAGGAGGTGGGGTGGGTTTGTGTACTAGGAAAGACTCCTTCAGTCGTAAGAAATGAATAGGAAAGGGAGGGCCAGACCCTGGTGTGATTTTATCTGAAAAGGCACAGAGTTAAAACTCTGAGGAAGATTAAATACATCCTCTTGATATTTATTTTCCTCACCAAAAAAGAGTAGAGCTATTATGCCTGTGGTAAGAATGATGGTAGAGTGACTCAGACTTATTTGCAACCATCAAAGAAATGAAAGATATGGATCATGTCATTAATTAATCTTATCATTATAGAGTGGTGACCATATCCAGCTGAAGAGTGCTGTGTACATAATAGCACAATTATGGGAGATGTGATGATGGAACAGCTACTAGTGCCCAGCATTTAGTCTCTCTTTTCCATTCCCACCCACCCTGATCTCTGGCTATATTTAGTTGTTTTATACAGTGTTACCTGGACCAAAGTCTATCTCAAAATTAAAAGAAAAAAAGAAAAGAGTTAGAGTCTTCATAGAAAAACCAGGCTACATGAAGTCTACATTTCTTGGTTTCCCAGGTCCTTCTTGGTTAAATGTTTTCTCTTACTTTGTACCTAGGATCATGTCTGAAGCACAATCATGAGTTGACTCTGTGGAAAAGGAAATAGGACATTGAGCAATCATCTAATGAATACAGTCAAGATGGTTAGTGAATTTGGAAAATTCCACTCTCAAAAAATTACTTTCTCTATTCTGTAGCAGATTTCCTCTTGGCCATAATTATCTACAGAGTTATCCAATTTTCTGATAGTCTTTACTATTGTTGACATCACCTAAATAATTTATTTAATGGATTTCATTGGGTTCATTTGGGAGCCCTTTATTCTAAGAGGTTTTCTTTTATCAGTCTATTTACTTATTCAATAAACATTGTACATTGTTCCAGTTATCTGTTGCTGTGTAATAAGCTGTCTTAAATCTAGTGACTTAACGAAACAATTTATTATTATCACTCATGGCTCTTGGGTTGTGGACTAGGCTGGGCACTTCTAACTTGGAGTCTATCATATGGTTGCAGTAAGATTGTAGCTGAGGCTGGAGCCATCTAAAGGTTTCTTCACTGATATGTAATGTATTGGGCTAGTCAGAAATCTCTCTCTCTACTTGGTTAGTTTGGGATTCCCCAGAGCTGTTGGTCTCTTGGTAATCAGACCTTTCCCGTTGTGACTGACTTCCTCAAAGCAAGTGCTCTAAGAAATCTGGGTGGAAGTTGCAGAGATTCTTAAACCTAGCCTTGGAAGTCATATAGATCACTTCTTTTGTCTTTTGTTTGTCAAAACAGTCACTGCTAAATTCAGATTCCAGGAGTTGTAGAAATAGATTGTACCTCACAAGAGGACAACGGTTTGAACATTCAAGGAAGGAAAAATTGATGTGACCATCTTATCTAGAAGCAGCCTACTATGTGGCAAGTGTTGTACTAGATGCTGGGGCAACATGTTGATAAAGCAAGCACAAGTCCCTGCCTTTGTGGAAATTAAAATCTAGTTTAATTAGCTTTCATTGGACTTGATAGTTTTCATAATCAACTGCTGGGCAACAAATCTCAATGCTAAGTCTGTTTGGTTATGAAATGAGCAAATGATCTATTTTGATCATTTGTGATCTGGTCATTTTGACTTTCTCAATAGTCAGACTGAGTAAAATTTGTGAATATCTGATCCATATCTTGATGATCACCTTCATGAGCTGACTCATTTATGCATTCTTTTTTGTGTATTCTTTAAAACATAATCTGAGCAAAACCAAGGTATGCATCTGTTGCTTAACAAGCATGTTGAGTTCCTGCTGTGTGTGGAGGCTAAAACTAGCTTCTTTGACTATAACAGAGAGTATAGAAGTTGAAAAGTTAGATTTTGCCTCTGATGAGCTTCCATTCTTGTTAGCTGTTGTGATGGTGTGCAGGAGGAGCAGTTTGTGACAATTACAAAGCAAGATGGTGAACCCAGACAATGTATGATAAACTAGACAGGCAGCATCAGTTTCCCTGATTATTCCCAAAAGAGAATTATCTTTTGGAGAGAAGTAATTGATTATCTGCCTCCGTTTTCTCCTCTCTTGTACCATGAAAGGAAGGAGATCTAGATTTGTTAAGTAAAAGATTTCAGGACAGGAATGTTGACAGAAGAATTGGTGGTGTTCAGCAATTCTCAGGTCTTATCGTTTTTGGCATAGTTTATGTCCATTTAGTGGTACAGCTATGAGGGGCTGGGGGAGGGGGCTCATGATGACACAAGAGATACCCTGACATTTCACAAACAAAGATCGAAGCTTGAAAAGGTCCAAGAGCAGACAAAATTCCTGTGCACACATGTCAAGTTCCCAGCCATGAAGCTAGTATCATGTTGTGCCTCATTATGCTGTATTTGTATATGTCGTCTCACATGGCATGGAAGGACATTATAGGGACTATCTTAAGTAAAACAATAATACACATGTTGCCTTACCCAGATGTTTCAAGCAAAACTGAATTTTCCTTGTCATTAATTGTTCTTTGTCAATCCATTAACTCTGACTTCATAGCTCACCCTCCATCCAATGGGTTCTTGTCTCACGTTAGGGAATCTTTTATCCCCTGGATATGATTTGTTAAATTGAACTTCTTTCTTTCTTTCTTTGTTTTTTTTTTTTTTTGAGTTGGAGTCTCACTCTGTCACCCAGAGTGGAATGCAGTGGCATTCGCCTGGCCACCGCAGCCTCCACCTACTGGGCTCCGGCGATCCTTCCGCCTCAGCCTTCCAAGTAGCTGGAACTACAGGCGTGCGCTACCACGCCCAGCTAGTTTTTGATTTATTGTAGAGATGAAGTCTCGCCAAGTTGCCCACACAGGTCTTGAACCTGTGGACTCAGGCAATCCACTCACCTCAGCCTCCCAAAGTGTGGGATTACAGGCTGAGCCACCAAGCCCGGCTTGAACTTCTTTCTATTTCTCCTGTCAATTTGTTTATCTGAAATGCTTGTCCCCATTTTCTCTGGAAATTCATAATAATCAGATTTTAATTATATCCTTCTCTTCATTTTGCCAGCACATATTTATTTGATATGTTTTATGCTACATTATTTTGTGTCTCTTATATATCACTTTATAATTTTTTATGGGCACCAGATTTGCCCAACTTGATGGTAAATTGAATGGTAGTAGCTTCTCTATACACACAAATATGCATACATGTACGAGCATATATATACATATGTGAATATGTGGTATATGTACACACACACACCCAGGAAATACTTCTCCACAGCCTCATCACTCTTCGCTTTCCTCTGTTTTATAGACTATAAGTCAAGTAGACTATTTTGCAGTACTTGGCAAATTGGATCAATACCTATGTCTAACAGATAATTCAGACTTAAAAAAAGAACTCAACTTTATATTCACAACAATGAAAATAATCTAGAGTATTGCTCATCTTTTCTTCTGGGAAAATTATTTTCATAAGTTCATGAAAAACAGAAGTAACTTGAGCTGTGTAAGTAATCGTGATTGGTTATTTGGGACAAAACTGATTTTTTTTTCTTGAATTATGAAAGTCTTTATCTAACTCCTCAACTTCAAGTTGCAAAGTCTTTGAATTTCTATATTGACCGTGTAGGAGTTTATATGGGCTTATTTTTATTAGTGATGAGGGATCCACAGGGTGGCTCTTTTCTCTAAAATGTCTATCAATCTTGCTTAGACCCCCTTCTGACTCTTTAAGTGAACACTTTTTTTTTTTTTTTGAGTAGAAGTCTTACTCTGTCACCCAGATTAGAGTGCAGTGGCATGCTCACAGTCACCACAGCCTGTAACCTGGGCTCAGGCAATCCTTCTATCTCAGCCTTCAAGTAGCTGGAATCACAGGTACGTGCCATCACACCCAGCTAATTTTTTGATTTATTGTAGAGACAGGTTCTCTCTAAGTTGCCCAGGCTGGTCTAGAACCCCTGGACTCAGGCAAACCTCTTACTTCTGCCTCCCAAAGTGCTGGGATTACAGGTGTGAGCCACTACGCCTGGCACGAACATACAATTTAAGTAGAAAATTGGGGTTGGCCTTAGAAAAATTTCTTAGCCATCATGTTGCCCTTTTCTTCCCTTTTCTAACCAATTAGCTGTCCCTAATATCTTTTTATTTACAAAGTTTGCAGCTGTCATTGTATATGCAATTGATGAAGGGCTTGTCTGAGATTGGGGCTACCAGAAAACGTTTTCAATCCTCTAAATACCATGAATTATTTTGACATCCCTTATATTACATTAACACAAAATAATGCTTTCTTCTCATAATTAGACATATACTTAAAATGCAAATGCTGCTGAAAACATCAATATAATAATAGGTCCTTATTCACAGAAGATGATAATGACTGATAGCAAATCTTTTCTTGAAAACAGGTTTTGATTAGGACAAAGTGGTTTGGGAGACTGACAGATCACTACATTCTTAAAGCAGTGGGTTCAGAAGTAGGGTATCCATATTCCATGGAGATTCCAAAATGACCTATTGGTATGCAGAAAGAAGATATTAAACCTTTGATTTATTTCAACTTAAATTTATATTTTACCGGTGTGTATATTTTTGATACACACAATAGAGTAGCACATATGGAATTTATAGATTAAAAATATACAGAGTGGATACGCTTGAACTATTTTTTGCTAATATAGGTATGTGGTCTAAAACTTAAGAACTCTTTGCTTACACAGAGTGAATGTGGATAAGCCCCTCATAATGCTATGGAGAGAAGCGGGAAATGGTTTCAGAACAAGTGTTTGAACCTTAGAATCCTGACTCTGGTTACTACTGATTCCAGTTATTTGATCAATAGGGAGTTCACTAACTCTTAATCTGATGCCAGAACAGTCCCTTTTAAGATGTCAAGAAGTTGCTCAATGTTGGGATGTTGACCGAAGAAAGTAGATTTTAATCATGCTTTTTAAAAAAAAAATTTGTTTTCTCGAGGGTCCCATGGGAACAGAAAGTTTTGAGGGAGTTTACTCTTTGTGCAAGATGACTGGTTGGGTAAAGAAGTCCAAAGTTTTTTTATCTGCAGAACAAATAAAGCCTGGGCAAAGGTAACTGAAACGAATGTCTCCCACCTTGTCCCTTTTGCATGTCTAAGGTGATGTTTGTGCCGAGGATTGCACAACGGAGAATCTGATCTCTGAGTGTCAAATGGAGAGGAGGTGCGTTTTAACGTCCTACTGATTAAAGATGGTCACTGGTCTCTATTCTTCTTAGTTTGGCAGGTAATTAATTGATGGTGGTGTCTATTTAAAAATCAGTTAAAAATGAAAAATCTATTTGTTGATAAGTTATTGCTAAATATCAAGCATTATTTGTTAGCATCTGGGTGGCTAAATTATAAGTTTTTTTCTCTTTCTATGAAGATAAACATGTACAGCTCTAAGAAATTACTAAAATAAATTTACTAATTCACAGTTAATCTGGATGTTTATTGTTGGTGGTTAATGACAATAAGGACAATTGGATTATCCTTATGATTACTCCATAGTAATTACTGACAAGTATTCAGAATAAGCAAGCATTCTGAAAATGTGAATCACAATGTGGAGTTCAACTGGTCTTTTCAAAGATAACTTTCTGTGTAAATATTGATGGGAGAGTGGGATATGACTGAACAACTGAGGTTAAGCACTTATTATTGGGAAAAAAATTAAAACTGTTTGGTTCTCAGAGATCCTTACTGACCAGACATTGACTTAACCATTCTCTTTCTTTTGATTCTTTGTTGTTTTTGTTTCTGCTGGAACTCACGGTTTATAAGGTCAGTTAAGAAGCACCATGTGTATGGGATAGACATGAAGTATAATAATTAAGTCAGCAGCCAATTATGGATAGAAGCTAAATAAATTGTAGAGCTGATCTCTCACTTTTACATTAGTTACTAGAGAGTTTTATAAACCTTTCCCAAACACATTTATCGTTCAAGAATTGTTTTTCAAGGAAATATCTAAGAAAAGGTTTAGAAATTAAAAATAAAGTAGTGACAGTGAGAACCTCTGCCTAAGTTTTGAATGTTTGAAAGAAATCCTGATGGGACTGAATTGTGGGGTGGAAATTCCACAGAGAATTGTCTTTGTCCTTGTGAATATGTGTAGAGAATGACTAAAACTAGCTAATATCCAGATTATCCAAATAACCACAACCTGCACTGGTATAGCTATTTACAATTTAAGAGAAAACGTCAAATTTTCCAGTATGGAAAAGACAAATTCCAGTTTCTATGCTTAAGCCCTGCTTTGACCTGTGGTTTGAAATTGCATGTGTGACCAGCTATTCAAGTGGCAAAACTAACTATAATAAAAACGTAAGTTACTTATAGACTGTGAGACATTGAACCAAGTTGTAAACAGGGTTAAACTTTTTCAAAATCCAGAGTATACAGTTTTTTTTTTTTTAGGAGTATAAATTTGTAGTTTTTTCCCAAACGGAAAAAAAAAAAAAAAAAAAAGACCTAGGGAGATTCCCTTGAGCTCTAGGATTCTATCAGCCACCCATTCAGAGCTTGCAACATTGTGTGTGTGTGAATTATCTGCTCTGCCTTTAAAAGGAGTTACTTTCTGAGGAACAAAGATGACCGTAGGGAAATGTGAATGTTGAGAGCTAAGGTGAACTGCATGAGACAGTAGAACAGTCTGCAATTCAAAAATGGGCTTTGAAACCAGTAGGGCCTATTAGATGAGTCAATTAATAATAATAATAAAACAATGCATATATACCTAGGAACAGTAAGGCATTTGGGTGAAGAAGATGACCCAGAATGGCAGAGACAGAGAGAGAGAGACAGAGAGACAGAGAGACAGAGAGAGAAAGACACAGAGGGACAGAGAGGAGACAGAGCCACAGCCCACATGAGGTAAATGGCCAGCGGGCTGTATGCTCGGAGGGCCTGGATTTCCAATCTGGCACTCAGCTTGATGAGTCTGTTTATTCAGCTCCAGTATCAGACGTTCCCTTTTCCTGCCCAAAGAAGTCCCCTTTGAAGAACTGCTCTGCTGGGGAGTAGTTTCCCCTTGGATGGGCTACTCCTGTTTGTAGTCCTAAAGGAAAAGAATTGGAAATGCCACAAGAATGTTCTTTAAAGTGATGTTCCAGCACCACGTGAGGGGAGAATGAAATAGCTGTAAAAGATGTATTTCCTGGTTGAGGTATTTTTTTCCCCCCTCAAGTGAATTTAGTGATGAACAAAGGTGTCACATGAATGCGATTGGGGTCAGATGTTCTCAGTACTTCCCGATCTGTATGGGCAGGTTGAGGCTGGGAATGGGAGAGTACTGGGCAGAACAGCAGTCCTTCAAGCTTTTGTAGGCCTGGGGAGAGAGAGAGAGCATACCTGTGAGGTGCAGAGAGAATTCAATAGGCCCAGCAACCTAGTCTTACAAGTCTTTATCTGCAAAGGAATCAGTGGTGATGACTTATCAGAGTCCCAGCCTCTACTTTCAAAGCAAACCAACAGATGGGACATTATCTAGTGAATGGGTAGCAAATGTTCATAATCAAATTGGATAATGGAGAGGTTGAAAGTTGTACTTTGGGGTTTAATATTAATTTCTTATATTTCAGGGACACTTTTACTTTTTCAAAGGACTTTTTCATCTCGCTCTCACGCTTATACTGTGAAGTAGCCGGGGTAGATGTCAGTCTCCTGAATTTTCCTCTTCGGAAAAGGATATAGCTAGAGAAAGAGAGATGGTTTCCTAGCTTGTTACCAGCAGGGGTAGGATGACAACCCAGGCCTCTTGACTCTTGGACCAGGTCTCTTTTCTCTGTGCTCTTGGGACCTATACAAAGTGACAGTGGGAGTTTCAGAAAAAAGGAAGGTGACATTCTCTATCTCCTCCCAGGCATGTAGAAAGTTACTGTGACTTTGAAGTCACTGCTTTGCTGTGCCCAAATGCTCTCTCGGGGACTGGCCTTAGGGAGGAGATTCAAAGTGGAGCCTTCAGAGGGTGAGTCTCATGTTCTAGTCACTGTGGCTGCCCATGCCTGTAGTTGGTTTGTTCAGACTTTACCTAGACCACATAAAACGGGAGTTCTCCAGAATGAAAAGGGTTCTTTGTTCAATATCAGAGATGAACCTTTTGAGTAAGAGATGCCACTTCATGGTGAGGCCTGGTTTTCCAGGAGAGGGGATGGAATCCACACTCTCTCCCATATTCCTGGCCGAGACTTCAATGACTCACCTTGACTCTTGGGGCCTAGGAGTGAGGTTCATGCATGAGGGAGCAGATGACATTCACAATGGATACTTTATCTAGGAGTAAAAGTGAACCAGAATTTCCTTTCAGGGAGTATGCAGCCCCTTCTACTTCTTGGTTCAAGGAAGAAACAAGAAGAGATGTTACTTATGGGCTGCTATTTCTGCTTTGACACACAGAGCCTTATGTTTTATCTATTTCTGGATGTTTGTCTTCTCTTTACATGTAGAGCTGAAGTTGCTTGACATTTGAGCAGTATCTTGTAATTATTTGTATCCTCTAAGGCTTCCCAGTACTTAAAATATCTGATGAATGAATGGGAATCCATTTCCTGCCAATCCCTTATCCTAGTGTCTCTCAGCCTATAGTTCGAATCAGATTCACCTGGGAAACAGGCACGTGTATTTTGAATTAAGACCTGAGATGAATCTCGTGCACACCAAAGTTTGAGAATTACTGTTTTATCCTTTTTCCCCTTGGCTTTGAAAACTCACTGTGACTTTGAACAGTGCTGTAAACACAAACACAATCTCAGATTCGTTTAATGTTTTATAACTTACAAGGTCTATTTCACACTTTGTCTAACTTAATCCTGATTTAATGAGGCTAATTTAATAACAGGCTGATAATGTGGGTCATTTTTCCACCCATTGTACAGAGGAAGAGACAGAGGAATACTGTTCTTTGGATCACATAGCCAAGTTGTGGCAGTGCTCGTACTCATCCTGTCTTCTGAGTCCAGGTACAGTGTTCTTCCCCCCCCCACAATCCCTGTGTTTCTATGCCATTGTTAAGCATAGCTGTTCTTGTGTGTGGAAGGTGTTATTCTTAATAGTGCTTGCCATCCACATAGCTGGGGATTGTTACCATGACATGTATATAAAGCCAGCAGAAACCAACAGTCTGTATGCCTAATACATGCATGCAAATATTAGAATATAATATTTTTGTTCATTATTAAATTGAAAAGCACAACTAGAAGCTGGTAAGAAGTGGGAATCCTTTCAAAGAAGGATGATTCTATTGTTTGGGGATGTGTGATTTAAATGGAGCTCTCTTGACATTATTTTCATTTCTGTTTACTAGGAATAATGGAAGAGGAATGGGAAATAGGCTGAGACTTTTGAAATTGTTCTGTGTCCTGGCATCCCTGAGATGGCTAGGCTAGCTCTGTTGAGGTTGGCTGTCTTTAGATTCCTGTGAGGTCCACAGCTAGAGTCAACCAAACAAGACTTGAGGAAGTAGTGTAGACGTGTGGAATGCTGTGAAGGTGACTAGTTTGCACCCCATTTAATTCAAAAGATCAGAATGCTCCAAAGTTCACTTGGATGCTCAAGGGAGCATGCAGCCACAGTTTCAATGGCAATTTAGTGGTTGCCAGAGTATTCCAAACAGAACTTTCTGGATGGCTGTTTATTCTTTGATTAATTGCAAAGTACAGACAGCCATCAGAAACTGAGACTTGTCAACTGAAAGGGAAGGTGGGCCTGAAACTTCTGCTGGCACCCAATTCTCTTCCACTTAGCTGGGAAAGGACCTCTTCTTTAATCATGGAGTAATGGATGATTGATATGACTGTACCCTGATTAGAAAAGGTTTCATTTTACTTGTGCACAGTACATGGAATTAGTTAAGGGTTGCATAGGAAAAGAAGTGATGGACTATTGTTCACATTAAATTATAATGACAGCCTTCCTAACCACTGTGTATTTATTATGTAAGAAAAGAAAATGTCTGGTAAAATTCTGTATAGGTTAATAACACCTTCATAATATACTCCTTCTTTTCTATTGACTTGAATAGCCCTCCTACTGACTTTTAATGGATTATTAGAGTTAATTACATCAATTGCAATATAATTGATTCTTAAATACTATGTAGAAACCTCATACAATTATGGAAAAACAAAAGTTATCTAGACATCTCAAATCAAAAAAGATTTGGAATTCCTGCACATTTAATTTCTGATAATCACTAGTCAGTTTGGACATTAAGATTGCATGGTGTCTTGTTTTCTCTTTGCTAGGTTTTGACAGAATTGATAGTTTTACAACATTTAACTCAATACGCATGGAAATATAAGATTAAAGCTGTGAGGGCAATTTTTTTTTCTAAAAAAAGATCACTTCATGGCTTAAAAGCTGAAATGTGTTACCTGCCTCACATTGACAGAAACAAACTCAAGGGAAAATCAAAAGTGGATTTGATGTTGCATTTTAGAAATTTCTTCTCCACAGGTGTAAAGATTCCTGTGGGTCTTAGGGTTTGTTACCTGAGGGCTGAAAATATGACAAGGGGATGAATTGCCTGAAGGGGCAAATAAATCTCTCCCATTTTATTACCTAGATATGGGCTATGTGTTCTCATGTCAAAACTACTGGTTGAAAAGTGAGATATCATTAATATCTGGTATTTGATGTCATATAGATAAAAAGAAATCCCTGTAATAGAGCTGTTTGAATGTAACCTTTTCATTTTTTAGTGGTTTGGGGAAACTAGTTTGTGGATGTTGACAGTTATAAATGTGAGTTTTACTTAATGCAGTAGATGGACCACTGGCATGGAAATCAGAATCAGCAGACCTGGCATTCTCTGTTACTACTTTGCTTTACCTCTTTACCTGTCTGGGCTTTCATCTTCTCTTCTGTAAAATGAGAGAGAGAGAGAGAGAGAGAGAGAGAGAGAGAGAGAGAGAGAGAGAGAGAGAGAGAGAGAGAGAGAGAACCTTTAAGTTCTCTACCTTGAATCACTTGGCTTTGAATTCTTAGTGCTCTTGTTATTCACAGTAACTCATTTGATTCCTAATACAAACTTCTTTGTATCACTATGCACATATCAGTATGCCTTGTATGCAAGGGGACCCCCCCAAAACTGGAATTATCTTTTGAAGGGGGGCTCCTTGTAGTACACTTGGAATTTGTTTTTCTGGATCAAACAGTCAACCAAAGATTTTATCTGGAAGTTTTGAATAGGTTGCGTCATGACTTGTGGAAGAAACTTCCCGAGTTGTGGCAAACAAGTGACTAGTTCTTCCACCATGACAACGCACCTGCCCACACAATGCTGAGTGTTCAGCAATTTTTGACCAAGAAAATGGCATGACCCTCATACTCCACCCGCCTCACCTGATCTCACCAAGAGCAACTTTTTTTTTTTTTTTGCTTCCCCAATGAAAAAAGTTCTCAAAGGGAAATATTTTGCCGATGTGGAAGAGGTGAAACAAAAAATGGCAGAAGCACTAAAAGATATCAAAATTGACAAGTTCAAAAACTGTTTTGAGCAGTGAAAAAGCATCTCAATAGATGGATTGAATCAAGCAGAGTACTTTGAAAATGACTAAAGTTTAAACATGTAAGAATAAATATACCGGGTTCGCGACCTGCCTGGGCAACTTGGCAAGACCTCATCTCTACAATAAATCAAAAAATTAGCTGGGCGTGATAGCGCACGCCTGTAGTTCCAGCTACTTGGAAGGCTGAGGCGGAAGGATCGCCGGAGCCCAACAGGTCGAGGCTGCGGTGGCCGGGAGCAGCCACTGCACTCCAGTCTGGGTGCCAGAGTGAGACTCCAACTAAAAAAAAAAAAAGACTAAATATACAATTTTTACGAATACATTCCAGGCTTTTTAGATCCCCTCTTGTATGTGTATGAACATGTCTTATTTTCTTAGTGAGGTTATGTTTTCAAGGACAAGCCCTGACAGTGTACATCTCTGTATTCTCGTAAGAGATACTATAGTCTCCTAGTATAGAATAGCCTCCTGTTGGGTTAAGTTAGCAGTCAATAAAAAGGAAGTGTTTCCACTTTTATCCTCTGAAAGTCTTGGTATGTTATAACAAGAATAATGACAAATGTCCTATTTATTATAAGTCTAATTTTTAAAGTCATTGTAAATATGCTATTTTATCAAACATTAAGTGAGCTTTAAGTCAGTTGAATTTAAGATGTAACATTTCACTCAGTTTTCCGTAAACTGACATTTCCAATGAGGTTTTTATTGGAATTCAAGCAGCCTATGCTAAAGTTTTTTGGGAAGGGAAATACATGACAATAGTTATGAAAAACAAACAAATAATCTTTTTAACTGAGTAAAAACTTGCCCTAGTAGTTATCAAAACAAGCTACACATCTAAGGTGATTTAATACACAAGTGTAGTGATAGAGAAATCAACTAATCACAAAAATTAGAGTTCAGAAGCAGATTTGAGAATCCAGAGGGGGCTAGATGCGGAGGCTCAGCCTATAATCCCAGCACTTTGGGAGACTGAGATGAGAAGATTGCCTGAGCCTGGGGGTTCAAGACCAACCCAGGCAACTTGGTGAGACGACATCTCTACAATAAATCACAAAAAACTAGCTGGGTGTGATGGTATGCGTCTGTAGTTCCAGCTACTTGGAAGGCTGAGGGGGAAGGATCATCCAAGCCCAGCAGGTCAAGGCTGCGGTGGTCGTGAGCGTGCCACTGCACTCCAGCCTGGGCAACAAGAATGAAACTCCAACTCAAAAAAAAAAAAAAAATACAGAGGAAATTTAGCAGATAATATGGAGGCATTTCAAATGAGTGGTTAAACAGTCCACTGTTCAGTATATGGTTTTGGGACAACTGGCTCTCCATCTGGACCTGCACTATACACAAAAGTAAATTCCAGATGGAATAAAGCTCTAAACATAAAAATAAAATCCATAGCTACATTAGAAGGAAATAGAAATAATTTTTTTAAAATAGGTTAGAAGATCTTTGTAAACAAGACAAGAAATCCAGAAACCATTAAGAAAAACCTGAAAGACTTGGCTTCATTTTTTAAAAATCATAAAAAAGTTTAAAAAGAAGTGGCAGATTGAGACAAAATATTTGAACTATACATTACAGAAAAAAGGGTTACTATCCATTATTCAAAGAGTGCCTACAAGTTAATAAAAAAAAAACTCACTTAAAAAATGGGTAAAAGATATAATAAGCAATTCTCAGAAGAAATGCAAATGTCTAACAAACATTTGAAAAATATACTTAACCTCAGCAGTGGTAAAAGATACGTACAATAAGAGAACATGAATTGCCATTATCTACTTATCAGATTGGCAAAAAATTAAAGGAGTTGATTAGACATAGCAGTTAAAATGAGTGAATATACTGTACAAACTATCAAGAATGGATGTTAGTAATATGTTGTAAGGTGAAAAAAGCAAGTTGTAGAACATTGTACATTATATTATGTCATATTTGTAATATTTTTAAAAAAGCATGTGTATATACAACATTTTCCAACATTTATGCATTATAAATATGTGATATTATGGTCATTTTTTTCTTAGGCTAGTGTTAAGATAGGCACATAAGATAAGTATTATTTGGATTACTTTAATAGTGTTCCTTTGTTATGATTTATTTTACACTTATCAAGCTTTATACATTTCTAGGAGCTACTATTACTGTTTAGTCCCTCATTGAAATATTATCTGTTAAATTCCTCTATATTTTTAGTCCTGCTTCTAAATTCTAATTTTTTAA
This sequence comes from Cephalopachus bancanus, assembly GCA_027257055.1. Classification (NCBI taxonomy): domain Eukaryota; kingdom Metazoa; phylum Chordata; class Mammalia; order Primates; family Tarsiidae; genus Cephalopachus; species Cephalopachus bancanus. The sequence goes on along the minus strand of JAPVLO010000079.1, from coordinate 1,646,428 downwards.
ATTCATTGATTTCTCTATTACTGCACTTATTTATTAACTTGCTTAAAGTATATAGTTTGTTTTGGTAACTGCTAGAGCAAGTCTCCACTCATTTACAAAAAATAAGTTTGTTTTTCATGATTATTGTCATGTGTTTCCTTTCCAAATGAACTTTAAAATAGGCTGCTCAAATTCCATTAAGCAACCCATTGGAAACGGGATTACATTTATACAGTTATAGATCTTTAGGGAGTAATTAGAAGTCATTAGTTCAGAGGATTGAATTGAACCAAGTATTATATAAAAATATATGCCATGTTTTATGGAATTGCAGTCAATTCTGATCAAATTCTTCAAATCAATCTTGTTGAATTGGGTCAATTAAATAGAGTTCTGGCCCTAAACTATGGCTTCTGGATCTTGTCAGGACCCCTTCAGTCTTTTAAGTTCCCAAGGTGTGTACAAGAGCTGTGGTAGATCTGCCTCCTTTGTCACCTGTAATTATGCTATATGACATTCTGAAGCACTCCCCACCTGCCTCATGAACACCCCGAGTGTTAAATAAATCACAGCATCCTGGAACCTAAGTCATCAGCAGGCTGAAACAAATCAATGTAAATAAAGTCTGAACTTGCTTCCAAGTTGTTTGTTAGTAAGGAGTTAACAAGTTCAGACCTTTGGTCCTATGGGTCTTTAAGGAAAGCTTTTTTCTCCATTCCAATGACTTCCTGTTCATGAGAAAATGAGAGGAAATGAACCTCTAACAGGAGGATGGACCCACCCTTTTCCAGTCGTGTGGCTAATTTGTCAGGTGTAATATTGGCACCTGGTGGCTTGTGTTGGCTTCCTGCCCACCCTTGCTGGGGAAGTATCCAAATACTTGTAATAGGCAGTAGAAGACTTCAAAGCCATTTGTACGAGAAAAGGATATTGTCATTAAAGAACTTAGTGGTGAATACTCCCAATCATTTAGTGATGTCAAGATAAAAGGAAAAATTTAAAAACACGTTATCTAGAGTTTTTTCTGATGTATCATATGACCTGTTACAACAAAGCAATGTAGTTCATTTAGTAATAATACATATTCAAAGATATATGTTTATCGTTCAAATGTGTAGTTTTCTTGTTATTGTGAAATTAACAAAGGTATCAATTATTTATATGAAGATTATGACTTATTTATTTAAAGACATGATTCTTTTTCTCTTAGACTCACCTTTAAGTAGGCACTCTGTGCTAGCTAATGGAACTGTTTTCTTTGAATCAAAAGGGATAACTTCAATAATGTTGAATGGATATGATAAACGAAAAAGGACGATATGGGTTTTCAGAATTCATTAGGAATTTTGGATGGGCACAGCTGGTTCAGTTCCATACCTCAATTTTCAGCTAGAAATAATTACTGCCTTTTGAACAATGGTATAGTTAATTGTCCAGCAATTCAAGGTGATCTGTCCATGAGTAGGGATTAACCAAATTATAATCATTAAACCATAATATATTTCATATAACAATGGAACTTCTTTTAGTTTTTATAAATTGTGTAAGCTATATTGACTTATTGTATCTAAAAATCTCATGGCAGAGTCAACGTTCATGGTTCTGGAAATCAAGAATGAAGTGTCCCTATAGCAGACATTCATAGTGTCATCATCTGTAAACCTCAGTCAGTTAATTGTTTCTGTCAAATGATCAATGGATATTTTTTGCCTTTGTGGCATAACTCAGTATAAGAAAAAAATAATAAGTTATTAATCAACTAGATATTTGTTGAAAATCTGTTCTATTGAAAGGTATATAATTAGTTGGTTTTGCTCTGGCAGACTGGGTGATTTCTTTCTTTACATTTTCTTTTATTCTTAAAATTTTAAAAGTGTGGGATACAATTATTCAGAGTTAGGTATACAAATGGTAACTATGCAGTTACCTTTGTTGATGAGGTATTGGATGACTTCTATAAAGGAACAGCAAGGATGCATTGCACCCCAAAAGTTCAAGTTTTCAGAGACCTCACAATCTTCTACAACTTACCAGGCTGACAAGCCTGAAACACATCAAAAATTAGAAATAATACATTAGGTAATATAAACTGCAAATGGGATCCAAGTTGAGAAAAGGGGAGATCAGTGTTGATCAAAACAGTCTTGGAGGGAGAGATTAGTTAACTGAATATTAAGGATGAATAGTATTTAGACAATCAGAAAGGAAAATATCAGACACTTTAAGTGGGTGATAACTGGGAATGAGTGTAGAGTGAGGTAGGGTCTTTGGGGAGGGCCAGATGATTATGACATTGATTTCAGGTTCCTGTGTGGTAGGAAATAAGGTAGATGGGTCAGTGGCAAAAATATGAAAGGTCTTGTAAATGTGGCAGAGGAAATTAGATTTTTGAGGAATGGTGGTGGAGGTGATGTGATTTAAATAGCAATTTAGGAAGTTTTGTGTTTTTTGGGGCAGTGATGACTACAACAAGAAGAGGCTTTTAGGGGAGATTTGTTAGGGGACTCTTTGGTAGACATAGTTAAAAGACAGCCACAGGTGGTGATGGTGGAAACAGAGAGAGGTAAATTCAAGAGACTTTTTGGAGGAAGGTGGGATGGGACTAGTTGGCATTGGATATATGGTTTGGGGAAGGAAAAGTAAACCACAGCTAACTCCAAAATTTCCATCCTAGTAAGCTAGGTGGTTGATAACCCCACTGATCTCTTGATCAAGGAAAACGATGAGTTCTATTTTTAGAAAGATTCATCTAGGTTCAATTGGAATGCCTTGTGGTGCTATCTTATAGGTAATTAAAATCATGGACTAGAGAGTAGGTAAGGAGCCAGGAAAAGACATGAATTGATTGGTCGTTAACAGTTACCACCCATAAATCCAAATTTCGTAGCTGTTTTTTCAAGGCTGCTGTCACCTAGTCTCTCTTATACTGTTTATTTAGACTAATCTCTAGCTACCCCATAGTCTGTACCCCTCGTCTTGGTTCAGCCAGTCAGTACATTATTCTTGTTTTTGTCCTTCATGACTAAATTCTTGCTCTTTTCCCTTCCTGAAACCTTCTCCCTAGATCTCTAGTTATTAATATCTTCTCCGATTTTAGGACTAGCTCAAGTCTCTCCCATATGAAAATATTTTTCAAAAACTAGTTCACACTCTTCTTTCTTTCTTTTAAACTTCTGTGGCATTTAAAGTTTGCACTCTTTGTATAAGCACTCAATCATAATCAAGTTTATGCTATTAATCGGGTTAAATATAAATGCCTATCTAGTTTTATCAGAAAACTGCAAATACCTTGAGGCTAAGGATGAGTGTTCCTCTTGCATCTATTAGGAACTGTATTTGTCTGCTAAGAAGACAGGCTCTTAAACTGTGGTTTAAATAAATCAAGGGTTTTGTTATTCTCGTATTGTGAGAAATATGGACTCAGTAATCCAAAGCTGACTTGGCAAATCTTGATAAGAGCAGAGACCTGGTCTCTCTTTACCTTTTCACTTAACCCTCCTTAACATGGATTTGTTACTTCAGAGTTACAGACTGATGCTTTTCAAGCACAGCATTTGTGCTTCAGGCAGAGAGAAGTGAAAAGGCCGGGGACAAGCTGGCCTTGCAGACCTAATCAGCCCTGCTTTTAACGTGCTTCCCTGGAAGCGCCATCCCATAGCCTCCGCTTATATTTCATGGGTCATCAGTTAGATATGAGCCACTCCTATTTGCAAGTAATGCTGCAAATTTTGTTTTTCAGTTGGACATATTTCTATCCAACAAAGCCTGCATTATTTTAGTAAACAGAAGGGCTATTGGTAACGAATAGGCAACTAGTGTATGTTCTTTGGCTCTGTCTCTTTCTATCTGTCTATGTATATATATTCACACATGCTATATACATATGTACATATATAATATAAATTTTTGTTCCAATGTCTACATAGATATCATGTTAAACATGCATATATGTGCATTATATATATGTATATTGTTTATAGTGCATGTAGAGATACAGAGAGACTATATCTCTATTTCTGTATTGTATCTTTCTATTTGAATGAGAATATTATTATGTATTATTTAGATATGCATATGTATATATAGAGAGATTATGCTATATCTCTCTCTTTATTTTATCAAGAATGTATACTATGTACACATGAACAAGACATTGTTAAAACTGGGACAATTAAAGATTATAAGAAAAAGAATCTGATATGTTAAATACTATGTTAATTGTTAAGCCTATTATATTTAGGTATATTAATATTGCAATTGTAATTCTGCACAAATAATAACTTATTTGTATAGAATTACAAAAACTTTTTCCTATTGTCATAGTAGCTTTGATTAGTTTTCTAGTGCCTACGGTCAGCATCACTGTTCTTAGAAATCCTTGAAAACCTTCTGACCCTCCTATTTCTTAGAAGGTAAAGGTACTGAAGTAGTGAATTGGGGTTTAATTTCTGTATTTTAAGTTTCTCCTTTTGCTTCTGTCCATCTCCATGATTTAACCAGTGATTCTCAAACTATGTTTGTGACACATTTTTGAATCTTAGAATTGCTATCATCACATATGAAAAAATGAAAAGGTTCCAGAGTAAAACCAGAGAAAAGATGTCAGAGTATTGTGTGGTAACCACACAATCAGGGCCATTCTAACCGAGTCTCATGGAAGCTTCCCCCAATATTGGGTCTTTCACTTTGTCACTGTATGCTTTCTTATATACTCCCAAGGAAGTGACTTGATCAGTTTATGAGCAGAGCATTGATTAGGACTCAGGTCACTTAACTCCAGATTCCAAACTCTATTGACTCCATTAATCATGATAGCAGCAACAACAACAGCAGCAATTTACACTTGTGTAGAATGTACAGCGTGCCTCACCAATCATGCACTATAGATGGAGTGTATAATACTAATTTTTTTAAAATAAGGAACCATATACAAAACTTATGGCAGGTAGAAGAACAGCAATTAGGGTGTTCTTTCACACTCACTCTGCATTGTCAGAGCTTTTCCCCATAGATTACACATACCCAACTGGTGGTAGTTAACCAGGCCAGCAGATCAGGGTGCTCTAATCTGAATCACTTGGACTGATTTATTGGAATAAGGTGAATATTTTTTTGCCAGGCCATTTCCTAGCCATTCTTCCCATTATTTGGTCTTAGCAAATGTAATTATGTCTCAGTAGTGAAACAACCAAATCAATAAGAAAAAGAAAATTTACTGTGTCCTCTTGCTTCATTGCTTTCAACATGGTGTTTGAGCTTCTAATTTTTTTTTAAATTTTTAATTTTAAAGATGTGGGGTACAGCCGGGCTCGGTGGCTCAGCCTGTAATCCCGCGCCTTTGGGAGGCTGAGGTGAGTGGATTGCCTGAGCCTGCGGGTTCGAGACTCGCCTGGGCAGCGAGACCTCATCCCTACAATAAATTTAAAAAATCAGCCGGGCGTGGTAGTGCATGCCTGTAATTCCGGCTACTTGGAAGGCTGAGGCGGAAGGATCACCGGAGCCCAGCAGGTCGAGGCTGTGGTGGCCGGGAACGGCCACTGCACTCCAGTCTGGGCAACAGAGTGAGACTCCAACTCAAAAAAAAAAAAGATGTGGGGTACAATTCAGGGTTAGGTATACAAATGTTCATTATGCAGGTACCCTTGTTAATGAAGTGTGACCTCCCTGGCAGTTTACCACTACCGCCAATCCCTTTCTTACAGTATTATGATAATTGTTCAAGGTCCGCTTATGAGTGAGAACATGTGATAGTTGTTTGTTTCTATCATAGATCACCCAGTATTATAGACTCTAAGTTCATCCAAGTTGCTGCGAAATTCATAATTTTGCCCTTCTTTGTAGCTGCATAATATTCCATCATGTATATATACTTTTTTTTTTATCCAGTCCTCTTTCGATGTGCAGCATGGTTGTTTCCTTGTTTTTGCTATTGTGAATAATACTGCAATAAATATGCGTGTGCAGGTATCTTTTTCATAGACTGATTTGAGTTCCTCTGGATATATTCCCAGCAGGGGGATTGTGGGGTCATATGGGAGGTCGATTTTTAGATCTTTTAGGAATTGCCACACTGTTTTCCACAGAGGTTGTACTAGTTTACACTCTCACCAACAGTGTCGAAGTGTTCCCTTTTCCTCACATCCTCTCCAGCATCTGTTGTTTTTTGAGTTATTGATGATGGCCATCCTGACTGAATTTAGGTGGTATCTCAGTGTGCTTTTAATTGGCATTTCTTTGATGACTAGTGAGGCTAAGTATTTTTTCATGTATCTGTTGGCGGTTCGTATGTCCTCTTTTGAGAAGCGTCTATTCCTATCTTTTGTTCACTTTGTAATGGGGCTGTTTGTTTTTTCTTTTCAGTATGTTTGAGTTCCTTGTGGATCCTAGATATTAGGCCTTTATCAGATATACAGTTGGCAAATATTTTTTCCCAGTCTGTGGGCTGTCTCCCCACTCTCTCAATGGTTTCTTTAGCTTTGCAGAAGATTGTCAGTTTGATGAGGTCCTACTTGTCTAACTTATCTCTTATGGCACTGGGGTTTTAATCAGGAATTGGTTGCCAGTTCCAATTTCCATAAGGGTGTCTCCTGTGTTTTCTAAGGTTCTTATAGCTTGAGGTCTTATGTTTAGGTCTTTGATTCATTTAGAGTTGATTTTTGTGTATGGTGATAGGTAGGCATCTTTTATTAATTTTCTGCATATGGTCAGCCAGTTTTCCCAGCACCATTTACTGAATAGGTTCTCCTCTCCCCTGTGGCTGATGGTGTAGGCTTTGCTTTATCACTTAGGGCTTAGGTACATCTTAATCTGTTGACTGATGGAATGTGTGGCAGGCATTTTTGCACGAGTACCATATGTGATATAAATACCTAAGCATTACAAGGAGATAGGTGGAGTTTCCCTTGCATATCTACTAAGACAATGACAATGCTTAGCATAATTAAGAATGATAGCATGGATGTTTGGCAGTGAAACAGTTAAAGGCAATCAACATTAATTGGATCTTCCTCGTTTTGTTTTCTTTTGAAACCTTAAAGTTATCCAAATGGAGTGTTAATTTAAAAAAAAAAAGAAATGTTTTCTTGGGAGAAGACAATATTTTGAAATGTTTTTAATTTATGAGAGCCCAGTTCCCTCAGTCTCCCATTGCTGCATGAGGTTGAACAAATGTTAGCTGCAACTAATTAATTAAGTTTGCAGAAAGTAGCAGCAGGGGATTGGAAACTTGAAGTGGAAGTGAGCATTTTGACTGTAAACATGTTGCCTGCCTGAGAGGCTATATCTGGATTGAATGGTTGTGGAGTTATCCAAAGAAATGCAGTATCTCTGGGAAAATCAGGCTTGGCAGAGAGAAAAAATAACAATGTCTCTTGCCGGCAGATCTATTCATTTATTTCCCGGGTTCATCTCATGCGTTTTTGCTTGGTTCTGGCCACACATTATTTGCTATCCTCTCTGCAAACAAAGGTGACACCACAGACTTGTCCTCAGAAGAAAAGGAACTAATATTTGTTGAATACTTTTTGTGTGTGTGCCAGGCCCTTATCTATGCCATTTCTTTCTGTGAGACAGATATAATTCTCTCATTTTATAGATAAGGAAACAGAGACTCAGAGAATCCTTACTCAGGATCAGTTTATAGATGACTTGAACCCAGACTGGTCTGACGTTGGAACTTTTTCAGCTACACCAGATGCTTTTTCATGGTATAGGGTGGGAAAGGGCTGCAGGGAGCCCTTGCAGCTTCTTGCCTAGTTTCCCTTATGGCAGGGGAAAGAGTAGTCAAGGAAAAGGCCTGTGACTGTGGAATAGGAAAGGTGATCCATAGATCTGGAAGTGATCAGTGGGTTAAACTTTGAGAAACACTGGGTTAGTCCTGAACAAGACTCCCTGAACTAGGGCCCTTGTAACCTTCTGATCATGTCAGGCTAGTCATATTCTTCTGAGTCATATTCCTCTCAGAAATTTGAACCCAGACATACTGCCAACAAAGATGAGATGATTAATGGCAGTAACTACAGCTGAAAGATCATGATACAGTGATACCAGGGCAGCCATAATCGACTCTGAGAAGTCTTAGGTTGTGAGTAGAACAACCACAACTAATCAGAGAAAGCTTTCCTTGAGAGAGGAGGCAAGAGCAGAAGCACAGAGAGAAGCAAGGAGATGACAAGTTAGGATTTGGTTAGCCCTAATCCTTAGGGCTATTTCAGGTACCAAGGTCTTTATGTTCCAGTCATGATGCAAGGTGTGTTGATCTCGCCATTACAGTTTACACCTTCAGTTTCATCATTTTACTCTTTGTATTGCCAACGTTAGATATTATTGCTATATAGATTAGAGACTTGTGGGAGAAATTTGTTATAAATGCAATAGACCAATTCAGGCTGAATAGACCAAGAGATACTAAAAAAATCTGGAATATCAGAGAATTGCACACAATTTTCTTAGAGATGAAATAAGACTTAAGTACAGGTCATCAGTCTTTTTTTGAGTCTGTAATGGGTATTACTGGTGAAAATACAAAATAAAATAAAAGTGACAGTATCTAAAAACTGTACTTGGTAAGAAGGTATGAAAATCTAAAACTTGACTGAAGAATGCAATCTTGACTAAATTTAAATATGCAAAACTTGAATGAGTAAAATTAAACCTGGTCACAGGTGAAAACTCTATGGTCACAGATGAAAACTTACAATGGCAGATACTATGAATGATGGAATTTTATATGGTCAAAGATGCTCATCAATAAATCAAATCTTGGCTATAAATTTACATGGAAAAAAATTGAACTAGATGAAAATCATGTCAGTTAAATAAAAATAAAATGCAAAAATACTGGTAAAAGCTTGACTATTTTATATAGAAATTTATTTGGAATAATAGGAATTTCTGCTTCTGAGCAGAGGGTTATGGCAGGCAATTGGTTTCTGCTATAATAGCTAGAACAAATAAGAAAAATTACAACACTATATGTTTTAAAAAATTGGTGATAATAGGAAATAAAAAGTATTAAATAAATTAAAATTCCAGAGAGATGCTTCCTTCCTAGGTGAGCTGACATCATTGGCCATTTTCTTTTCTGGAGACAGTTCCAAGTATGCTTGTAGTCTGAGGATTAGTCAGGTCTGGCTAGACTAGGGAACTCTATCTGGAAAAGAAAACCTGCAGAGGAAGCTGACAAGCTGAGGTCTAGGGGATCTTCAAATACCTTAGTCAGTTTTCCTAGAGGACATTTGCTGAGTGCTGGGAGTGGGGAACTTTAGGGGAAGCTAAGGGACTGGGAAGCTGGGCTGAAAAGCAGAGTGAAATATCTCATTGCCACAAAGTACTCAGAAAATCCTTGAGAAGGATTAGTCTATAACTAGCACACAACTGTCCTTGAGATATTTGAAAACAGAGGTGAACTGGATCTAAAGCTGAGGCTAGTCTAGCTCCAAGCCAGTTCATTTTCTGATTAGGTTGAGGTGCTTTGATTGTCTCTCTCCTTAGCTGTCTTGAGAGGAAAGCACAAATGCTCTAGAGGAAATAACTGTATCTGTATCGAAGATTCTTTTACACATAATGTTTACCATACAATAAAATATTATGAGACATGTGAAGAAGCAGAAAAGCATGACTAAAAATCAAGAGAAAAAAGTAACAACAGAAGCAAACCCATAGATGATCCAGATGCTGGAATTAGTGCAAGACTTTAAAATAACTATTATAAATATGTTAAATAAAATGCTGGAAAAGGCATACAAAAGAAATGAAAAGATCGAGAAGCTCAACAAAGAATTTGAATGATATAAAAGAATAAATCAGATATTTCTAACCTAAAATAGTATATCTGATAGTAATAATTCATTGGACAGGCTTAATATGATGTTGCCCTGGATATAGCAGAAGACAGGATTAGTATACTCAAAGATAGACCCAAAGAAAATAGCAAAACTGAATCCCAGGTAGAAAGAGACAATAGAAAAAAATTGAACAGGACAAAAGAAATACATGGAACAGTAAAATGTTCTAATATATGTGTAATTAGAGTCCCCCCAAAATAAGAGAGAGATGATGAGGAAGTAGGAATATTTAATGAGATAATTGTTTAGTACCTTTCAGAAACTGATGAAATTCATCAAGATTCAGGAGGCTAAGCAAACTCTAAGCAAAACAAATACAAAAAAGCCAAAACTAGGCACATCATGGTGAAACTGCTAAAAACCAGAGATACAATGATAAGGATAAGGATAAACCTTGAATTTGCCCTAAGAAATGGTTTCTCAGTGAAAAGTTGTTGATGTTTGATGTTACTCTGACTGAAATATACATTCACAAACACAAAGTCAACATGTTCTTGAGGTCAAATTGGAGGAGTAAAACCAAATTAAAACAGAAGGTAGGTTTAGGGCATTATCTTTTTCAGGGTATAAGTGGGTGAGTTTGTTCCTTGCAGCCAAAGAACCTAACTGAAGTCTTTCTTTAAGTATTCCTACCTTATCAACTCCCTTCTTCCCTTACCTGATCATTCTACCTTTTGGGCTGAAGATGGGACTTTTCATTTTGCTCTTTTGCTTAATTGCTATCTGTGATCTTGGAATTCTTAGATTTTCAAAATTGCATTTATCTGGCAATTGTTTTTTCACTAAGAGGGTGAAAACAACCTGTGGGTTGCTGATGAGACAATCAGCTTCATTCCTGACCCTGAAAAGCAGTATCAAGAACCAATAGCCTTTTGCTTTTGGCATCTGTTTACTATCGTAGATGTGGACAGTCAGGAAAGAACAGTGCAATGGATTATACTTACTTTTCTGGATTTGCTCAAGTGGTTTTTAAAACAGATACATACACAAATATTGCAAAATAGGTTGTCCCTATTTTACAGACAGATGGATAGTGAGAAATACTAAAGCACTTGGAGATTGACAGATTTCAACCAGTACCCGATCTTTCAGGCAGATAAAGGGATAGATGTGTCTTGCCTTGTTCAAATATTTGTGAGTGTCTATCTTTTTTCAGTTATGGCCTGCTGTAGGTCTTAAGAAGGTTCTACTTCCTATCTTTCCTTTCCCTGAACCAATACTTGCTAAACCTGGTACTGTATCAAGATTTTCATGGTCTATAGCAAATGCAGTTTGGAACTGTGATTGGCTTCTCAAATCAGGAGTCAAGTGTGCATATACATACCTCTGCTCCAAGCGTCCCTCTTCATTCCAATTCTCCCACAGGATCTGGAGCTCTATTAAAACAGGACCCCTCTTATTTGAGGCTCATTTTTCTTCCTGGCCTCTTATGTAGGGTTCAGTCCTATGTGCTATGAGACTCATTTGTTCACTTATTTCTTTTTATACGTTTTTATTGATCATTTATTATGTGTCTGGCACCATATTAGGCGCTGAAAATACAGTGTTGAATACAATGATGTAAACCTTGTCCTCAGAGAATGGTTTATATTCCAATGGGGGAAGAAAGGCATTAGATAAATAGCCAACTAAATAGCTAATTACAAACTGTGATAAGTGCTATGAAAGATGAGAACAAAATTCTGAAAGGAAATAATAAGCAGGAGCTAATTTAGATTGGGCCAGAGAAAGCCTCCTGAATCAACCAAGTGAAAAGAGAGGGAAAGCGTGCTCTGTGTGGAGGAAGCATTGAACTTGGCCTTTTTAAGGACTTCGGTAGAGGCCAGTGAAACTAGAGTGGCAGTTGCCAACCCTGGCCATATTCGTTTTGTGTGGCTGCCATAACGAATTACCACAAACTTAGTGGCTTAAAACAACAGAACTTATTTTCTCATAGATCTGGAGGTCAGAAGTCTGAAATCAGACATTCTGGGCTGCAATCAAGGTGTCAGCAGGGCAGCATTCCTTCCAGGGTCTAGGGCAGAGTCTGTTCTTTACCTTTTCCAACATCTGGTGGCTGCAGGCATGCCTTGGCTTAAGGCTGTGTAACTCCAGTCTTCAAGGTCAGTATCTTCAAATCTCTGTCTGTTCCATCTTTATATCACCTTTCCCTCTGTGTGTGTCAAATTTCCTTCTGCCTCTCTTTTATAAGGACACTTGTGACTGCATTTAGAGCCTACCTGAATAATGTAGGAGAATCTGCCCATCTGCAAAATTCATTTTTGCCATAGAAGCTAACATTTACAGGTTTCTGGGACTAGGATCTAATATTTTGGGGGCCATTATTTCGCCTGCTACACTGGCTTGTGTTACAATCCCCAGAAGAATGTTTAAAGATGTAGCATACAGGCTCTACCCTAGACCAGTCAAATCAGAATCTCTGGGGGAGGCCTGGGCACTGGTATTTTTAAAGCTCCCAGGTGACTCTAATATATAGTTAGGGCTTGCGCGGCAGAGTTGGCTGCTTTGGGATTGGAAGTGAAAGGCTGTAGAGCATGCAATCAGGTAAATTTGTAAATAAACAAACAAAAAAATCAACTTCAGTCTGAACAAAAACCAATCTAGAGACAGGACTGGAATTAGGAAAACATGCCAGGCTCTCCAGCATTTACTACCTGTTTTAGCAATAAAAGAGGATATTTTGTTGCTCACTCTTTTCATTTATCTATGAAAATATCAAGTTTTCTTCAGTGAAAGTATTTGAGGAAAAATAGGAATTTGGCTTATCCAGATAACCATGGTTATCAGTAGCTTTATCCCTGAGGATAAACCTAGTTTCACAAGCACATGGGCGTGTCATTTGGAAGCTATGAAAATGGGCGTGGTGGCTCACTCCCATAATCCCAGCACTCTGGGAGGCCGAGGTTAGAGAATTGCCTGAGCCCACAGGTTCGAGACCAGCCTGGGCAACATGGAGAGACCTCATCTCTACAATAAATAAAAAAATTAGCCAGACATGGTGGTGTGTGCCTGTAGTTCTAGCTACTTGGAAGCGTGAGGCAGAAGGATCGCCTGAGCCAAGCACGTTGAAGCTGCAGTAGCCATGAGCGTGCCACTGCACTCCAGCCTGGGTGACAGAGTGAGATGCAACTAAAAAAAAAGAAAGAAAATGACTATGTAATTTGCTGATAATCTGGTAATCTGAGGGGAAAAACCAATTTAGGAAGTTCCTATAAAACTTCCACAACTATCTGCTAGTAGATCAACATTTTCAAATGGCAGTTTGAGGAAATTCCTAAATTTAACTCACCACTGGGTCATAAGGGATTAATTTGAGGGCAGCCATCTTTGTTTTTACAAATCACTGAATGGTCTTCAGAGAGATAAAGATGCCATTACCTTAGTTCCTAGATGGCAGTCTTTTCATGGTCAGGTTTGCTATTAATAATAGGCTTCAGCCGGGCTCGGTGGCTTAGCCTGTAATCCCGTGCCTTTGGGAGGCTGAGGTGAGTGGATTGCCTGAGCCCGTGGGTTTGAGACCCTCCTGGGCAACTTGGGAAGACCTCATCTCTACAATAAATCAAAAATTAGCTGGGCGTGGTAGCACACGCCTGTAGTTCCAGCTACTTGGAAGGCTGAGGCGGAAGGATCGCCGGAACCCAGCAGGTCAAGGCTGCGGTGGCTGGAAGCCGCCACTGCACTCCAGTCTGGGCAACAGAGTGAGACCCCAACTCAAAAAAAAATAATTAAATAAATAAAATAATAGGCTTCATCCACAAAGGAATATCGGTAATACCTGGAAACTATGTGTTGTGTTTTTAAGTACTGGAAATGTTGAACTGGAAGTTCTTTGTAGATGGTTTCAAGGTCTATGTAGCATCATTCCTCTGACTGTAATGTTACATTATCTCTAGCACAACGCCATATTGTTTAGTAGTCTTTGTTGCTGACAATCATCTCAACTGAGACTGGATAGCGTTAAAAGATTCAGTGAAAACATGATGCTTCTTTTGGGAAGTTCTTCTAATACCTTTTTCCCCTTTCTCCTCCATAGCTACTTTTTTGTTTCTGTAGTTACTGGGACCAAATTATCTCATAGCTTTTGGTAAAAAACATTAAAATATGTCTGTTTACTAGGGGGCTTCCCTTTGGGTACTCTTTTAATTTAGGGAGGCTAGATAATGGTATTCTTTTCTGGATCCTTAATGGTGAACATGCTCAGTGCTCAAAAAAAGGTTTGAATGAATCCTGGCTTTCCTTTTAGAACTCCTTTTAATGCTCTCTCTCTATATATATTTTTTTTAAATTCAAGGGGTGCATGTGTAGGTTTATTACATAGGTATATTGCATGATGTTGAGGTTTGGGCTTCTATTGAGTCTGTCATCCAGGTAGTAGTCATGGTGCCCAGTGGGTAGTTTTCAACCCTTACCCCCCTCTTCATCCACCTGCCCCAATTTAGGAGTCCCCAGTATCTGTTGTTCCCATCCTTATGCCCGTGTGTATTCAGTGTTTTATCTCCCATTTATTAGGGAGAACATGTGGTATTCAGTTTTTTGTTTCTGTGACAGTTTGCTTAGGATGATGGCCTCTAGCTGCATCCATGTTGTTGCAAAGGACATGATTTTATTCTTTTTTATGACTGTGTGGTATTCCATGGTATCTATGTACCGCATTTTCTTGATCCAGTCCACCGTGGATGGACACCTAGATTGGTTCTGAGTTTTTGCTACTGTGGTTAGTGTTGTGATAAACATGCGCATGTAGGTGTCTTTTTGATAGAGTAATTTGTGTTCCCTTGGGTATATACCCAGTAGAGAGATTGCTGGATTGAATGGTAAATCTATTTTTAGTTCTTTGGGAAGTTTCCAAAATGCTTTCCACAGGGATTGAACTGGCGTACATTCCATCAACAGTGTAGGGGTAACATATCCTTCGTTTTCCAAAATGGCAGTTGCACATCTTGTAAATATCTTGGTTTTTCTCTTGATTATACCATCTAAATGGAAGCTGTAAGAAACATGACAATCATAGAAAATTATTCCCTGCTAAGACATGCTGGAGGGTAGTCCCAATAATATCTTTCTTATCTAGAAGGGATTTAATTATTTTCACCTCTGACAACAAGATAAACTTCTGAATACTCACCCAAGTGAGAGGATGGAGGGAACAGAACTGCTAGCTCCACCCCCTTTCCCCATGTGGGGTAAGGTGTCTGAACACAGCCTCTTCTTAAGCATAAACTTCCCTTTCTCCAAAGAGCTGCAATGGCCGAGGTGTTGGCATGCAAATACTTGCAAAGTGAAAATGGATACACTTCTACAGCTCCTCATCCCTGGCCTCCAGTGGACAGCCTGCCAACCCTGCATGCATGTTGGTTTGGCACCGAGACAAGTGTTCCCTGGAGCATAGACTGAAACCACCAAACTGATATCACATGGGATGCCAGCCAAACCCTGACCTTGCTCTCTGTAGGTGAACTGCTGTGGAATTAACCTGTGATAGTCTCCTGCTCCTCCCTAGTTGATGGCCTGTTTTTTTTTTTTTAATGTTACATTTGAATCTTGTTCTCCTTCTCTGCCGGTATCTACCAGCCACAAACCACTCTCCCGGTCTTGGCTTGTGAGCAGTGGGCACTACTTAGTTCCAAGAAAAGGGCAAACCATAAAATTCCTTCTTGCCCTGAATCTTCTTGCCCCTTGAGAGGGAAGGGCTACCACTAGACTGCTTCAAAGCTGTACCCAGGTGGTGGGGCCTGTGGTCTGGCATCCCAGGCATCTGTCTGCTCCTTTTATACTCTCTTCTTCTACATTTTCCTCCTGCTGCTCCAACTCTTCCCAGCCCCCTTTTCTGTTTCCAACCCTTATTTATTCAGAGCTTCCAATAGTCTAAGTTTTTCATGAATTCAGGGCTTTAATTTAGCATGTGGGGTGCTGGCTCTTCCAGCAAGCTGCTTTGGTCATTATTTCCAACTTGAGGGAATAAAGAGGCAGCAGGGTGCAGTGACAGGAGTCAGGGCCTGAAGCCAGAAGGCCCCGGGTACTAGTCCCAGCTCTGTTTCTAACTAGCTGTGGGACTCCGGCCAGGACACGTCCTGGCCCCAGGCCTCAGTTTCCTCACCGATGGGATGTGGAGTTTGGACAAGAAGAGTTCTAAGACTTGTCTCATTTCATCATTCTGTAGAGCTCACTGGTTATATGAAATCTGCATTGGGTTGTGCCAGTCTCACTTTCTTCTTTTGAAAAACTTTGCTGTTAAATGAGTGAATGAGGAGATGTGAGAAGAGTCCCTAACCTAGATTTCTCAAATGCAGACTATTGGGGGTAGGGCGGGAATCTATTTTTAAAAATCAGCATCCAGAAGTTTATAGCCTAGAAATAAAATTCCACTTCCTATCTTAAATGGTGAAACAATGTTTTCCACTGGGATAAGAAAATGATTCAAGTGGTATTTGTTGTTGCTTTTTAAGAATCCTATTTCTGTACTGTAGCATAAGCACATATAATTGTTCAAGTAAAATTGTACTTTTGGAAGGAAAAGGTTAAAGTTGGCTACTGATATTCATCAGGAGATGGATATTTAATCTTTAATCTCTTGTCCTAGGCCTCTACTTTGGATCAACTCATTATCCCGAATAAACGATGTGTCATTCCCATTATTTATGTTTCACTGCAGCCAAAGTATCTGGACCTCGTTTTAGTAAGCGCCATTCATTTCGACCCATTCAGTATTAATCTCCCTGCTAACATCTTTCCTGTTCTATGTGCTGTCCCCTATTTGCTTTTATGTTTTCTGCAGAGTGTTTATAAAAGGATAATCTTTTACAAAGCAGACAGAATTTTTGTGTATAAACTGCTCTGTTTGAATGCCTCATTGATATACCATCTAAAAACTGAAGTGTTCAGCAAGATTAGCAAAGCCCTGAGCTATTGAGCTGAGGGAAAACATGAGAACCAGTCTCGTCTCTGTAGGAGGCAAAGGTGATGAAGTTACCTTTGCTTTCACAGTAGTAGCAAAAGCAGAGCCATTGCCCAACCAGGCTCCGGTAGGCCTGGTTGCCTGGAAATTAAAGGGGCACGAGGCACACAGCTTAGAAGTCGCTGGGAAAGGGGTGAAGAGTGTGGTGGTTCTATGACTTCTTTGCTAGAATTTTCTCAGAAAATGCCCTAACTCTTCAAACACTGAATTTACATAGTCCCCACTTCAGCTAAACCCATTTACACTTTCATGAAGTATCTGCACGCTGTTGCTCAGTTGTTCATTGAGGTCAAATTGCTAGTGTCATTTTGGTCTACCTTGTAGAAAAGGCTATGCTGTAGGAATCAAGTACGGATCCAAAGAAGGAGGATGATCTCTTCCTGCCTGCTCCATCTTCTGTCACCAGGGATTGGGATCTCATCCAAGCACTTCTCTTTTGCAGAAAGGAGGAAGAGACCACGCCATTTTGCAATGGACAGAGAAGTTTCCTTTGTGGAATGTTGCATGGCGTGAGGTCCCAGATATGCCACCGATTAAAAGACTTAACAGATGGACTCTGAGAATAGAAATACGTTCAAGAAAAATTTTTTTTAAAAATTAGTAAAGGGGGGTTGCAAGTCTGGCCTCTGTGGGAGCTGAACATAGGAAGCCACACTGAGCAAATGCTTTGTACCTTAGACGGGGTGAGTTCAGCTGGTGGAGAGGCACGGAAGCATCTGAAACACAAACTGTGCTTGGGTTTTTAGTTGGCAATGCTGTGAGGGAAAAAAAAAATCCCAAGATGCACACTGCCAAAAATTATACGTGCCTTCAAAGAGTATTTTTTCCAACAAATTGATCACTTTGATCACTCAATAATAAGGCTTGTTATTTTCTAAGGAGTGCCCTTTGCATACATGAGAATTTTTGCTTACATTTCCACATTTATTATAGAAAAGTTCAAAACAGACATGTGTTTGTATCATTTTAATGGCATAGACTCTTAAATACTAAGGGCCTGCCAAATCTCTTCTGAGCATCTAAACTATAAAAACACGCAGAATTTATCCATCAAGACTATCAACAAGAAGCACTATTTAGATTTTGTCATAGCTAAATGCCACCGTTGTTGGCCATTTATTGCAGCATTAACTAGGATGGATGCTTTTGCCTTAATGTGCAATCCCCACCAAGATGTGGGCTGCAGTCCATTTGAGAAGAACTTGAATCCAGCTTCTCTGGGGTGTTCTGTGTGGCCTTTGGAAAGATGACAACTCAATGACAGCTCATCCTTACCATTTGACAGGAAAGCTCCGTACTTGGGGAAGGAGGAGGTACTCAGAGAAACTGGGGAATTCTTATAGTGAGCCCGGGTCAGCTGTAATGCCTAAGAGAACAACACTTTGGTTTTCCTGGTTAAGCAGTCAACCTCTTGACTGTAGGAAAAGACTGAAAGAAAGTGTTGGCTTTCTTTCACTTTGAACAGTCTCCTTAAGAATATACAAAAGCTCCTCAACGAAGGGGCTGCTTTGATTATTTTGCCAGTGTGGAAGTTGTGCCTCATTTTGAACTTGATTTCTTCTACTTTCCATTTCTTTCTATACTTTTGTTTTGTCCCCCCTTCTTTTCTCTTTAATTTTCTTGGCTTCACTCTCTTGCTCCCTGGCTCCTTTCTTCTCTTCCTTTCTCTCTTTCCCTCTCTCCATCGTTTCCTTTCTTCATCTTGGAGCTGCCAGGAATGATACAGAATATGGAAGACATGATTTTTGCTTCAAAAAGTTTACAATATAAATAGGTAAATACGGCCAACACAAGAAGTGTCTAATGGAAGGATGGCCAACTGAGTTCATTTTGCATTTCAGCACCCATCACTCATTAGAGGCTGCCTGAAGCTCTGTGTTGAGAGGATTCTGAGTTCAGAACTGGGCTCAGAGGGCATGAATAGCCCTGATCAACTAGATGTGACAGCAAAGGACACAGAGAGACTGGGGAGGAAGGGCACTTGTGCAAGAACTTGCCATCCTGGGTCTAAATCAGAGTTTCTCAACTGCGGCATGACTGACTTAGCATTTAGGCTGGCTTATTTTCATTGTTGGGGGGCTGTCCTGTGAATGCAGGATGTCACAGTATGCCTGAGCTCTATCCACTAGATGCCAGTAGCATGCCCCCACAGCTGGGACAACCAAAACTGTCTGTAGACATTGCCAAATTGTTCCCTGGGGGGTAAAACAGCCCCTGTTTGAAAACCAATGATCTAAATAATTACCACAGAACTAAACTTGGGGAAATAAATGACCAACTTAAAGGGCCTGGAAATGGATGCACAGCTTTGGGGAGGGAGTGAGACTGTGTAGGAAGTACAGGATTTCTTATGGCAGAGAATAAATTCTCAGTCGTTGCTGTTGTCTGATAGACTGTGCACTGGGCTACACACATTTCCTTAGTTCTAACATCATATCTGTGACTAGACCAGGAGGACCTTGGGGAACAGAGTCTTAGATCACTGCAGGAAGGACTGAAATTACACTATAGTTTATTGATTGTAGAATTGGTGAAACTCCAGGTCACCTTATCAGTTCAGGTGGAGTTTTCTGTGCTGGAGATTTCAATAAACAAGAATGATAGTGTTCCTTCTGGTTGACTAGAAAGTGGAGCAACCTAGAAACAAACAGGAAAAAAATCCCCTGTACAGTTCTTGAACTCTTAATGGGATCAGGGACTCTAGGAGATGAGGGAAACTGAGATCCTCCCCATTATTAATTCCCTTTGTGTAGGTGGTTTATTCACGTTAAATTTCTTGACTTGATCAGAGTATTGGTAAACAGTGAACACATACTGATATATGTGCTGAAGTAAACCAGTGGCTTCAGGACATGTTCAAAGTGTGCAAATCAGTTCAAGCTCTGTTTCCATTTATGGCACTGGGATTTTAGTACAGGTCATTTCATGGGATGTGTGATGCAGTGGAAAGTTCTGGATTTGACTTTGAGTTCTGTTTCTTGCTCAGATGCTGTGAGACTTTTCTGGGCTTCCCATGGCCAAGTCAAGCTGACACATAAAATTAACTATTACATGCATCATTGCTCTCATCTATAGAATGGGAATAACGATAACACTTACAGGGGTAAGGAGAACCCTCTCTTAATCTCGTGTGTGAATAAAAGTGCCCTTCATAGTATCTACTTAAATGCTATTATAATTGTTGCTGTTGCTTTTGTTGAAAGCATTTGTAGATAGAGACTAAGTTTCAGACAGAGGGAGGTGAGGGTTCCTGGGAGGACAATAGGGCTGGCTTCCCAGGTGTTTGGCCCGTGGGGTCACACAGGCCCAGTGCCTAGGAGGTTCCTATGCTTGGTTTAATTCTTTGCTGTTGCTGTCTCCAAATACTTAATACTTTTCAAATAAGAATCCCTGTGCTTCATTTTGCACTGGCCCCTGCAAATTGTGTAGCTGGTTCTGGAGTGAGAATAGGGAATCCTTTAATAAAAAAATGGCCAAACAGGTGTCAGTGAGCTATCTGGGCTCTGCTATATTTTAGGTCGCCTTCCCTCCCCCAGTGAATTCTGCAGGCATGAAAACTGCCACAAGACATTCATTTTTAATGACTTGTTATGGGCTTCTTAGCAATATATCTTTGGGTATTAAGGTGTGGAGTCAGAGGCTTAAAATGATTGATGTGTCTGCTCCACACAAGGGGTCTCCCACACTTACCTAGCGCCAGAGATCCACTTGGGAAATTTATGGACACTCTTGGCAGCCTAAGCGGCCATCAAATATTAATCAAAAATATGTAATAACTAATATATACTTAAAGAATTGAAGAAAATTAATATTCAAGGGAAGCATTCAGGGACCCATAAAAATAACAAATGCTAAAGAGTCTCAGTCAAGGTTGGCAGGTTCAGAGCTCACCCTGCCCTTAGGCCTGCTCTGAGATTGTGGGCTTGCTGGTCGTTCCGCAGATGCTGAGGTGACAGGAAGAGGGGCTCTGTGCCTTTTCTGTCAGATCTGACCTACTAGTGAAAGAAGCAAACTCCTTCTTCAGGATGCTACATTTCTACTCTCTCTTCACTTTCCTCTGTACATCTTTCTCAGACCACCACACATACCCAATTTGCAACCAATTCTTGATGAGATTCTCTCTTGGTCTCCCCTTGAGGATAGACCATGTCTAACCTTCTTTGTCTTTGACACCAAGGACAGTGGCTTGCACAAAGTATTAGGTGGGGCCAAACGATCTTTCCATTTTTGTAGGTCACAAATACCCAAATATCTGCCATTTTACATGATTCAACTTAATAAATGCTCAATCAACAATTATTAAATGAGTACTTACTGGACCTGGCCTTTATGGGGAAACATAAATTTTTTGCATCATTGCTCTCATCTATAGAATGGGAGCAGATTGGAAAAATTCCCGTAATTTCAGGTTTCAGTTATCGAAACTTCTGCTGGTCTCATAGGCAGCAGTGAGAGGTCAGTTTTTTCCTGAGGACGTCTCATTTTGCCTTTCCTTAGCCAAAATAAAGAGTATAGAAGTGGACTTTCCTAGGGATTGGCAAGGTGAGTTCGATCATCCCTAGTTGCTACTTTTGGCTGAGAACTCCCGTGATCCTTTTCCCCCTCATGCCCTTGGTCATTACTAGCTCAGTGCCCTGTGTTGGGTCTGCTGACCTTGGCAGCACTGGGTGCACAGAGAAGTTAAGTCATTTCTTTAATTTAAAAAAAACATTTAAAATTGTTTGACAAATAAAAATTGTATATATGTATGGTATATAACATGATGGAATGTGGGATGGCTACATCAAGCCAATTGATACATGCATTACCTCACATACTTGCCATGTTTGGGAGGTGAAAACAGTTAAAATCTCTTCACAATGGAAGGATTTACTTTTATTCGCAAGGATAAAAATCATTTGGCAGCAGAAGTCAGTTGAGTGGGCTACCTGTGGCTTTCAGATGATATGCATGGAAAGATGGGGGTGCTGAACTTTACCAACTTTCCTCCCCACAGATGAGCGGATACCAGCAGGCCACATCTACTTGGAAGGGAGTAGTTTGTTCGGGTGTTGGACCACCATGGCAGTTGCTGGGTTCTTCTGTTATTGTGGGAAATCAGGAGCGGAGCCTGTCACTTGTCATCTGTTCTTCGAGTGTAACCAACTTTTCTTCCATGGGCCATTTGGTGTGACTGTGAATGATGGCTCTGGCTGAATGACACCATCCTGATGGTGGGGTAAACAGAAGTGATGTTGGAACAGGCGCCTTGGATCTGGCCTGTGTTTTCAGAGAGCTGCAGAAAGGGCCTGGAGTTGGGAGGAATGTGCAGCACAGTTGGGGCAGAAACCTTACATGAGCCTCCTTGAAGCTCAACTGTGGTGACTGAGGATTAATCCCTGAACTACTGAGGCACAGACCAAGCTACAGTTTGGAGAATGACTACACAAACTTACTTGGATTCGATTCCATTAGGAGATTTAGGACGTGCGTGAAATTTTAATATCAGTTATCTCAGTTTCCTCACTTTGTTCTAAGACAGGAGATGGAGACTCAGAGAGGCCAAGGGTGTGTCAGAGGTCATGTGGCCAATATTGGCAGATCTGATGGAGAACCAGATTTCCTGCCTCCTGGTTATGTTCCCCTTCTACTCTGTTGTGTGTATATGCACATGTCTGCTTGCTCTGTTCTTAGGCACCATTGTTTTACTAACAGCCATTTGTTCTTTGAGGATTAAAAAAACCTCTGCTTCTATACTAAATGTATACATTAGTCATAAAACTCAATTTAGGAATATCAAAATGGGAAAAATTTTCAAGAAGTGGTGTAGAGCAGAGTCTAGAAAAGCAGGTTCTGGATTTCTGAAAGACGGGGTTCAAATTCTAGTTCTGTCACTTCTGGTCTTGGGAAAGTTACTCTCTCTGTCTCAGATTCATCATGTCAGAGCTAAAAATAGTACCTGTTCTAAGAGTTAACGTGATTATAATTGAGATAATGCATGTGAAACACCTGGCACAGTCTCTGACACATAGTCAGTACTCAATGCATTTGGACTTATTATCTGTGTCTGCATCTATGTATATACTGGATTGGGTATGAAGGAGGTAAGGGAAATCATGCAGCTCGGGGCATGGCTACCTGATCCTCTGTTCAGTCTGCCTGTGAAGACAGTTTCTGAGACATAGCATGCTGCCATCAGCCCTCATTTCCAGAGGCATTTGCTGGTTAAGCCCTAGCTAATACTTAAATAGAAAAACTTTTGTCTCTCTATTAATTAGATTTGCTGTTTTTCATATTTCTTGTTGTCTTTTTAACATCTCCCTGCATAAAATTTAATAAGAGTTAAAGGAGGTAATTCATGCAATATACACTTTGTACAAAATGTACAAAGTGCATTTTGTGTGCACATTTCTGCTTTGTACATATCTGGCATGTAGTAACTGCTCAATAAACACCAGCGGTTCTAATTACAATATAGACCTTGTTGTGGAGTTGCATGAGTAGGAAAAGAACAAAAGAAAAATCTATTTTACAAATAACTTTCGGTTCATCTATCTGGATGGCATATTCATTTCCCGAGCATCTTCACACCCTGTTGGTAGGAGGAGGTTGTATTCTTTCCATTGTACAGATGGAGTCACCAAGAGATTAAAAAGTGACATCACCAACAGGCGGTGACCTAAGAAGTCAGGGCCAGAACCAGGGCTGGAATACAGACTTCCTGGCTCCTGACCCAGGTTCCCTTCTGCCATGTGGCCTTCACAGAGAGGCTGAAGGGACCAGGGAAGTATCTGTTTCAGGACTCTCTCAATTGCCCTTGGAAGTTTATCATCTATCGACTGAATGTTGACCAAAAACATACTAATTCCTGAGGAGACCTTACAGGATGTCCTGTTGAGACTTTTCCTCCTTTTTTGTCACTACTTTGCTGGCAGATTGAAATTCAGTGGACCCCATTTGTAGGAAGTCTGATAAAATATTCTCATCTCTATTGCAAACAATTTCTCCATCTGCCACTTGGCTGAGTGGATCAGACTCAAACACCCTCACAAGAGGGGAGAGTCATACCAGGCAGAGGAAGGTGCAGGAAACAGCATGGCTTTGTATTCAGACATACCGTCTACCTGATCTGTTGTCTGATGGAGCTGATTAGTCAGCTCTGTTAAGCAGTTGTCTTTTCTTCCCTCAAATGACTGAATGTACCTAAAATTACTTTGCCTATTATTTGGTACCCTGCAGATGCAGTTCTGTATATGCCATGTAAAGGTCTATAAATCTGTAAGAGAAACAGCACTTCTGAAGTTGGGCCTAGGGCACGGGTAGGCTATGGGAGGAAAAGATGGGAAGACACATGAAGTGAGCTCATAAAAGCTGGTTTGATCAAG
Organism: Cephalopachus bancanus; assembly: GCA_027257055.1. Classification (NCBI taxonomy): domain Eukaryota; kingdom Metazoa; phylum Chordata; class Mammalia; order Primates; family Tarsiidae; genus Cephalopachus; species Cephalopachus bancanus. Next base: position 1,622,285 of record JAPVLO010000079.1, on the reverse strand, counting down.
ATAAGGCGCTCGCAAGAGTCACTGAAGGAAGTCAATGCAATTCAACTAAGAAAGTGTTTATAGTATCTACTATTTGCAAAGAAATGCGTTGGGGTGAATAGAAAATGAAGAATACATGTTCCTAGATTCGAACTGGTGAGGGAAACATTCCTTCCCTCAACAAATTCTCAGTAAGTGCCTACTATGTGCCAGACACTTTGCTGGACCCTGGAGACACACTGGTGAACAAGAGGGGACTGGACCCTCTTGCAACTTGCACCTTCCTGGGAGAGAGCAACAAGGAAAACGTGACTACAGTTTGGGATAGCTTTTAAGTAGGAAATAAGAGGTTGCTGTGAGAGAAATTGTAGGTGGGATGGAGTGGCACTACTTCAGGTTAGGGAAGTCCTCTTTTGAGAGGCAACCTCGAACCAAACATATGAAGGATGAGGGAAGAGCATTACAGGCAAAAGAAATTTCAAATGCTAAGATCTGAGAAGAGAAATCTTGGCACATTCTAAAAGTTATCTGGACTACAGGATGTCCTGTTGCGCTGAAGTGGAGTGGAGAAAGAGAAGACAAAGCCAAAACAGGAATCAAAATGAGAAATGACAGTCACTGAACTCAGGAGTGGCAGTAGGATGGAGACAAGTGGATACATTCAAGATCTTTGGGAGAGAGAGAAGGTGGTAAGATCAGTGGCCCTGGATGAGGGATTGGGCATGAAAGTCAAATAAGAACCAGGTTTCTGGATTAAGAAATCTATGTAGCACCTGGTTCTGGTATATGGTGGTGCCACTTCTCATGATTAGAAGCCCAAGGAGGGAATATCCTTGCAAAGAGTGGAATAAAGAATGCCATCTGGGGTCTACATAGTGTGAGGGAAATGTCCAGTTGGACACTCTAAGTATGTATGGCTAGATATGTGGCTGCTCTCCAGCTCAGGAAGAAGTCTGGGCTGAAGACATGTAAATTATCAATATAAAAAGAAAGAATAAAGAGACAAGTCGAGCACTATGTGTGATAAGAGAATGAAGTAATTAATTCAGACTAAGGAGATATAAATGACTTTTAGGGCCTTCTAGGTTTAGCAAATACCATAAGCAAAGGAGCAGGAGAGTGGATAGAAGAAGAGTTAGAGAAAAGTTAGATGAAAAGAAAGTTGATAATGCATGATATCAAAAAACAATGTACTTCTAAATATTTTCCCAGAGAAACTTAACTGGGAGAAGGGACCAGGTAAGGATTGTTTTCCTAATGAAAATGAATAGTCAAGCCACAGACTGAGAAAAAAAATTTGCAATATATTTATGTGACAAAGGACTCCTATACATCATATATAAAGAACTCCTAATCAACACAGGCAAAAATGAGCAAAAATCTTGAAAAGACACTTCACAGAAGAAAATGTACAAAACAGCAAGAAGCAAATAAAAAGCTGTTAGTCATCAGGGAAATGCAAATTAAAACTGCATTGAGCTAGCATTTCACACACATGAAAATGTCTGAAATAAAAAGACTGTTCAAGACCAAATGTGAGCATGTGGAACAGCCAGAACTTTGGAATATTGTTGATAGGAGTGTAAAGTGGCACCAACAATTTTGGAGAAGAACTATTTGGTAGTTTCTGCATGCATCTACTCTATAGTCCATCAATAGCAATTTCTAGATATTTACCCAAGTAAATGAAAATATATGTGCACAATATGATTTGTACAAAAATGATTATAACTGTCTTAGTCATAATAGCCCCAAACTGAAAATAGCCCAAATTTCCACTGATAAGAGAATGAATAAACAATCAGTGGTCTATCCATATAATGCAGCACTATTCAGCAATACAAAGGAACAAAGCACTAATAAATGCAAATACATCTGAAAAACACTATTTTAGTGATAGAAGCCAGACACAGAAGAATATGTGCTGTTATGATTCTATTTATGTGAATTTCTAGAACAGGCAAAAATAATCTATAGTAAGAGAAATAAGCAAATGCTTGACTAGGGGCACAAGGAGACTTTCTGGGGTGATGAAAATGGTCTCTGTCTTGTTGAAGTAGTGACTACATGAGTATACAATTGCTAAAACTCAGTGAAGTGAACGTTTAAGATCATAAGTTCTGTGTATTTTGTGGTAAGCTATATCTTCTTTTCTTCTTCGTTTTTAAACCTTTATAGTTTAGCTCCAGAGCCTGCATTCTTAAAGTACTTCCCAATTTTAGGGGAGAAAAACAAGAGGTGGCAGCATTTTATTAAGATAAGATGGATGTATTTAAATTAGCAGGATCTAATGGCTGGCCTAATTCTGGTGTGCCTAATTCTGGTGCTTGGAGAAATATGCATAGCTCTTAGGTTGATCTGTTTGCATGTGGACATGTTGATATGTTATTGGATGACAGACATGAAATTATTTTGGTAGGTACTGTTTAGTATATCCTACAACTATGTAGCACCTGCTGTATGGTAGACCCTGGTGTGTTGTGCTTCCTAAAACAATCTTTGGTTCTCCATGGACCAGGCCTTTTGGCTTCTATTTCTATGGCTTCCTCCACAGCATGGCTTTACTCCTCTTCTGATTACTCAGAGGTGATGCCTGGCACAGAGTGAGTACCAAGTAAATATTTGTTGAATGAATGAATGAAGAAATGAATTAATGAATATCAAGTGTTTGACTTCATCTGTATGAATATAACTGTCTAATTTCTTTTTAGAAAAAATGTTACATTATTTTACACTAAGAAAACAAAACAAAAATTTAGAAAACCCTCACCAATTTTTCTTCACTCTTTGTAGATCAGAGTAGAACAAATAAAGAAAATACAGAAAATAAAATTAATGGCCTCGTTTTTCTGTCCTTTTTACTTCTAATATTAAAGGCCAAATTGGTGACAACTGGTCTAGTGGTTGGACTTTGGATTATTAAAAAATATTTTGCAAGAAATAAGCTTGGCGTATGTGACCCAACAATGAGATAACCTACTTTGGTAAGAATGACAGCAACAGTTGATCTTTCCGGGGGAAAACACTAACCAAAACAAGAACCAAAAAATCCCTTCCATTCTCAAGAGGCAAGGGGAGATAAAGGAGATTAAATTTAGCTGCAGATGCCAACAGACAGAGCCTTTGGAAGATGTGTTTAGTGAGAATCTTTTGTCAAAATGTACTAACTGCCAATGTTTTTTACATTGCATAGAAAGTGGCAAAGTAAAACATTAAATGATTTTAATGATTTTGTATCTAGAATAGATTTATAGAAATAAAACAGAATTAACCTGGGTCAAATGCTTCATTCCAGGAATGCTTAACCCTGTGAATTAACTCAGTGATAAAATTAGCTTAGTGATAAAATAAAATAAGTTTAAATTATCACTGTGTTGAGAAATAGAGTGTTAATAATTTATGAGTCAACATCCTTAACTTGAAAGGAAAAATCTATTCTAATTGTACACATATGGTTTGAGATGACAGATAAAAACTTGTTAAATATTTGAAAATTTATATAAAATTAAATTTCAGGTATTGATTCTAAAATATAAAGTCCAAGTAATAATATTTCTTGATTTTTTTTTTTTGAGTTGGAGTCTCACTCTGTCACCCAAGCTGGAATGCAGTGGCATGCTCACAGCCACCCCAGCGTCAACTGACCTGTTGGGCTCTGGCAATCCTTCCACCTCATTCGTCCTAGTAGCTGGAACTACAGGAGCGCACTACAATGCCCAGCTAATTTTTTATTTATTGTAGAGATGAGGTCTCACCAAGTTGCCTGAACTTTGCCTCAGCCTTCCAAAGTGCTGGGATTATAGGCTGAGCCACTGAGCTCAGCCTATTTATTAATATTTTAATAAAATTGTAAAATTTGGTTTTTAAAGAGTTAATAAAAAAACAAGGGATACATTTTCTTTGTTTCTTAGTCTTTTCATGGAATTTATGATTGCTTGCAATAATGTATAGACTACTATAAAATAGAAAACAAATATTGCAGTTTTGAGAACAAAAAGAAGACTGGGCAAAGACAATGTATGTTATAGGGTAAGGAATAGAGAGAATATTGCAGAAGAGAAAGAATTATTTGCAGACACAAAGACTTTAGTGTTCAACTGACATGTACCACAAATTTGGTTTTGAGCTTCCTGATGAGCAAATCAACAAAATTTACATTATAGTCCACTTATAACAAAATTTACATTAATTATATTTTGACCTTAAGCAATAAGTATCCTAATTAGAAGAACAAACAAAATTCTTAGGGCTAAAAGAGGTGTGTGTGTGTGTGTGTGTGTGTGTGTGTGTGTGTGTGTGTGTGTGTGTATAAGCATGTGTTGATTTCAGCAGACTGAATAACAAAATGAACAATATTTTCAACAATATTCCTTTAATATATGCGATAGAGAATTTTATCACAAGGGAAATCTCTTCATTTCTCTCTGTTGGTTTTCTCACCTCTGCAATGATACCAGGGAGCCTGTTCTTCACTCCTGATGTTTCTTTCCATGTAGAAGATGTGCCGTTCCACCTGTTCCATCTTCTTCATTCATTTGCTACAGGGTAGGTGGAGTGACTTACCTGACTGATAGAGCTAGGAAAAATAAACTGGGCATGTCTGACCCACCCCTCCGCTTTCCTTCTAGGGAAGCAGCCACCTGAAGAAGCAGGATTCTCCTGCCCCACCGTCACTGTCTACATTGAGCAGGCCTCTCCTCCACTTCAACATGGCCGGTGCCTGCAAGAGCAAGTGTGCCTAATTCTGGTGCTCTCATACTAAACAGTATCCTCCAGTTGGTCTTCATTAGTTATGAAGATTTTATCTTGGCTTCCGTATGTCATTCCTTTGCTTTATTTATCAATTTGTTCAGATTGCAGGCAAAAAGAGGTGCCATTTATTGGTTCCCTCCAGAGACCCCAACAAGATTGACTAGTCACACTCATCTCTCACTGGGTGTGAGGGTCAAGCAATATGGTGGCATAGTAATATGGAGAGTCATGCTGTTGGTTATTACGATGTTGGCCGTTTCCCCAGGATACTTTAGTCTGGAGGCATAATTGAGGAACACTGATCACAATACACATAATCAGCAACAATCTCGGATACCTCAAGTCAGTGGAGTCTCATGCATTTCCCACCATATCCTTGCATCTTGCAGACACCTGAAAGTACTCTTCTTGAACAGCTGTCTTTCTGGAGCTATCTATAGCGTTGTGCTCCTCTGGAGTGACCTCGTTCATCTTGGCTGCAGCTGGGGTTCCTGTCCTCATAACTGTTCTCAGGATTCTTTCCAATGTCGTCATCAGGCCAAAGTGGAGAATGTACTTTCACTCCTGTTGCTGGGTCATCACCAAGCATTCTTGAGCTCTTAGCTCATGCTGGCCTTGAGGTAGAAAATATGGGATCTCTAGAAGTGGGCATCAAATTAACAAATACTAAGAAGAGCCAAATGTTAAAGGTCCTGATGGTCACATGTGCAGGTCACAGAGGACTGTGCAGAGGCTCCCCAGGGTGTTGTTGGAGAACAGGGCTTACACAAACACCATTCCTGGAAATGTGATTTCCCAGCATGGCTTCATGTGCCTTCTCCATCTGCTTCAGAAGCATTATTCTGGGCACCTTGACAGTAGGAATCCAAACAAAAAGTGACAACAAAAAACTTTAAAAAATTATTTCCAAATTCTTACAGATCATGGATATGAATGAAAAACACTTGATCTTTCAGGCCTACTGCAGGAGGAGGACAGACGAAAAATGAGACAAAACCCAAAATGGTTGAAACAACAAAAGTCCCATCTTGTTTCTCTTCTGTTCTTGCTTGCTCTTTATTTGGAAGAGAATTGAAAAATAACCTGGAATTTATACAAACCTGTTGATGGGCAGTCTGTTTTTATTTGTTTTGCAGATTATTTGTGTGACTATAAAGTAGTGTGAGAGTGTGCAACTTAGCTGTAATGTAAAAACTATTGAATGGGGGGCCTTCGTCCTTAGTGCCTTTGTTATAGGGTGATTGTATCTTGCTTTCAGTCACCAAATGCATTTATAACATCTTGTTAAAGCTTTGGAGATTGATAGGATGTACAGGTTCCTTCACTTACCGGGATGCTGAGCCAACTGCCGACTGTGAAATTGACCAGATCACAACATGAAAAGAAAAGCTACTGCTGGATGATTTAGAATGTCTACTCAGTCAAGGAGGAAGCAGGACAGACTCGGTATTATCCATTAGGGTTAGAGATCTGGGAGCGGGAGGAGGAAGAGGAGAAGGAAAGCTTGGGAGAAGGAAAGTTCCCTCTGTCCTGCTCCTTGCCCATGGAGGGGACACAGGAGCATCATGGCACCCACCTGATAATGCAGGTGATTATTCCCTAGAGAGTAGGGGCTCTGCCTGGAATTGAAAGTGGTTAGGCCACCCCCAAACACAATCAGGGTAGTAACACTTAGGTAGATATTCATATGACGGATGCCTTCACGAGTGCTTGGTCTAGATCTAGCTTAATGCAGGCCAATTTTAGGCAAATGTGTGAGGCTTAACTGTATTTGGTAGTGCCATTCTAAATCCTTTTTGCCTTCTTAACAGATCATTCGTAATTCTGTCTTTCACAGGCTCAAAAACTGATAATAACAGAGTGTTCCCTTTCCTAGGGGTATTTATATTTCAAAAGCGACTGAAGCTTTCAGAAATCTTTAGGACAGTGAGTGCAGGAGGATTTGAGGCAGGAAAGAAAAGTCCACCTAGAAATCACCATGGTCACACAGAGATAATTATCTCGCACAGAGATAATTTTCCAGTTTCCAGGGGGTAAGTATATCCATTGATGATGAGAAAAGTGGTTGGATTTCAAGTTTGGTCAGTAATGTTTGTTGGGATATGAGCTTGGCTGCATGTAACAGGAACCCAAAATAACAGAGATAGCGTGGAGGGTAGGCAAGCCAGTGCCTGTGGTGTGTGAAAGCAGCACTCTCCATCTGTCCGGTGTTGCTGCATGGTTCTATCCTACACCCGTGGCAGCGTTCTAGCCTGTTGATTCTTCAGCACGACTCAGCTTATGGTCCCCATTGTCCAGCCTTCCTTGGTTCCAACCTACCTGATTCTTCTGCCTCTCTGGTGATTCTGTGAATTACCTTTCAGTAAATTCCTTCCGTATTTATCTATGCATGGATCATCATGAGCCAGAGATGTCTTCTGTTGCTTGTGGTTAGGAATCCTGGACATTCCTGGTGGGAAATAAAGAGCCTCTGCAGAAGCATATTTACCACACACCATGTACGAAGAGAAATGTAATAATAACACCAACCTATGTAAGGCACTTTACCTGGAATGCCTCTTATTCTTCAGAACAGACCTTGAGTTGATAATCATTGTTACAATCCACATTTTATACACGGAAAGCTGAGTTTTGAACCCAGGGACCCAGGGATTCTGTCTCCAGAGCCTCTTCCCATAACAACCACAACTGAAGCCCAGTCTAAATCACTAATTTCCTAAGGCCTGAACTAGCTGCCCAAGTCCTTCCACAAAATGCCATTCTTCACCAAGCTTGCCTTGAGTACCTGATGATCTTTCCTTTATCTTCTATATTATCCACATGTTGTGTTTGTTCTCTGGCCTACACCATCGGGCCCTCGTTTTCATGTCACCCTGGAATCATTTCAGGTCTTTCCATGTCATCCTTTTATAACAATAGTGTAAGAGCATGAGCATTCTAATCCTGGCCATGCCACTCATGAGGAAGTGGTTATAGACCAGAAACTTTGAGAATGTAAATGTGACCTCACTGTGTAGCTGTGGCCAGAGGTGGCCTTCAAGATGCTATGTTTAACATTTGGTTCACAAGGGCACTGGCCAATCAAAATAGTCAATGATATACATATAACTGGGATGCCTATCCTGTGCAAAGGACTGAATATAAGCTCTGGTTGTAAAAAATGTTTAAAAGGGATGTGAAAATTCTTTGTAAATTGTGTAGCATGACAAACAGTGCAGACATTATTGTCTTGTCTCTATGTCTCTTTCAGTTGTCAAAATGCCTAGCACATTCTTATGTACTCTGTAGGTACTTAATACACCTCTAAATTAGTGGATAATCAACGTGGTCTATCCCCGCAACCTCTCAAGGTGAATGTCAAAGCCAGTAATTCCCTATTTTGGTTGAATGATGAGATTCTGGATCATCTCTTTGATTATTCGGTGGTCAAAGTCTCGTGAACTTGTTAAACAATTCTCCCACCAAACTTAACCTTGATTTACATATTTGATTGAGCACAGAATGATTTGTTATAATGCACCTTAAGAGAGATAGAGACTGGGGACTTGGTGAGACAAGTTCAGTCTCAGCTTTCTTGGGCCTTACCTGGGCTCAGGTGAGGTGATAGGTGTCCTGCTCTGTGCAGCCCTAGGAATGGTCTAGCTAAGTAAAGGCTCTGTGTGGCAATTTTTCTCTAAGGAAAGCAGCAACTCCCTGGAGCAGCCAGTGGATCAGGCTCAATTGCCCCGGAGCCCAACTACCTGCCTGGTGCTCAGAGCCTGTTGCTGAGCGTTCTTTTCGCCCTTCTGTTCCGTCTTTCGTTGCTACCACACCGACAGCTGCAGGAACACATGGAGGTTGCTTGGCAGCTGCTAGACACAGATGCTGGGCTCTGTAATGCACTTTTCCCCCCTCTGCTGCTGCTTCTGAGTGTTTCTCCGGCTGCCTGGATGTCTTCGCTACTGCCTGTGGGAGGGGTGTGCTCTGAGGTGCTAGTGGGGTGTGAACCCTTGGGGACTGGCGCTGCTGAGCAGGCAGGATGGTGAGGTACTTAAGATCGTCTTTGCCTTTTTCACACTCAGCATCAGGATTGAACTGCTCTGCATGCCGGAGAATCGCTTCAAGCTGTTCTGGAGGAAAACAATGCTGGGGTGTCTTTTTCTCTCTACCCTTGAAGTTCCTGCCATTATCCAGGTTCTCATTATTTCCTGGTGACTTTCTTGCAGCAGTCTCCTAATTTAACTGGCCTCATTGCCTCTGACTTGTCCCCTTTCTTCTATTTTCCACGGTGTTACCAGATTGATTTTTCTATAACCAAATCTGCCCATGTCTCTTCTTATCTCAGAATCCTCACAGCTTGCAAGATAAAACCTATACTTTATGTGAATGAAAGACCTTTCATGGTCCACCTCTGCTCACCTCTTTGGTTTTGACCAGAACAAAACCAGCTGTTTCTTAATAGGGTCTTGCATATGTGTTCATTTGGTCAGCTTATGAATCCATTTCTTCCTCTTCTTGTCTATTCACCTGCTTCTCTCTGTCTGAGCCAGAGAGGTTTCTAGATACCGTCTTCTACCTTGGCCTGATGCTTGACAGGCTAAACTGTAGAAGTTGCCTACAAAGCCATCTCCATATGGAGACAATTATTTGAGCAAATCTGCTGATTAAACAACCTACTCTGTGCCAGGCGCCGGGATGCAAACATGAACAAGATACAGTGCCGGTCCTCAAGGAGTTAATAGGTTGTTGAGCAGATGGCTGAGAAAGCACACAATTACAGTAGAGAATCAAATGATCTCTAGATGGAGGTGAGTACAGTGTGTTTTTGGAATTAGAGGCCTTCCCTTGTGCTCCTGCAGCATCCTGAACTTCCTTCTATTAGTCCTTTAATACTTTAACTATGTGTTTTCAGTTTGTCTGTCTCCCTAATGATATCTGAGTTTTTTGAAGACAGGGTTTGTATCTTATTCAAATTTGTGTCCTTTATGAGTTGGGCACAGTGGCTCATGCCTGTATTCCCAGTGACTTGGGAGGCTGAAGCAGGAAAATTGCTCGAGTTCAGGAGTTCTAGACCAGCATGGGCAACACAGGAAGACCCTGTCTCTACAAAAACCAGAAAAATTAGCTGGAACTGGGCATGGTGGCTCACACTTGTAATCACAGCAATTTGATAGGCCAAGGTGGGAGGATTTCTTGAGTCCAGGAGTTTGAGACCAGCCTAAGAAACATAGAGAGAACCCATCTCTATAAAAACATCAAATAATTAGCCAGGTGCGGTGGCATGTGCCTATAATCCTAGTTACCTGGGAAGCTGAGGCAGAAGGATAGACTGAGCCCAGGAGGTCAAGACTGTGGTGAGCCATGATCATGCCACTGCACTCCAGCCTGGATGATGGTTAGCTAGGTTTGGTAGTGCATGCCTGTGGTTTCAGCTACTTAGGAGACTGAAATGCAAGGATTGCTTGAGTCCAGGAATTTGAGGTTACAGTGAGCTATGGTCATGCCACCACTGCACTTCAGCCTGGGCAATGCAGCAAGACTTTATCTCCAATAAATAAAAAACAAAACTAACCAAACAAAAAACAAATTTGTATATTTCATGCCCACCCAGTGCTCAGCACAGAATAGAAACTTAGAAAATATCTGTTGACAATGGCACCCGAATGACTGTGTCCACCTGGAGAGGACCCTGCAGGAGGCTCTTCATGTGGTGGCCCAACATGTCTGTCCACAGGAGTGGCTCCCCAAAGAAGTGCCCTGTAATCCTCTTGCGTTGAAAAGCAAAGCGTGGAGCATGGAAAGTTAGGGAGCTTGCAGGTTCTCGAAATTTTCTACCTTGTTTTAGAACATGAAAATCTATCCTTCATTAAGGTCCTCGGGCCTGAGTGGAAAACACGGCTCCTCTGCTTTTTCTCATCTGTTCCCTCTTCCTTGAGAAACCCTCTCCTCTGCTTTACTTTTCTCCTCTTTCTGGCCAGGGAAGGTATCCATTAAAGAAAATTGCATGCTGTTTAAAAGTAGCAGCTATATACATTTAAAATAAAGTAATTTCTGCATCTGCATTGTAGAGAACTGACAAGCAAGATGGAAAAACAAAACCTTGAGTAATCTCACCAATCAGAGCTGCCCAAATCACTGCTGAAGATGTATTGGTGGCTATTCTTCCAGAATTTTCTCTATATACATGTATAGCAAAGTGTTTGAGTGAAGATTCTGGATTCGGGTGCCCAAGTCTGGCTCCTGGCTTCCACACTGACTAGCTAAGTGACCTGGGTCGTATTTCTTAACCTCTCTGGGCCTCAACTTCCTTCTGGATCAGTGGAGTTCACAGGAAGTCTTAGAACCCAGTGCTGCCATGAGAATGAAATATTGCATCAAGTACTTACAACAGTGTCTGTTACATAGTAAGCATGAATTCATTTAAATGACAAATATGTGTGTATTTATTTATTGCCTATTTCATGCCAGGCACTTTTCAAGTTAGCACTGATCCACTGTTGTCATGTAGCTTTTATTCTGGCTTGACAACTGAACACATGAACTATTTTTGTTTTTACAACGAGTGCTATATCCTATATTGTGTGGAACCTTCTTTTCTTATTTGCAATGTCTTGCTATATATTATGACATTTTTCCATGTCATAAAACCTTACATTATTGCTACAAATGGTGATACAGTATTACATTGAAAGAGTATCCTACTTTATTTAATAACCTACTTTTGCTACACATTTGGGTATTCTCCAGTTTTTCAGTATATTGGAGACAAGTATGATGAAAATCCTTATACACACAGCTTGGTGCATTTACCTGGGTATTTCATTGAGATACAGTCTCAGAAGTGGAGTTGCAAATTAGAGGGGATGGTTAGGGCTTCTTGTAGGCATGGCCTCCTGTGAAGGTTATACACCAAACTGCAACCCCACTAGCGTGGTAAGAGAGACCCTCATCTAAACCAATACTGAATGAACTTTTTTATTCTTTCTAATATTTGCAGATTAGGACAAAATGGTATCATGCCATTTTTATTTGCATTTCTTAAACTTAGACTGAAGATGAGTTTTAAAATATATTTTGTTAAAATATATATTATATTAAAAAACATATATATTTCATCGGCAATTTATATTTCTTATTTTCTGAGTTGGCTAATTGTGTCCTTTTAAACTGCTGTCCTGACTTTGATAAGATGATCTTGGATGCTGCTTGAGATTGAATTGCCTTTCTCTGTGAAAGACCTAGACCTGGGTTAAACTTTGTGAGGTAATGGTTTCAAGGGACATGTGCCCAACCTTCTATGCTATGTATTTGCATTTGCCACTAAAAATGTCTAACATGTTATAAATTTGGCTTTTCTGCACTTTGACTGTGACACGGTTTAAATATTAATGAACACTTTTTGTATAATATCTCAGTGGGAGCGGTGGCCACTTTTGCACAGGCTGAAAGATGTTATTCAGTAGCTGGTGTATGTCATGGATGTGCCAGTTGGCTCATGCCTGTATTTTCCTCTATAGGTGTTGGCATAGCCAAGTACACATGTCTGTATCTTGAGTTGAGATCAGGAAAAAAAAATGTATTTTTAGATCTCTGTGAAACTACTCAAGTGGTTTCAGTTGTATTTCAGTGTCTTGAATCATTCTCCCAGGGGACAGTTTGTTCAAAATCTCCTTCTTTTAGGAAGACTAACCTGGTTACCTGCCTGTCCTCAGATGACTTCCCTAGCTCTGAACTTTTGAGCACATGTATTTCACATCTAATTTGCCAAAGCATTGCTAAACATGTGTCCTCAATGTGACTCATAGTTTTTTCTCATATGAGAACCCTCTCTCTTTGCCTATGACCTTCTTAAAGTTGGATTTGGAGCTTTATCGCATCTCAAATTCAACCCACAAAGTATTAGTGAGTGATATAGAATGGACCGCATCAATTATATGTGGCAGATGAAGGAGAAAGACACATGATCCCACCCTCAATCATCAATAAACACCAAGACACTCACCTGTCCTCCAAGTTCTTCTTTAGGATGGGCCTCTGGGCCTCTCCTTCTATCTCTGTCCATCTCTCTCTGAACCCTTCCCCAAACAATCACTGCATATCTCCTCTTTAAAGTTACAAAGAAATCCAGCTTTCTTCTGAATTTATCAATCAAAGGCATCAGCCGCTCCTAATGTCTAGGATGGCAAGCATTTTTAAACAACAGCAGATTTCTTTCTCTTGGGGAATGTGCTGTTAATAGAAGTAAGGTCTTCTCCAAGTTGTTCCACCAAGCTATTTCACAGGGATTTGTCTCGTCCCTTCAATCAGTTCGATGGCAAGGACCGTGACTTGCATCCATTTAGTGTCTCATCTTAAGTCTCCTTTTCTCCTCATGCTTCCTCCAGGCTGTGCACAAAGCAGGTTCTCAAGAGATGTGTGCCAACCAGTCAGGATTCTCCTGTCTGCTCCTGCCACTTGGCATGGCAGTTGGTATGGGGAGGCCCATGGATACATGGGCAGGTAGATGATGGAACCTTAGGATATATTTTGATTTTCGAAGACCATAGTTGTTTTTGTTTTTTCTCCAAAGGACTTTGATTGTAGGAACCTTCTAGCAAGCCTGGCGCCTCTGCCTGTACCTTAATTAGATGCATCCTGCCCCTCCTTGCCTCAAACCCATGCATGGAAGCCCCTGCCACTCTTTTGTGACAGGGTGAATGAAAGAACTCAACGAGCCCTTGCCTGCTTCTACTGTCTCCATCTTCTAGTCCCTTCCTGGACCCTAGAGTCTCACTTCTTAAATCTGCAGTGCTCACCTAATCTTTTCTCTGAGGCCACGCCAGGCACCATGTCCGGCCTGTCTGGCTTTGTGGGCTGCACCTGCTCCTGAAACTTGCCTGCCTCTTGCTGGCCCAGCTCTCTGGCCTCTCTAGGCATCCAATCCTCACCCCTCCTGCCCAGACCTGCCCTGCTGAGGCCCCTGCCTGGTAGGACATGGCGCCTCTGATGACTAAAAATAGAAGTTGTATAAAAGAACGGTGGGACCCAAATAAAGTCTGAGGCAGGAAATATAATGATCCTCCAAAAATATGATTTTGGTGCTTCCACAGGAGCTTGTACCTGCTTCAAAGCATGTGAACTATCTTTATTTTGCATTCAAACTATCTTTTGGGGCCAGGTTTCCTTCATAACACAGCTTATTGCAAAACGGATCTGAAACCCTAGGGAGTTTATCTGTAGTCAGGTTTCTTTTTCTTTCCAGTAACTGTGGGTCGGAGGTATTCCAGCCATTATTAACTAAAGGACTACTCTGTTTTATGACATCTAATCAGGTGGATGTCCCACTGGGAGAACAGATTGTGCTTCTTTTTTTCCCTCTGGACTGAGGAGATAAAGAGATAACACTCATGCGTTGTTTTATTTTTCACAAAATCAACAGCATAGTCCCCCTGTGAGATCTTCACGTGAGCCTGTTATGCATAGGAGCCTGGGTTTAGTGGGGGAGACCTAAGGGCTGTGGGTATGATGTTTTGTCCTCTGAATGGCTAGGCTTGGTCTGATCTAGAAAAGTTTCTATTCAGGACCATCTTGGATCCTGGTGGTTCAGATGAAAATGGCAAAATATTATATGTCCATAGCCTGCGATGTCCCCAGATGTCTTCACTTGGCTGAGAAACCAAGTCCACTCTCAGTTTTGTGGTAGAGAATGTCCCAACACTATAAATCCTGGATAGATAATTTCTCAGAGCTTCCATTTCCAGCTACATAAACTGATGCCTGCCTTGAGAATTTTCCAGGGATCTGATGAGACCCCAGGCAAAGGAGTATGTGAAACATGCAGTTCTGTTCAAAACCAAAGTATCAATGGAGACTTGGTTGTGATCTACTCAAGCATTCTGGCTTCCCTTCAACACGTCATATGAGTTCTAGCACCCCTGCCTTTATGGAAACCCTTCTAGAAGCTACTGTGTGTGTGCTTTGACCCATGTCTCCCCTTGAGGCAGCTCTGTCTTAAATAGGATTACCTTTTATTTATTCTGAAATTTCTTCAGACCAGGAGATGTCTCCTGGGCTCAGAGCTTTGGGGTTTGTGAACATATTTCATTCTGTCTGTACTTCTCATGATTGTGTAAGCTTGCTTCATAATCCTCAGGGGTTGCTTTTGCAGTACGCGTAGGTCTAAGTCCTTAAGGCTGTGCACACACAAAGGTCCCTCCATTCCCACGATCATTTTAGGGTCTATATGAATCACTTTCAGTTCTATGGCACTTCCATATGTGCATCAGCAACTGCCTTGTCTTCCTTAACTAAAGGCCCCAAAGGGCAGGAAACACCTTTTCAGCGACTGTCTTAGCTCAGGGCTGCCACAGAGCTATGATTTGAAAGGCATTTAGAAAATTGATTTTTGAGATGAACTTACTGCTGAGGACTTTTAGGCAAATCAATCAGTTTCCCTGAATTTGGCTCATGAAATCTCAGGGCTCAAGAGACTTCTAGGAAGAGACCCCTGTGCTGCCCAGGCTTTTGGTAATAAGTAGGAGATTCCAGGAGCTCAAAAAGGTGCCTTACCTATAAGCACCTTTTCTATAAGACCACAAAGCTCTTTTATCTAAGGTGTACCCTTGTTTAAATGTAGGGACCACCTGATTTAGTAGGTAAATATGCAGGCTCTGGGGCTGGACTACCTGATTTGAATCTTGGCTCTGCCATTTCCTACACATTTACTTCACCTCTCCATGCCTCAGTTTTCTTGTCTGCAAAATGGGGAAATTAATCGTTTCTTCCTGTAATGTTATTATAAAGATGAAATAATTAATATTTCTGAAGTATCAGAAGATACCTGGAAGAGAGTCTGTGCTCAGTAAACAAACAAACAAACAAACAAGCAAATAAACATTTCTGGGAATGGCGTGCATAGGGTTAACACTGAAAAATACCAATATGTGAATGAATGGCTTCTTCCCACCTCATGCAGGAGACAGTAGATTACAGAAGCTCCTGGTAACACAAACCACTTAAGAACAGCTGGGCTCGGTGGTTCAGCCTGTAATTCTGCCCCTTTGGGAGGCTGAAGTGAGTGGATTGCCTGAGCTCGCGGGTTCGAGACCTGCCTGGGCAAATTGGCAAGACCTCATATCTACAATAAATCAAAAATTAGCCAGGCGTGGTAGCGCAGGCCTGTAGTTCCAGCTACTTGGAAGGCTGAGGCGGAAGGATTGCCGGAGCCCAGCAGTTTGAGGCTGCGGTGGCCGGGAGCGGCCAGTCTGGGTGACATAGTGAGACTCCAACTCAAAAAAAAAAAAAAAAGAACATCACCACTGGAGACTGGTTCAGCCGGAGGGGAGAAATCACCTTTTCAGAAATAAATAATAAAAATAACAAAAATTGCATATTGAGCACTTGCTCCAGGCTGGACCCTGCAACAAGGGTCTTGTGCTACTTGGTTCAGTCCTCATGAAAGCCTTGTGAAAAAGGTGCTGTTTTGTTCCTTTGGAGGAGAAAGCAGAGGCGAGAGCTGGGGACACTCAAACATAGTTGCCCAACCTCACATGGTGAGCAAAGGGGAGTGCCCGGAGTTCGAGCCTGAGTGCGTAACCGACAGACACTCTGGTTTTCATCCATACACCCATCAAGGCAACTTCTGACCTTGATTTCACTTCTCAGTGAGTGTCCTCATTAGGATGCTAAAGTTTATATTATCAGTTAGTAGTTTGGCTTCTGGAAAGAGCCCTGAATGAGGAGGCAGGAGACCCACCGTCTTGTCTAGCTCTGCTACTCATTCCACCAACTTGGACAAGCTATTATATCAGCTGGGCTGTGAAATGGGGGTTCCTAATGACTGCCCTGCCTATACTATCTCAGGATTGTGGTGAGGAGCAAATTATATCATTCCATTGTTGTAAAATAACTTAGGAAACACTAACATTTTCTTTTCTATCTTTCTTTTCTTTTTTTAAATTAGAGACAGGATCTTGCTATGTTGACCAGACTGGTCTCAAACTCCTGGCCTTAAGTCATCCTTCTACCTCAGCCTCCCAAAGTGCTAGGATTATAGGTGTGAGCCACCAACACCCGATAAGAACATTTAAAAATCCAAGTTATTGTTCCTGTGAGTTTGGACAATGGGAACCAGTTTTTCTAAGGACTTGATTGCCTCCTCAAAGGGCTACACATTAAGGCAACAGAGCTAGGAGACAAAGCGTGCATTTCAAAGAGCAAACCTTACTCTTGAGACCACCTGTGGCTGTCAAGCTGCCTCTTCCAATCATTACATGAGTAGTAGGTATGAGAGCTGCTTCAGAATGAGGATGAAGAAGCCGATCGGAAACCCCTGCATGAGAACCTCTGCAAAGTCGGGGTCCTGTGTAGCACTAAGTACTTCTATCCCCAAACCCATCAACTCAGGTCCTTTTTAACACATTCGTGATGGTGGAAAGTTGAGTTGGCTCCATGCTTCACTAAGAGGAAAGGTATCAAGACAGAAAAGAAGGATTTGAAAGTTAAAGGCATCATAAACAATATATTCAGGATTCACATTCAGCCAGTATGTACCAGAGTGTCCACACTGGTCCATTCCAGCCAGCATCTGCTCTGAATGGTTCATGCCCACAGTGGGTAGTCTGTTAGATACACCAATTCTCATCCCTGGTTTTAAAGCTTGCTTGCTTTTTGGTTTTGTGGAGGGTCCCTGATTCTGTGCTTTGACAGGTGCCAATGCTTTCTCCCTCAGCCTTCTGGGAACACAATAGTAGCACAGCAGGTAACACATGAACTCAGGCTCCATTGCAGGGCACACCAGGACTGACACACAGCTACAGTGCCTGTTCTCCTGACATCCAAGAGGACTGCAGTGTGTGCTGCCACTCAACTGGCTGAACTCTGAGGACAGAGCCGGATCTTCATCAGCAACAACCCTGTGCTGATGCTTAAAAGGTGATCAGGATATGTCCAATGACAGAATGACTGAATCTATCAGAAAGTATTCAGGGACCACTAGTTTATGTGAGGGGTTATTCACAGTAGAGGATGAATTAATAAAACTAAGTTACAGCTCTCAGAGAATTTCCAGTTTATGCTGGGTGATCTCGTCCTTGTGTGACCAGTATAAAGGGCACACGGATACCAACATTTTATTTGTTCAAACATTTAATTAAAAAAAAAAACAGAAGGATATCACATCTGTAAAATTTAAACAACAACAATAAGGGATGTTGAGCACTAGTAAAGATTTTTCTTGGACAGAAAGGCCCTAGGAGAGGCAAATTCCTTTGGAAACAGCCCAGTGTGTGGCATTTCTCATCCCTTCCATTTTCAAAGACTGGTTTTGTTGGGTTTTTAACCGAGAGCCTCAGGATGAAGGAGAAGCTATCTTCTCAGCACAGAGTTTTCTCCCCCTTTTCCAAAGGGAAGGCAGATTTGGGAAACTGGCACTGCCCCTGCCCAGATGGCAGCCAGCAGCTGGCTCTGGCAAGGGGAAGTTCTCACTCTCGGCTGCTGGCTGCCCGGCCCCTCCCGTTTCCCCAGCAATGCCGGCCGGGCCATTGGAAGGGAGAGCGTGTGAGAGCCCGGCCATGCCAGCAGCACGTCTCCACCCTGACCCGGCTGCTCTGGCTCTGGCACCCAGGCCTGCAGCAGGGAGCAAGGCACGCAGGCCCAGCAGCCCAGCCAGCCGCTCCGGCCCCTCTTCCTGCCTCAGCTGCTGGCTTGGCCCAGTGCTCGGCCGCACAATGGCTTCTGACATCCCCAGGGCTGCAGCGGGAGGGACAAAGGGTAGTGGTGATCTCAGAGAGAGCAGCCTGGCATGCAACCACAGGAGGATTTGAGTAACCAGCCTCCAGGTGATCGGGCTGACCTATGGCTGCCCCTTTCCACACCAGACACTGCTCTGCCTTTCAACCCACCTACCTATTCTCATTTTCTCCACCCAGGAAAAATTAAACTAACTTCCTTCCTCCTTCCTTCCTGAAAAACTAAATTAACTTCCTTCCTTCCTTCCTTCCTTCCTTCCTTCCCTCCCACCTGGCCTCCCATTCTCTTCCTCTCTCTCTCTGTCTTCCTTCCTTGCTTCCTTCTCTCCCACCTCTTTTTTCTTCTTTTCTCCTTCCCTTCTTCCCTCCCTTCTTCCTTCCCCCTTGTCTTCTTTCCCTCCTTCCTTCCTTTTTTTCTCTCCTCTTATGATGTCTTTCTCCTTCATTCTTGCTTTCCTCCTCCTTTTTATCCTCCAAATATATCTGGCTATACATTATGTACCAGACCCTCTATAGGTTCCTGGAGAACACAGGTATAATTAATATTTGGCTCTGCCCAGGAAGCTCACAACCCAGTGAGGATGTCTGTGCACTAGGGTGACTCTATGACCATAAAGTGTGTTAAGTATGGTCCTGTATAGCACACATTTCACTAATAATGCAGAAGAAAGAACTGTTAATTTCCACCTGACCCATTTTGGGGACAATTAGCCAATGAGTAACCATTTTAAAACTGTAGTTGCTCACTTTTCTTCTTATGGTCCTGGGAAAGAGGTTTGGTGTCTCTAGGTCTGGTTGGAAAAATGAAAATTTTGCTTTTTATTTCAGTTCTTGCTTATAACTCAGGTCCTGAGAGTTGAGTAGCTAGCTATGATATCTCGGGCTGGGGCCTGCCCTGAGTTTCTGAGTGGTTTTAAACTCAGATACTTCAGTAGATATTTGTATTAAAAAAAAAGAAAGAAGTATTAATGTATAACTATTTTTACATGATTGTCTTTGGCTGGGTATGTCTATTTAAATAAGCATTTGGACTTTTAGTGAAATGGGCTTGTTTTCTTCAATAATAATCAATGTTTGCTCCAAAACACAGTCTTCCCTTCATATATGTTTGTTCCACATCTGTGGATTCAACCAACTGCAGATCAAAATATTCAGAAAAAAATAAATGATTGACAACTATACTGAACATATGTAGACAATAAAACAACTGTTTACATAGCATTTACATAGTATTAAGTATTATAAGTCATTTAGAGATAATTTGAAGTATACAAGAGCCTGTGGACAGGTAAATGTTATATCATTTTAATGCTATGATATTTTATATAAGGGACTTGAGCATCATTGGATTTTGGAACCTGAGGGGATTCCTGGAACCAATACCCCACAGACACCAAGGAACGACTGTGTACTCTTTGTGTATCTTTTCCTCTCTCTAGTTGGAAAATAATACCAAGAAAATAATATTTCACCACATAATTACTCCCAACACTTTTTGGTGTATACAAGGTGACTTGGTGGTTTGCGAGGCCAACCGCAGAGTCACCAAAAGGCACTGGTATCCAGTGGCTGCAAGCTGTAGTTCTTGTCTTGGTATTATGTCTTGAAAACACAGGTATCCTGTCCTGGAACTTTAGGAAGTAGTGCAGATGCTCTGTTGTCATTCGTATCACCCTTGGTAACATAATTAGTATGTTCAGTTAAAGGTGAAGAGTAATATTTAAGAACATCAAATGAGCCTTTTCACAGTTGGAGGCAAGCAGAGTAGTCCAGGAAAGACTACCTGACCACTCTGTGTGTTTGAGTTAATGAGGAGGTCAGGGGTTCAATGGCATTTGAGGCAGATAGTGACACAACAGAGCATGACTGCAGACTGCACCTGAGTCCTGGACAGTTTTCTTGCAAAGGAAATGAAGTTTGTCGATATGAAATTCAATACAATGTATTATCATAATTACTTACATTAAAACTTATGTTCACATAAAAAACTATACACAAGTGTTTATCATATTTCAAAAATCATAACAGCCTTTGTTTTTGTTTTGGTTTGGTTTTTTGGTTTTGTTGACTTAAGTTTTTTGTTGTTGTCTTAAAGCAATACAAATTTTCACTTTTTGGGGGTGGCGCACAGATCTGAGGGTTTCAGCAAATGCACAGTTGTATATCCACCCACATGGTCATGACACACGACAATCCTGTCTCCCTACCTTCCTCTGCCCTCCAAATTTTTTGGTCAGCCTTTTATATTCAACCCCTTTCTTTACTCCCAAAGCCTGGAAACTACTGATATACTCCTCAGATCTTTTCTGGAATGCTCTAGGGATGGAATTAAACAGCATGCCGCCTTTCAGAACTAGTTTCTTTCACTTAGAGGAATGCATTGTGATTCACCCTTGCTGTTGCATGTGTCAGCAGTTTGCACCTTTTTATTGCTAAGTGGTATTCCTCAGTACATGCATACCACAGTTTGTTTATCCATTTACTTGTTGAAAGACATTTGGTGGGTTTTGTTTAGGGCTATTATGATAAAAGCTGTGATAAATATTTGTGTATCGGTTTTTATGTGAATATAAGTTTTCATTTCTCTTAGGTAAATATCTAGGAGCGCAATTGACCGGTTATACAGTACATGTGTTTTCAACTTTGTAGGATCTTGCCCAAATGTACCATTTTGCATCCCTGCCAGCAGTGTGTGAGAATTCTAGTTGCTCCACATGCTGAAATGGTCAAATTGAAAGAAAAAAAAAAAATAGCTGCTCAGTAGGTATGTAGTGGAAGGTCATTGTGTTTTAATTTGTATTTCCTTAATAACTAATAATGTTGAATATCTTTTTATGTGCTTATTTATTGACTATATATTTTCTATTAAAAGGTATCTTCAAATCTTTTGCTCATTTCTTTGAATTGGGTGCTTTGTTTTCTAATTATTGCTTTTGTAGAGTTCTTTATATAGTAAAGATACAAATTCTTTTTTAGATATGGGATTTGCAAATACTTTCTTCTAGTCTGAGATTTGGTTTTTTATTCTCCTAGTAGTGTCTTTCATAGAGAAAATTTAAAAAAATTTTTGATAGTCTAATTTATCCATTTTTTTCTTTGATGGATAGTGCTTTTGCTATCATATCACTTTTTGCCTAACCTAATGTTGCAAAGATTTTCTCCTATATTTTCTTCTAGAAATGTTGTAATTTTATAATTTTCTTTTACACTTGGGTCTGTGATTCGCATATATATATTCTGAGACAGGGTGTCACTCTGTTATCCAGGCTGGATTCCAGTGGTGTGATCATGGCTCACTGCAGTCTCGAACTGCTGGTCTCAAGCGATCT
Organism: Cephalopachus bancanus; assembly: GCA_027257055.1. NCBI lineage: Eukaryota > Metazoa > Chordata > Mammalia > Primates > Tarsiidae > Cephalopachus > Cephalopachus bancanus. The sequence goes on along the minus strand of JAPVLO010000079.1, from coordinate 1,600,519 downwards.
TCCTGCCTCAGCCTCCTGAGTAGCTAGGACTATAGCCATGCCACCATGCCCAGCTGTTTTGCTTATATTGTGTAGAAATGATGTCTTGCTGTGTTGCCCGGGCTGGTCTATGATCAATTTGAGTTAAATTTGTATGTAGTATGTATACTGAGATTCTATTCTTTCTTTTTCTTTTTGGCATATCGACATTCAGTTGTTCCACTGCCATTGTTTGGAAAAAGAATATTCCTTCTCTATTGAATTTCCTTCACACTTTTGTCAAAAGAAAGTTAACTATATTTGTGTGGGTCTATTGCTGGTCTCTTTGAGAGAGGTATTGCTATGTTCAACATCTTTTCTCACATACGCGCTGTCTCTCAAAATAAATGCTCTCCCGCTGGATAAATAGCATCCTATATATGAACTAGACTACCTTAGTATTTTACTAGGGAAAAATGGTAGTTTTGGCAAATCTGGATTAGAACGAATTCTGCCATTGCCAAGTGTGACTTTTGGATCCTGAAGAAATGCTGGTGAGACTCAAGAAAAAGAGCCCAAAAGATAAATGAGGGTCATAGCTGGGAGAAGACCTGGACTTTGCCTTACCAACATCCAGACATTGGCATAATCCCCTCAGCCCTCATTTTCCAGTGAAAATATTGGAGTGAGGGGAGGTCAGTGGTGAAGACACTCAGGAAAATAATTGTGTAGTCAGATTATAAGCACTTGAATAGAGGTCTATCTTTTTGCATAAAAAGCCGCTCTTCACATTGCCCCTGCAGTAAATAGGCAGTAAGCAAGTCTTCAGTGTCTCTTGTTTACTTTCTGTTGATCAGGTCAAATACACACATTACACAGGAAGTGTATTTAATGCTCAAGTCCCCATGACATTCTTTTCGACTCTCCTTAACCAGCAGAATTGTTCTTCGGTGGTTTTGGAATGAAAAGCATGCAAAATGGTGTCTTCGTATTGCTTAAACACTTTTCACCCATGCCACTCATTTCTAATTTTTCATGGCCTTAAACCACCATCTGCTGGAAGGGTGGGAAGGACACTTGCAAGATCATTGTGTCCTGCCCTCCAGCCTCAGGCCTGGCTGCACTGGGGCCATACAAGTGAGAAGCGCTTTTGTCTTCTTGTGAAAGGTTTTTAAAGCTCAGTTCCCATCTTTGAAGATTTCATCTTCTGGATAGTCCCAGCTCTTTCTTCCGGGAATATATTTCCTATTGGTGAATGAGGGTCCTTCATGCATACCCCAAACTGGAAGGTTTGTATCATGATAATCATTTTGTGTCTTTAACCACTTTTGCTTTCTTTTCTTTTGTAAATCATTCAAATCCCTCAAGTCCAAATACTAACACTGGAGACAGTTTGTGATTAACCTTTCTCAGCCCCAAGAAGTAGCCAGCATCAGGGTTCTTCCTTCTAAAATAGCTTAACCAGTTTTTAATACACAGAAAGACTTCTGCCTACAACCCTCTGGTCATCTATTTTCCTTAATAGCCTTTTATGAGGGACCTTATCAAAAGCTTGCAAGGAAATCCAAGTAAATTATGTTCCTTGGTTCACCTTTACCTACTATTTCATTAACTTTTTCAAAAACAATATGACATAGTTTTCAACATAATTAAAGGGGTTGGGAAAAAGGGAACTTTAACTACCGCTTGACAGTTTCCATAGTTGCTTAGGAGAGCTGGGTCACCGTTCATATTCTGCCTCTGCTTAAGGACACTAATTCATTTCTCAGGCTGTCTGGCAAGGTCAGCCACTAGTTCAAGGTGGAAATGACAAATTTTTAGGCTTTCAAGTGCGCAGTACTCAGCTCTCCAGAGAGCATGAAGGAAGGAAACCACAAGTTTATCCAGGTCTGGCCCAGAGAAAGAGGAAATGATGCGAAGAACCAAGACAAGGGCAAAGGGAGGTGTCTCTTGGAGGGGAGGGTGACCCTGGGAGAGTCCCAGACGCTCCCAAACAACTCTTTTTGTTTTGTTTGAGCAAAGAAGGGGCTGATGAATGAACTTGGGAAAACTTTCGGCGTTCCACAAAAGGTATGCCAGTTCAGGATGTGAGAGTGAGCAGGGGCTGGGAGAACAAGAAGGAGAGCATTAGAAACGCAAATAAGCTCGCACAACTAGGAGAAGCAGTATCAAAAATAATAATAATAGTAATAACTGCAGCTGCATTTATTGAGTGCCTTCTTCATGCATGCATGGGCTAGGCATGTACACACACCTGTCTCATTTAAGCTTAGTAACCAGGGTGGCAGATGCCATTATCCTTATTTATAGGACAAAAAATAAGGTACAGAAGGTTTAAAGGACCTGGTGAAGGTCACACAGTTAATAAGTTATCACATTTTGGAGGCAATGCCTTCCCTGTAATCTGAGGTACATAGATTTTCATGACGTAGCTGGTCAATTCTTTAGCCCGTTCAGTAGCAAAATTGGCCCATAAGTCCAATATTCAGATTAGTTAAATGTTCTAAACATTCTAAATATGAATTACCAGTTTTCATAAAATATGTCATTACTCACAATGGACAAAAAGGGCAGGTACTATTTAATTTGTATTAATGACTCACAAAGGCATTTCAGGGTTGTGGTTCTCAAAGCATCTTTATGAATCTATTTTCACTGGTCTGAGAATTTGGAAGTGCTTGTTTAAAAAGAACTCTGGCTGACAAAATACTAGTAAGGTTGACTTTTAATGTAGAAAGGAACTAGTAAGGAAAAGTGGAAAAACTTCCATTTCTTTCTGGCTGACTTCTTAGTTTCCATTGGCTCAATGCCTATTTTTCCTAAGAAATGGGCCATTTTTAGTCTTTCTCACAACTTCAGAAAGTCCTCTGTAATTGTCCTATCACATACTTTATGCTTTGTGGGATTTGATGCCTGAATGTCACAAAGTATTTGTTTTTAGAGGGTCTACCAAAGACCTGCATTTTCTCCCCAAGTGCTCCTGCAGGCTGCTAAGCTCCAAGTGACCATGACACCTCACCTTCTTGCCTGCCCATGGTTCTTGTGAAACACCCAATATTTAAGGAACAGGTGGGCATCTGAAGGCACCTCCTCCAGACCAAGCAGCTCAACTAGTAAGCTTCCAGCTCTTGATTTGTCAAGACAATTACCTTCAGACCAAAAGCCTGAGAAGCTGAGGAACCAGAAAAGCAACCTGGGCTTTTCTTCAATGAATGAATGTAATAATTAAAGTGAATGCAAATGTGGCAGCCTGAGGTTGGGGACACACACACACACACGCGCGCGCGCGCGCAAATCTTTCCTTCTAGCATCAAAACTAGGGACCTGAGTGAGAAAGAACAAGTCTCCTGTCTTAGGAATGGAGATAGCCTAGACTGCTGGTCTTCACTAAGGTCAAATAAAGTCAGAGGTTGATGGTGTTGAAGAAAAGTTTCTGGGTCCATCCCAGGAAACAGGTGGCATCAGTTCTGTGTGTTCATAGAGTATAGGATCATTTCATAGGTCTTTGCATAACATATGGAGCAGAGACCCTGGGCAATGAATGGAAGCCAAGGTGGTTCTACCACTACTGTGCAGCCATGTTGCAAGTCTAGTTATGGCGCCTTCCAGTTTCAGTGACCTTGGACAAGTTGACTTTGACTTATTTGTCAGAGTTTCTGTTTCCTTATCTCTAATGTGGCCATAATACCTGACATACTTGATGGTTTGGGGAATATGTAAGATAGTGTAGACAAAATGCCTGACACATAGCAAATGATTTCTTTCCCATTAGTTTCCTGATTTGTTATCATTCAAAGTGCCAAATACAAATTCATGGCACAACAGTGTGTGCGGCTTTATGTTTTCTGCATTCTTTTCACTGATTGTAAGGAAATAATATTTCTTAGAGGGAAATGCAGTGATTAAATTGTTTTTCAATTGGACCTATCATATGAAAAAACTTAACAGAAGAAAAACCTTGCAAAGTCATGCAATTTAGATGAGATTACATGTGTTTCTACTCAACCTCATTTAAATCATGGATAGGAGCCTCTGGGCATTTTGTTCAGTGACTGTATCATTAATATAGTCTGGGGTAGAGGCCGAGGTGAAAGGATTGCCTGAGCCCACCAGTTTGGGACCAGCCTGGGTGACTTGGTGAGACCTCATCTCTACAATAAATTAAAGAATTAGCTGGGCTTGGTAGCACGTGCCTGTAGTTCCGGCAACTTGGAAGGATCACCTGAGCCCAGCGGATCGATGCTGGGGTGGCCATGAGTGTGCCACTGTGCACCAGCCTGGGCAACAGAGTGAGACTCCAACTCAATAAAATAAAATAAAATAAAAGTCTGGGGTTAAAAATCACATGCACTATTCTCCATTGAGTAAAAAGTATAGATCATTGTATATTTTTTATATCATTTTGCATCTCTCTAATAGGGAAGTGGAGGGAAACTGGGTGGGACTTAAACTTGCAACTAAAGGCAACTCCTTCTCTCATTGACAACAGACTTTTGGGGTAAATTCCCAGTCTTTCAGGAATTCTCTTCCCTTCTCTCACCTGTCAGCTAAGACAGTATCTGGGCTTGGGAGGAGGCAGAAGTACCTCACAGTGGTGGGGGAGGGAGCCTTGGGATTGCCTGTTAACTCTTGAGTCCTTCCTGGTCTTGGCTGCAGATGGGTTTGGTCTGTTTCTTTGTCCCCTGAGCTGATGGCCATGGAAGAGTGGCTCTTATCCTCTTGTCTTCAGGAGTTTATGCTTAGTCCTGCCCATGGTCCTGGCCATTTGCTTCTGGTGGTAGAGTCCTTGCACTCTGTAGCCATCTTGTTCTAACTGCAGGTACCTGCATATCCTCCAGCCTCACAGTACCACTGTATCCATCCACAGGAGTGTACAGAAACTTCTGGATTCCATGTGTACCAAGTACAGGCCTTGGAAAGCCAGATGCTCTACATTAGGGCACCCGAGTCACTACCTTACTCCAGTGAACTTCCTGGCAATAGTACCATATTGCTGAGGCTGCAATACAAATGCGGGCTTTGTGGGAAGGGGGGAGATGGAAATTCTTCTCGTATGCTCACAGGAAAGAAAGAAACAAGCCTCATTGCTCTGAGGAATTCCTAGCATGGGAAGACAGGGCCAGAGATATACATAACTGGGTAGCTTCCGTTTTCCTTGCCTTTTCCCCTTCTTCCTCCTCCCAGCTGCAGAACAATTCTCAACATTTTCCTCAGCAGGTGAGAATGCTCTTATTTCATATTCTAAATTCTCTATACCTGTAAAAATCCGATACTTTCAGAGTATTACTTTGCTTACATAAAAGTAGCTTTTGAAATTTAGAGGTCCCTTTTCCTCAAAGCTTAACTTTCAAGAATTTCATTTTATTAAACACTCAAAAAAATTTTTAACCTAGGCAACATAGCAAGACCCATACTCTACAAAAATTAAAAAATTAGTCTGGTACAGTGGCACGTGCCTATAGTCCTAACTACTACAGAGGCTGTGGTGGGAGGATCCCTTGAGGTCAGGAATTAGAGGCTGTGGTAAGCTACGATCGCACCACTGCCTTCCAGCCTGGGTGACAGAGTGAGACCTTGTCTCTTTAAGAAAAAAAAATTCTAGTTTGATGGTGGTAAGCATTGACTTCCTTTTTCTAACTGGTATTTTCTCATTACTTAAATACTGAGAAACATTAAGGGGAAAGGAAGCTTTAACTAAATTTCTCTATCTATCTATCATATATATATATAGAGAGAGAGAGAGTGAGACAGAGAGAGAGAGAGAGAAAGAGAGAGAGAGAAAGATACATATATGGTTTGAAGATTATCCCACTCTGGTCATCTGCTACCATTCAGCCACCAAAATGGAGCTTAGGGAGAGCAAAAGAGAAAAAAGGCACTTCGCTGAAGTGCCCATCAAAGCTATACCCATACTACTAGTATGTGCACTGATAGCCTGGGAAAGTGGTGCTTAGACAGTGTCTACACTGAAACTTCTAAAGGTGGGATTTTCCTGGGATGTCTGCCTTTTTTGGTCCCTATATTTCATCATTTGAAGCATCTACTAATCTCACTCTTTACGGAGTTATATAAACCCGTTGTAAAAGTTGATGAGCAATTTTTTTTGGTCTTGTTTTTTCAGGAGTTGATGTTCCACCTACTTTAATTTCAGGACCATAAAAAGCTGTAATTCTGCCAAATGGAACTTTTTCAGAACTTTATTGAATTCATTTAGCAAATGTTCACTGGGTGCCTACTATGCATCAAGGAACAGTTCTAGGCACTTGGCATGTCTCTGTTATAGAATCAAGTGAGGAAGAGAAGGAAAAGAGAAAATTTGAGAAGAAAGAAAGAAAGTGAAGATCTGCATAAGAAAAGTATTAAACACACTATTCATCAAAATTGTACTGAAGATATATGTTTATTTTCCTCTTTGTACAAAATGTCTGGATCCGTGGAATCTGTTATAACTATGTCATCCATGTCAGTACCATTTGGAAACACAATGATCCCTCAGGGCTGGAACATTATCCTTCTTAAATCATTAAGTATTATTTTACTCCAAATGAATTTGCTCCACTAGTGGTAAAGTTCATTTGTCTTCAATTGCCCTTTTCTCCCATCAGACTAGTTTACCCAGTGTTCCCTACCAAGCTTTATGGTGAGACATCTTTCTTTCTCTATCTAGAACCTGGAATCATTTAAATCCATGGAGTCAACTTTTGATGGAAACTTTTTTTACCTTTCCAGCCAATGCTGACATGAATTGTCTCTCTGAACTCCAGTCACATTTCTGGCTAGTCTTACCTTGTTAGCCTAAAAACTAGATTGAGGGTGAGTCTATGTCTTAATTTTAAAAAAATCTTCCATAACATCTAGACAGATGATAGGACTGTTGTACAGTAACAATAAACAAATAGGTATATATTGATTGAGTATATTCAACAATGATATTAAAAATAGTTAACACCTAGTATAGCACAAACATTGACCATTGAGAATGCCCCTACTAGTTTATATTACGTGAATACAGGTCATGTTTTATATGTGTATCAGATATTTACAATATTATACAGGGTAGATATGTTATCCCCCATTTCATAGACTAAGGATGAAAGAACTGAGTTTCAGAGATGTTTAAATTACTTGTTCAGGGATATACAACTGATAAAAGGTCCTAGGACTGTTTCACTCAAAACGTATGCTTTACATTGTATTAAACATTACCTGCTGGGTGGTGGATCAGGTCCTACTTCCCCTTGGGTTAAGGTGTGCATTTCAAAGGAGAGAGAGTTTAGTGACTAGTGAGTTTGACCAGGTCACATGGATAATCAGCTCATTTAAGCTAAGGCATTTCCATTTTGTGGACCTGAGTCACTACTTGGAAGAGAAACTGTAAGGAGTGCTTTCAGACTTCACTGGATAGAGATATAAGGGAGAGATAAACCTGTGTGTGAAATCACCAAAACCGTTTTTATAGAAACTGTTATTTATAGTTCTAATACAGAAATTGGTACCAGAAGTGGGGTATTGACATAACCAAACCATATTCCTTGTCCTTTACTCTATCCTCATATGTATTATTGGTTTAGTAGTTCAGCTGCAGGCAGAAAGAAAACTAATACAAGAGAATGAAAAGATGAAAATTCATGTTATGTAATGATAAATCATTTGATATAATTGCCTGTTATTTATTAGAAAGTAGTCCATGTATCCAATATATGGTGGGAGAATTTATTAGAACAAAGAATTTTAGCAGTGGTATTGGCTAATATTGGATATCTATTAAAGAGAGAGATTACTCAGGAAAGAATTCTTGATTTGTGAGAGAGATTACTCAGAAAAAATTTTTTATTTGCAAGCAGAAATAGAATATAATACAGAGATTCCAGAAATTTGGCCTTGTAGCGTTGGAAAAAATAATTTTTTTATGCTCAAACAGTAAGACATAGTACCCAAAATGACCTTAAGTAACAAATATTCAGTAAAAATTCCCAAATGAATGAAGTGATTTTGGACAAAAATGAGATCAGGGTTGTTGTCTTCCTGACTATTGCTTCTGATATCCTAAATGTAATAAGGTAATTATGTTGAGGAGAAAATAGTATAGAGGTGAAGAGGCAAAGAAGGAAAATGTAAGTTTGATAACAATGCCTAGAAAATAACTCTGAGTAGTTATTGGCATGTAGACCTGACTGAAAGTAAATGGATCATACATATGTCTTCTAGATTTTTGAGAATTTCATTGCCAAAGAAACCAGAGGCCTGGACATAAAAATTCCTTGCTTACTTAAGGCTTAAAACAAATTTTGAGTTTCCAACACATTCCAGACTAAGCAAAAGTGAAGCTTCTTGAACTATAGTGCTCTGAAAGGTGGTAAATTTCCCTAAGCCTACTTAATATGTGGCCAAGGAGAGGAACAAATGAGGAAGTCCTTCCCAGAGTCAGGGCCATATATGTTTGCCACACCCAGAGTGTCTGAGTTTTTTAAGGTTGTCCTGGAAGGGTTTCAGCATTATGAGGACCATGATGTGTGTTGTCTATTATTTCCCATTTCAAATGGAATTATTTATTACAGTTTTCCATAATTGTTTCCATCATTATACATGATTTAGATGGTGGGAAAGTAGGATGTAAATAACTTATCTTTCTAATATGTAGGTCACCATAACAAGAGGTTCCATGTTAGACTAATGGAGAAGATGCTTCATCACTCAGATACTCAGACGTTGATCTGGAGGTGGTGCCTGGATGGGACCTTGGGTTGTCCCCCCTTGGTGTGGGCTGAGTGTGCTCTGTGAGTGAAAGGAAAATTGAAATGGATATTGGTTTCCAGAAGGCTAGTCTATGATAAGAAACTTTTAGTGCCTACCATGTTTTAGTCTCTTCTTGGGTGCACAGGAAGGTTGCACCTTTTTTCAGCTGACCTTGTAGGTAAATGAGCCATGTGATCCTGAGCTCTGACCAATGGAATATGAGCTATGACTATCACTTCTAGGACAAGTGTGTTAAATGCTGGTGTGTCTTCATATTTTCTTGCATCTGAACAGCTAGAACCAAGACTCTAAGATGGAAGAGCCACATGATAGAAGGAGCCCAGATTTCAGAGTCGTCTCTTGAAGGTGGGCGCCCAGGGAAGGTGTCTGTTCACAAGTAAGTAATAGCCTTGTATCAGGGTATAATACTTAGGAAGTTGTGTATAGCATTCTGCATTGATCGCTTTGACTAATACACTATTCTAAACTAGAGACTAGTTCTAGAAACTGGGAAAGCTCTTTATTTTTCTAGAAAGGAGTGAAATCATCACCCAGCACCATCATCATCATCATCGCCATTATCTTCACCACATTTGGTTCAAAAAGTACTTTTTGAATTATCTATAATGTATCAGATACCATGGAAGATATTGGAATGCAGAAAGGAATAAGATACCTTTCCAGACCTTGTCCATAATCCAGTGAGAGAAACACATATAAGCAAACAATGAAAAAAAATTATTTCCCAAGTGTGACTCTGTTAACATATAACACAGTCAATTCTTTGGAAGTGAGGAGGGACAGTGATAGGTAAAGAACCTACAGAGGATGCAACATGTTTCAACTTTTAGAGCATGAAAAGGGATTTTCTAGGCAAATAGGGCAAGTGGAAGGCTTCCTAAGTAGAGGAAATAGTATGTGTGACAGTGTACAGGTATGAAAACCAGTAAAATGAAATTGCTTTCTACAGTTGGAAATAAAAACGTATTTACTACTCATCATCATTATCATCAACTTCACTATTCTATCAAAATTATTTGTTAATTTTCATACAGCGTGGCCATAAGGATTTGATTCCTGCACTGCAGAGGAGCTCAGCACAAGGAAACACGGGTGGTAGGTTAAGCATTTACCAGGTGAGTTAAGCTTTATAATTTACTGGTCTTTATTTCTTTAATATTGTTGTACTAGTCACATAACTCATATTTATTCTTTCTGATTAATAGGATTGTTGTGCAAATTCAGTAAGTAAAAAAAGAAACCTGGTTTGAAAAAACGAAATATAGCATAATACATATGTTTATATTTTTAAAAGACAGTTAGTGAGGGAGGGTGGGGTGGTATGGACCAGAGTCAAAGCAGTTTGTGTGTCATCACACTAAAGGACATAGTGTACTTATTTCTGGTGGTGGTTGACTGGTATCTTCCATCAGGTTCTACTTGTAGGCTGGGGTACACCTGGTGAAAGCACCTCTCTCAGGGGCTAGGGGCACACTAACATAGAGGCCCATGGGGCAGGTTGGACCACGTGCGGTGTTTACGCGTGGTGCCTGAAGGCAGGATGATTGGAGCAGGAACCAGGATCAGAGTTTAAGAGGGAAATAAACATTTTAGTCAGAGAATATCTAGTGTGGGGGGATGAGTGGCTAAGACTGTAAAAGGGAAGTAAATTCCAGATTGAAAGCCAAGAAGATGAAAAAGTCAGGATGTAGAATATAAGTGAGTTAGGACAAGTGGTCCTGAACTAAGGCTTCAAAGAGTGAAGTCATAGAAGGTCCACTTTTCATTTTCCTCCTGCTGTCATGTCCTGGGTGTATGTCAGGATAGCACATTTATGCACGAGGAGTCTAGGCAGTAACAAGAGATATGGATCTCTGTCCTTAAACTGAACATTATTGTCCTGGTTTGGGGACTAGAGAGCTCCAAGTGAAATAAACACTTCGTCAGTTGTTTCCTGTCATCTGCCTTCCTCTCTATTTCTAGGTGTGGAGTACATTTCAAAGCTTTGACATAGCAGTGACTCATCAGAGTCATAACGGTGACTCCTTGATCTAAGGAGACCATGAAATAGGCGTGGGAATGCCATTGGTTCCCTAATTGGGATTAAATCTCTAAAACACACCATTTTCTCTTGGTGATCCATCGTGGCGCTTTGATCCATGCATCTGTCTAAAATCTGTTTGAGCCTATTTAGGTTGCCGTGATATGTAACCTTGTAAAGGCATAAGGCCCTCGTCATCAGCTTCTTTGTCAAATAGTACTTCCATGTCTTTGAGATTCTAACTCTGCCTCATTAAAGAGTTAATGCTTCTAATATTTTGAGATCTGGTAAACCTTTTCATTTTTATCCCATTGAGATCTTAAAGATTGTGACTGAGGTGTAGAGTTTTATCTTTGTAGCCTAAGCCTGTATGACATTAGCCAACTGAAAGTTATTGGTGATGCATCTGAGAAGCTTAGACCCAATGAAACCCAGCCTAGAAACCTGGATGACGTTGCAGCCCATCCAATCCATCAATAAATCCTTGAAGCTTTGGCTCTTTCTCTCCCCCCTTCCTTTCCCCTCTCCCCTCCCCCCCAATTTGCAATGCCCTCTCTTTTCGGAGAAGGATGGTAGAATTACTTTGCATTGAAATTAATGGTACAAAGAGCTACCTTCTCATCTGAGTAATGCTAATTCATCTCCATCCCTGGTTATTTGCTACCTATTAGAAATATCCTGACAGCCTGCACCTCATTACCATTGCAGCAGGTCCTGCTCCCAAGAATAACCTTCTAAGGAGGATGAAATGTACGCCAGTGGCATCTAATACCAGAGCATTCGCATTCATATTTTTAGCAGCATATATCAGTTAGCCCAACCTTTAGTGTACTGTATGTACTTTTAATAATCTCCATAAAAGCCTGATTTCCAATCCCTAGGCTCAAGCTGACAGTGTAAATAAAATCACCCAAATCCACAGGGTAAGAGAAATGAAAATGACATGGATTAAAATTTGGTCAAACCTCTTTCTTTTTAAAAATTCTGCTTCCCTTCCAATTGGATCACGACCCTCTGTGTGCTCAGCTTAAGACCAGACGGTATGCTTTCACTTTTATTCCTCTCTGCAGCAGGCTTACAGTATTTAGTGAGAGTCTGTAAAGAATGTGTGCTGGGTAGAGAGTTAATACCATAATCCCCCATCGTTGGGGTCAAATGCTGAATAGAGCAAAAGAATTAGAAAACATGTTACATACAATGGCAGGAAAAAATGCATCAGCACGCTGTTCTGTGAACACTAGCATTTATCACCCACAAGTAATGGCCATGAGGTAATAGAGTGTATAAAGAGATGTGTACTTGAAGTGTAGCAGGGATGGAAGACTTGAACAGAAGTCTAAACACCCATATACTCTGGGAGGTATTTGTCACCATTTTTAATTGCTTCTTTCTAAGTACCTGCTTGGATTTAGTTCCTAAGTAACACACTTAATCACTAAATTGTTTCACAGAGTGGAACCTTGAGCTATCTGTTTTCACTCTTCAGCAGTGGGTGTGAATATTGTTCTCAAAGTGCTGTAATACATCTGTCTCTGGAGAATTCTCTTAATGAACAAGTAGAAATTTGAGGCATCTCAGGAAAAAGGGTTGAGCAGTCACCTTCTATTGTGCCTTGAGAAAGTCAACTGAACTACCCTGGAGTAAGATTACAAGACAATATGAAAGTTCTATAAAGAGAAATGTATGTGATGGATGTATGTGTGTGAGTAAATGGTTTGACCATAAAGTGAAAAGTTGGATTTATTTTAAACAATATCCTTTTTCTTAGTTCATTTTGCTTTGCCATAATAGAGCATCACAGAGTGGATAATTTATAAACAACAGAAGTTTCCTGGGTTCATGGTTCTGGAGGCTGGGAAGTCCAAATTTGAGAATTTGCATCTGGGAGGGGCTTCTTGCTGTGTCATCCTGTGGCAGAAGATGGAAGGCCAAGACAGCATAGAAGAGAGAGCAAGAGAGGGATGAACTCTCTTTTAAAACAAACCCCCTCTGGACATAGTGAACCCACTCTGGAGATAATGGCATTAACCCATTTATGTGGTCAGAGCACTCATGACCTAATCACCTCTTACAGTTTCCACCTCCTAATACTGCTGCATTGGGGATTAATTTTTCAACACATAAACAGTGAGGGCATATTCAAACCATAACATCTTTTGAAGTAGTAACTATTAGAGAACAGCATTTAATTTTTTTATTTCTTTCAAAACTTAAATATAGTAAAATTCACTTTTTGAGGTTTACAGTTTTGACAAATGTATAGAGTTGTGTAAACACCACCACAACTGACATGTACAACAGTTTCATCACCCTCAACAATCTTGTACTGTTCCTTTGTAGTCAAATATTTTATCTCTGACTCCTAAAAAAAAATCACCAATCTACCCTTTGTTCCTATAAGTTTTATCTTTTCCAGAATGTCACATAAATGGAATCACATGCTATTGGCCTTTTAGGTCTGGCTTCTTTCATTTATCAAATTCATTTAAGATTAATCCATGTTGTAGTGTCAATAGTTGTTCACTTTTATTGTGGAGTAATATTTTATTTTTATAATTTTTAATGACATTTCAAGACTAAATGGTTGAAAGCTAACGGTTTAAAGGAGAAAATTATTAGAAAAATTATTAATTCGGATTTTAGAGTTTTGTTTGTAAAGGGTAATCTTTCCTTTACTCAAATAAGACACCAGGATATGTGAAAACACCAAGTGAGGTGGGATTCTAACCAGAAAATGTAAGGCATACTATGAATAATTCAGCATGTGAGCTCTACCTTACACAGCATATTGACTAAATTACTAAAGATATCTTATTTCAAGCAAATAAATTATTATTGTTTAAAACAAAAATATCAATAGGCCCTTAATTGTATACATTATCCCAACTATATTTCTATTAGTCCAAAGTCAGCTTCCCAGTTTTCTCTACTGGCTACTCCTCCTCTACCTGGCCTGTAAGTGCCAGTGTTTCTTTTCTTGCACTTCACTTGTGTTCATGGAGAAATAATTTAGACCCATCATTAGATAGGGGCACCCAATTTACGTCTCCATCCCAAGTTCCCCTCTTGAGTTACAGACACATATTTCTAGCTTCAACTTGACATCTCTCCCTGGATATCCCACAGACAACCCAAACATACATTGTCCAAAATAGGACTCGATATTTATCAAACCAAATGGTTCCTCCTTCATAGAATTTTTCATACACTTCCATTAGCTCTTATCTCATTTCCCGTTTCTTACACCAGACTGAAGACAATGAACATGTGTCTTTCTTCTAGCGTCTGGCATATGGTAGGCATTTGTAAATGTTTGTGGAAAGAACGGGTGCCTATAATACTTATACACATAAAAGTGGGATTTTATTTCTACCCCAAACCACAACGTTTATAAATTATTATTATTTTTTTGAGTCAGTGTCTCTGTTGTCCAGGCTGGAGTGCAGTGGCACAATCATGGCTCACCACAGCCTTGACCTCCTGGGCTCAGGTGATCCTCCTGAGCCTCAACCTCCTAAGTAGCTGGGACTATAGACATAAGCCATTGCACACAACTGATTTTTGGATTTTTGTAATGATGAGGACTCACTGTGTTGCCTAAGCTGGTCTTATTCTCCTGGGCTCAAGCAATTCTCCCTCCTTGGCCTCCTAAAGTGCTGCGATTACAGGCATGAGACATCATGCCCGGCCTATAAATGATTATTAAATGCATGAGTGGCTATGATACACATATAGATATGAGAATTTATTCCTACCCCAACTACCAGTCACCATATCGGTGTAAAAATTTAGAGATCAGACAATGCCTGTTTTATACAATAGAGAAAATAATGAACAGATTTCACTTTTCTTTCTATTATTTATTTCTCATTGAAAGTATACTTTTAATTCAATTTTATGATCATGTCTTCATATCTTACAAAGTCCCAAATGTCACTTTCACTGAATAATATTGCCTCTGAAAGAAGTCCTTCCCACTTACACCAGGTATAGTTGGAAGCAACATAAGGATCCCACGATAGAACTTACTCCCATTCCACAGTCTATATTCTGCACCAAGGGTCTCAAAGTGTGGTTTCTGAACCAGCAGTATCAGCAGCTTCTAGAAACTTGTTAGAAATACAAATTTTAGTGCCCCGCCTGAATCAAAAACTGTGGGGTAGGGTCAAAAAATCTGTTTTTAACAAGTTGTCTAGGTGATTTTGATGCATGAAAAAGGTTTAGAACTACTGCCATACACATCTCAGAGAAGGTCTATTTGTCATATGGACTCTTTCTGAATTAATTCTCTCTTTCACCCACTTTTGTTGTTCATCTGGGCACCTTATCAGTGTGAAATCATACTCACATTGAAAAAAGTCACCTGTATTTGACTATGAGTGTGTAGAGTAGGGCCTATTTTCTTGCACCTAAAATCTAAGTGTGGTATAAGGCAACGGTGTTTTCTTTGAAACTTATTTTAGTAACAGAAATTTTCTTCAAATGTTATATTATGCAGAAGTCATTTGTGTGTGTGTGTGTGTGTGTGTGTGTGTGTGTGTGTGTGTGTGTGTGTTAGATGAAAGGGAATCATCATGGTTCAGTGTGATGGGAGGTGGGGAAAGCAGAGTCTGTCCACTTGACTGGGCTTCCTCCTGGCCATCCCTTTTCCAAAACACCTCTAGGGAACAGAGTTTGAAAATCTCTGAGGCAGTGAAAAGGAACTAGCTGCAAAACTGGGATCCTGAGCTCTGACCTGTTTCTTTGGACAATTCATTCAGTGCATCTCTGGCTCATATTTTCTTTATCTGAACATGATGAGTACTCTGCAAAAATTATCTGAAAATGACACGTACTCTGTAAGATTTCTCTTCCAGTTATTTTTTTCTTTCAGATATTTTAACTTTGAATAGAAAGAGATACAGACTGTCTTGAAAGTTCCCCCTTCCTTAGAGACACATAAAATAGATATTGGCTTTACCATTTGCTGGTGCTCTTTCTTCTTCTTGAGTGCTGACTTAAAGGTTGTAATGAATCAACAGGGCCAGACTACCACCATTTCGAGTGCCAATAAAGAGAAGGAACACTTGCACAAAAATCACATAAACATTCAACAGATTTTCAACCCCAGCATTCGACTGTGAATGTAGGCTGATGATGTGGGGGTTTGTGAGGAATTGAGGGACTAGCAAAACACAGTTGCACTGGCCTTTTCTGCTGCTTCTTCCCACCTTCTCTCTCCCCACTCCCCTCACCTCTTCTTTGGCCTTCCTCCTTCTGCACCCCTTCCTCTCCTCTTCTTTTCCTCCTCCTCCTCCTCCTCCTACTCAAGAGCTTGTAAAGCACTGTCCTAGAGTCACCCTTCCCATAGTACCTCACCCAGTTCTCTGTGTGTCCTTGATACTCCCAAGGCCAAAATCTACAACGGGTAACAAAGATTAGTTTACTTTCACACTCCCTCCCACAGGCATCTCTGCGTTTCCATCTTCCTCTTTCTCTCAATCCCTCCTGCTTCCTCCTCTCCCCTTTCAGTTCCCTGAGGCTGCCAGAGGCCTCTTCTTAGGGGCAGGCCTAAGCCCCAGTGGCTGATGCTGTCAGTGTTAAAGAGGAAGGTCCTTCTGGTCTCATCTTAGTGAGCAGTAAGGGCTGATTCTAAGAGATTCAGGACTGCTCTGTCAATCATTCTCTGGTGTGGCAGAGGTTTTGAAAGAAATACCAGACACGCTTTAATTAAATTTGCGTACCAAAAATGACCTGGTAGGGAAAGCATATTGATAAATATCTATGTTATCACTTCCATTTTGCCATAGACTGCACTACTTGTGCACGTACAATTATTTTTTAAATGGGATCTTTAAAATGCAATGTATTCATCTTGTTTTGCTTGCTTTTATCTTATGGGCACTAAAGTACAAAATGGCTTGGTTTGGACAGCTGGCCGCTGTCTCCATGTCCTTGCCCTCTCTCTCCTGCATTTCTAGCTTACCCAGTGATCTAGTCTACTTCCCTTCAACTCTGAATGGGTGCAGATTCCACCTGTCTTTTACTCTCATGCTCCCCTTTCTCTTCTGCTCTGCTTCTCTCTCGACAGCCAAGCTCACTGAGGCAAGAGTTAACATGTGGGATCTGTGATGATGCTCCACCTTCTTTTTCCAACCACTCAGGAATCCTCTGGCTCCCATGGCCACCTCCAACCCCTGAACCCTACTCTACTGAAACTGTAGTGCTAAGTCCTCCATTTTGAGTTGTTTTGGCAAGTTGTCAGTCATTATCACATTTGTTGTCATTTGGCAAGTTGTCAGTCATTATCACATTTGTTCTCCCTAAAAGAAACTGATCACTTCCTTCTTGAGTCTCTTCCTGCCTTGAGAGTCCACACCTTTTTCCCCATTTGCCTTGTAGCTCACTAATTCATTCTTCCCAGTCTTTGCTACTTCTTTGTTTTTTATTTTATTTTTTAGAGACAAGGTCTCACTCTCTTGCCCAGGCTGGAGTGCAGTGGCACCATCACAGCTTACTGCAGCCTCAAATTCCTGGGCTCAAAGCAATTCTCCTGCCTCCTAAGTAGCTAAGACTACTTTACCATTACCTTTACATTACCATTCCCAGCTATGTTAATTTTTATTTTTTGTAGAGACAGCATCTCTCTGTGTTGCTCAGGCTGGTCTTGAACTCTTGGGCTCAAGCAATCCTCCTGCCTTGGCTTCCCAAAGTGCTGGGATTACAGGCATGAGCCACCATGCTCGACCACTGGTGCTCTCTATGCTCTCTCTTGCCCTCAGGTTTTCTATGCTATTTACTCCTCCTGGGCAAAATCACCCATACCCACCCAGGGATCCAGTCATCATCTGCGTGTTGGTAGTTTCCAAACATACACCGCCAGTCCAGGTCTCCCTCTCGTGGTCTCCACACATGGCTATTTTGGAATGTCTCCATAAATCAGTACCTGAAAACTAGGTCTGTTGACCAACTAAGAAAATCACCTTGCCTTTTAACACTGTTCCTTTTGCTTGATGCATCATTTGGCCACCCAAGTAAGAAACTGAGATGTGTCCTGATCTTGACTATGCCTAAATTCAGCCAACCAAATCCCCCTAACATTACATTTGACATGTCCCTCTAATCTTCCCACCAAACATGACCACTATAGCTCCCGCTTTGATTAAGATTGTGATCACTTTTAATCTGGGTAGCTGCTCTCTGGATGCTGCCTTCAGTCTTCTGTACCTCCAAATCACCTTCAATCTTCTCTCTGGATGATTTTTCTAGAATGACATGGTCCAATATTGTAGCCACTAGCCACATACACCTATTTAAATTTGAATTTATTAAAATTTAATACAATTTAAAATTCAGTTTCTTAGTTACCCTACCCACATCTTAAGTTATCAGTAGCCCATGTGGCTAATTGAACAGTGCAGATAGAGAACATTTCTATTACTGCAGAAAGTTCTATGGGTGGATGGTGTTCTAGAACATAAAATGTCATGCCCCTGCTTGCTTCCCTAGTGATTTCCTGCAGGCTCCAGATTCATCACCAGATTCATCACCTTGGGGTGTAAGATCCTGCTCTCCATTCTCGATATTTGAAACTTGTGCTTCAGTCACGTCCACCCACTGTCTGCCACGCCATGGCTCTCTACTTTAGGTTATGCTGTTCCCTTCACTCAGACAGGCTTGCTTCCTTTGTTCCATTAGAATCCTGCATGCTTTTTCAATTCGGCTCAAGCACCATTCCATCTATACAGCTTTTCCTTGTCTTTCTAGGCAGGGTTGAGGGTCATCTGTTTATTATTTCCCTTGGCAGTTTATGCTATTATGACACTCCTCATGTATTCATGTAAAAAAATCTATTTACTTACTGTGGAAGACTGACTAATGGTCCATATTTTTGTGAATAATGGCAAGAGGAACTTTGGAGACATGATTAATAATCTTAAGGAGAGTATCTTGGATTATTCAGGTGGACTCAATGATGCAATCATAAGGGTCCTTATAAGAGAGATACAGGAGTATCAAAGTCAGAGATTAGAAAAGAGAAGGAAGCCGGGCTCGGTGGCTCAGCCTGTAATCCCGCGCCTTTGGGAGGCTGAGGTGAGTGGATTGCCTGAGCCCGCGGGTTCGAGACCCGCCTGGGTAGTGAGACCTCATCTCTACAATAAATCAAAAAATCAGCCGGGCGTGGTAGCGCATGCCTGTAATTCCGGCTACTCGGAAGGCTGAGGCGGAAGGATCGCCGGAGCCCAGCGGGTCGAGGCTGCAGTGACTGGGAGCGGCCACTGCACTCCAGTCTGGGCGACAGAGGGAGACTCCGACTCAAAAAAAAAAGAAAAGAAAAGAGAAGGATAGGAGACTGTGGAAGCAGAGGGTGAAGTGATTCATCTAAACATGGAGGAAGGTGCCATAAGCCAACCAATGCAGACAGCCTCTAGAAGCTCGAAAAGACAAAGAAACAGATGCCTTCAGAAGCAACACAGTCCTGCTGACTCATCTTTTATTTTTGACTCCCACAACTATAATATCGCAGCTTTGTGTTGTTCTGAACCTCACAGTTTGTGGTAATTTGTTACGGCAGCAAGAGGGAACACACACTGACACCTTCATCTAGTCATACAAATTTATAGCTCTGTGCCACGTGCCATTTGCCACAGATTTGGTGAGTTCTTGCTTTATACCAGACCTGGTTGTGTGCTAAGATTGCAACAGTGTACTAGGCCCAGCATTACTGTTGAGAGGTGGGGTATGGAGGGTGAAGGGAGAAGGCAGGAGTCCTGGAAACTTGGAATTGTAAAGGTAACCAGAAGCCAGGCTCTGAAGAACTCCTTATGCCACCGTCTAAATTTGGGGCTATTATCTGCAGAAAAAGCAGAGTCATTGAAGGTCTTTGCATTGTTAGTTCATGACCAGATCTTTGTCTGACCTAATTTGGAAATGGATCGATGCTGGGGACGGGGAGCCACACTAGATCACTGCAGTTTTCGGAGTGAGAAACAAGGAGGAGGGTAGTGAGGAAAGAGATCTGGTCATATTTGGGTGATGTTTCAGAGGCAGGGTTGATAGGCTTTTGTGATCAGTTAAATACTGTGCAGGAGAGGGCAGAATCCAAGATGACTCTGCTCCAAGATGACTCTGAGGACGGATGACTCTAAGCTCAGTGCCTGGCACACAGTGGATAAGAAACAATTGTCTTGAACTGAATTGTGTGGCGGGGAGACAATGGAGTAGATCATCACTGGGAGGAAAGGATGATGCCAATGAATATGAATAGTGGAGGAAAATAAATAGAAGAATAAGTGTGTGTGTGTGTGTGTGTGTGTGTGTGTGTGTGTGTGTGTGCAGGATGCTGGGAAAAAAGGATATGAAACATGTGCCCAGTTACCCTGTATGATTTTTACTGCTTAATTTAAGCTTTTCCTCTTTAAGTTAAAACCATGTTCAGAGAGTGAATTCAGACACGTTATAACCACCTTGAAGATGCCAAATTTCTCTCAATGGCAAACTTACCAACTGTTTTGATCTGAAGTAGTTTCGAGAAGGAGAGGGAGGGAGATCAAATGATTTGAGCTGCTTTTTGGTGCATTTGCTGTTTCATTCAGGCATGACGGCAGTGCCTCTGTTTTTTCCCCCTACTCACCCTCCCAGTGCTATGGGTGAGCCTGACGTCTAAACCCTGGAGAGAATTATGCTTTGGCACTACATGGGGTTCAATAGACCTCCCATGCCCAAGCCCCTATGCAGGGGCACATAGTGGTGAATGTTTGCTACACTGAAAGCATATTTATAATCTTGGTTTCTCAAAGTAGCATTCTGAGTCTACTATACTGACAGAAGAATACATACAACAACTAATTTTATATATATATGGAGTAATTTAAAACTCTTATCCCCTCAATTATTTAGCAAAGGTCCTGAAGCTGTTGTTTTCTAACAACCTTGCTCTGCTACATGCCAACTGTGGTCCCAGTCCAGCAGAGCAGGGCCCACAGTGGATGGACAAGCCTTTGCATTTAGGCTTCCAGAAAATATTTTTCTAACAGCTATTAATTGTAGATTTAAAAAAAGAGAAAGGTATTATGGTACAATTATATTGGGAAATTCTGGGTTATACAAATATTTTTAAGTCTGGGGGTCTTCTCGGGACTTTTACTTTGTGAATATGCCCTGTGACTGAGAGACGAGTCAAGATTTTCCTGAACTTATTTGACTGCAGAGCCCTATAAAAATTGTGTGGAACAGCATTCCATGTGCCCATTTGGAAAGTGTTGTCCTGCTCAAGTAGAGTATCCAAGGTGTTGAGATATACCTGGCACACACTTCAGGAGGCCACAGCAAAGACTCTTCGCCATTATCTGTCTTCAAAGTTTCCAATGAGCAGAAATCACCACAGATAGACTGAAACAGTAATTGGACCAATCTTTTTTTCCCTGATACTTTTAGTTTAGGTTTGAGTGCAACTTTGCTGATGAGCCAGGACATAGTTCTAAATCAGAGTCACTTTTATCATCAGTCCATGACCTACCACACTTGAAGTTTCATTTTTTCTTTCCCCTCATGGCGTCTGTAATAAAGCAATTCATGTTGGCTTCCTTCTTAAAAACTGTTTTACTACTTTGAAAATATAGGGCAATTTTCTTTGAATACTGATGCATAAGACAGTAGGATCTAGTTATTTATGTTTGTTACTCCATGTGAATACCTGGCAAGTGTATAGCATTCTGCAGTTTTCGGGAATTTTTATTATCTATAATCTCATTTGATCCTTCAAACAACTTTATAAAGAAGAGATGATTAAACCCTATATTATGGAAAAGTGAAACAAATAACATATTTTGATGGGTTTGCTTTATGTCGGGTGGTCTGCAAAGTGTTTGACACATACACGTATGAACTAATTTAAAGCTCTTACTAACTCTATATAGTAGGACATGTTACCTTCATGTAAGAAGTGAAGAAACTGAGGTTAAAAGAGTAAGTGCAGGACCTTGCCCAAGGTCACATAACTTATACCAGAAAGGTCTAGTGTTTAAATCCATGTTTGTTCTACCCTGAAATACACTCTCCTTCCATGCCACCCTTAGAAAGGAAGCCAAAACCAAGGGCACCTAATGATTTGCCCAGGTTCACACAGAGTTTGGGAAAGTGCTGGAATTGAGACCTAATGCACTTGAATTTGAATCCAAGGCCCTCTCTGCCAGGTGTTTTGCAGACCCACTGGATGGTGTTTTCAAGAAAAGTTGATGATCTATGAGTCATCACTGATAGTAGCAGTAGCAACAATTGTATGAGAAAGTTGGAAAAGGGAAAAAGCAGTGGCTCAGAGTCCCTGCCCATCCCTCAGCATCCTCACTGTTGAGAGGAGACCTTGCGTTTCTGAGAAAAATGCCACCTAACTAAACAGCACTCTTTTTTATCACACAGGAGAAGGACTGGGACTGCTGAAATAATCTTAGGAGGTTTGGCTGTTCTTGCCTCTTCTTTCGATGAGCAAATTCTACCTTGCCTTAGTGATGTCTCTTATTAATATTTCCACTAATCAGATGAATATAGATTAGTAATATTTACTGAGCTTCTTCTGCAAATGAATCCCTCAGTGCTGGTGGTACAGGGCTAGAAATGAAGGTGATTAGGGCACATTCTCAGAGTCTGCAGTCTAAACAGAGGTGAGTATAAGAAGCACTGCTGAAGAGGTGTAGAGTATCAGGAAAGCAAGGGGTGAGGTACTCAGGGGGATTAAAAGGAAGCCCTGGGCTTTTCTCACATGCAATGTTCACCCCAATCACTTAGAACAATGACTGAGTGCATCTTCCTTGGGTTACCGTGTGCTTAGTTCATCAGGGACATTAACTGTGAAGTCCCTAAAACACAATGGTACCACACATTTTTATTGCTGCTTTCCCAAAGCCACAGCCTTTTTAAAACTTGCCTTGAACCAGATTGGAAAAGAAAGGTGGGACCCATCACCTAATGGGACCCATTAATTCTAAGTCCAAAGTCTCATTTAAACTGGTTCCACCCTGACGGCTCCTTGACCCACACGAGGTTGGAGAGTGAAGCAAAAGAGAGAAGTGGTCTGGTCTTTATTTGGTTGTCAAGCCCCCAGCTCTTCTCTTAAGGGAGACTGCATGTGTCTTAGCTCCAGCTTTTTGTGTCCTAACTGTGGCTTCCCATCTCTTTAATGCAGTGGTAGCAGAGTCTGAATTTGGAACCCTGTGCAGGATCAGTGCTGATGGCAACAGTGTGCATCTTAGTCTGCTCAGGCTGCCATAACAAAATACCACAGACTAGTTAGACTGGGAAGTTTAAACGACAGATGTATGTTCTCAGTTCTGGAGGCTCGAAGTTTAAGGTTAAGGTTCTGACTGATTCTGTTTCTGGTGAGAGTTCTCTTCCTAGCTTGGAGATGGCTTTCTTCTTGTTATGTCTTCACATGGCCTTACCTGGGGTGGGGGGGAGCAGAGAGGAGTGTTTGTGTGTGTGCACATATGAGAAAGAGTACTCACTCTCTGGTATCTCTTCTTATGAGAACACTAATACTCCTGGATCAGAGTTCCACCCATATGACTCCATTTAATCTTAATTACTGCCTTAAAAGTCTCAACTCTGCCCAGGCTCTGTGACTCAGCCTGTAATCCTAGCACTTTGGGAGGCTGAGGCAAGTGATTGCCTGAGCCTGCGGGTTCAAGACCAGCCCAGGCAACTTGATGAGACCTTATCTCTCCAATAAATAAAAAATTAGACAGGAGTGGTAGTGCGTGCCTGTTGTTCAACTACTTGGAAGGCTGAGGCGGAATGATTGCCGGAGCCCAGCAGGTTGACGCTGGGGTGGCATGAGTGTGCCACTGCACAACAGTCTGGGCAACAGAGTGAATCTCCAACTCAAAAAAAAAAAAAAAGTCTCAACTCCAAATGCAGCCACTCTGGGGGGATGGGGTAGGTGGGCATGTGACTTTACGTACAAATTTTGGGGGAACAGAAACATTCAGTCCATAACATTTGCTCTCTGACCCCACCCAAATTCATGTTCTCACATGCAAAATACTTTCACCCCATCCCAGCAGCCTCAAAAGTCTTAACCAATTCCAGCATTAATTCTAAGTCCAAAGTCTCATCTAAACATTATCTAAATCAGATATGGATGAGACTCAAGGTATGGTTCATCCTGAGGCAAAATTTCCACCCAATTGTGAAACAGACAAGTCATGATGTCCTTCCATGATGCAATGATGGAACAGGCATAGGATAGACATTCCCATTCCAAAGGGAAGAAATCAGAAAGAAAAAAGGGATGATGGGTCCCAAGTAAGTCTACAACCTGGCAAGACAAGTTTCATTAGATATTAAGCCTCAAGAATAATTTTCTTTGGTTCAATTCTCTGCCCTCCAGGCCCACTGGGACAGCAGCATCACCCAACATATTGTAAGGTGACCCTGACCCTTTGGTTCCATGAGACAGCTCCACCCCCATGGCACTGCCCATGACTTTGCCCCTGAGGCACTTGAAAGTGGCATTCTGGCCCCGTTGAACTGAAGAGAACACCCTTGGCCTGTGCAGGAAGTGACAACTCTGATGATCTCTGAATTGCCTTTGGGATCATTCTTTCCTTTTCTTGAAATATAAAGTATTTCTTGGCCAGATAGCTTCATTGTCTGGTCTTATCAAATCCCAGACATCAGACAGTTTTCTTTCATCCCATCTTATTTTTTTCTGCCCTCTTTAGTCTTTAGTAGCAGTTAGCAATGTTTCTGCTTGTATAATCTCATCCCTACTCCTGGTTTCTACTGAGGTGGCTCATTGAATTCGTGGTTTACAACCATACTAATCTCTTATCAAACGATTGTGCAATTATACTCTTAGTGTTCTCTTCAGAACAATCTTACTTTTTTTCTTTTTTCAATATTGATAGGCTGAGAATTTCCCAGATCTTCAAATTCTGGTTTCTTTCTGCTTAATAATTCCTCCTATTTATCTTTCTCTTCTCATATTTTACTAAAAGCAGTAAGGAAAAACCAAGTTACTCCTCAACACTTTGCTTAGAAATATCCTTAGCTAAATATCCAATTTTATTGCCAGAAAATTTTTTCATCCATAAAACACTAGAACATAATTCTAGCCAGATTCTTTACCATTTTACAACAAGAATCACCTTTCCTTTAGTTTCTAATAACCTGTTCCTCATTTTCATCTGAGACCTCACCAAAATGGCCTTTAAATCCATTTTTCTTCTAACAGTCTGTTCATGATATTCCCTAAGATGGTAGAAGCTTTGTCTATACTTCGTATTTTTTTCTTTCTAAGCCCTCATCAGAATTGCCTTTCACATCTATATTTCTACCAACCGTCGCTTCAAGGCAATCTAAGCTTTTTCTAGCATGTACCTCAAAACTCTTTCAGCCTCTACCATCATCAACTTCCACAAAATTTTGAGGATGATGCAGGAAATATGAAAAAAAGTTTAGACTTCTCAAAGAAAAAAAGTCATGTTTATATTTTTAGGTATTTGTTATAGTAGCACCCCATTTCTGGTACCAAAATCTGTACCAGAGTCTGAGTTTGTCCAGACTGCCATAATAAAATGCCATAAACTGAATGGCTTAAACAATAGTTCTGGGGGGGGGGTAGAAATCCCCAATCAAAGATCTTGCAAGGTTGTTTTTTTGTGAGAGCTCTCTTTCTCACATGGGTGGAGGGAGAGATGTCTCTCTGGCATGTCTTCTACATGGACATTAATTCTATTGAATTAGGGCTCTACCCTTATGACCTCATTTAATCATAAGTACTGCCTCAGAGGCCCCATCTTCAAATACAGTTATGCTGGGGGTTAGGTCTTTAACATATGAATTTGGTAAGGGGGTGTGGGGGACATAAAATTCAGTCCCTAACAATGTAGGAAATCATTTTCTTGCTTATTCATGTTCGGAGGGTTGGATAGAAATGCAGTAGCCCAAAGGAAAAAATCTAATGGACAGAGAAAAGGCTGAGAGTCAAAGGAACAGAATCTACTTCTAACTTCTTTTGGATTATTTTACTCTTTATGTATTCATTTCTTCGGCTATTGAATGAGAATCTATAAGTCAGATCTTACTTCTATGATTTAAAAAAATTGAGAATTATGAAAATTTCCTTTAGGCCCCCAAAGGGAAAAAAAAAAGGCACTGTATAAATCTAAGACAGTTACAGCCTCTTGGGTTAAAAAATTCCGGTGGGTACATTCACATTGGCCACACTTATATGTGCCAGTGCCCAATAATTTTCCCTCTTGCACATTTAGGCTTCCAGATCATTAGTCTGAGAGAAGCAAGTACTTCCCTTGAGGAAATACAGAGTCACTACTTCCCCTGTCATTCCCCAACCGTAGACTCAGGGAATCTCTGAGAATCTCTGGAAGGGACTTAAGAGTCATTTAGTCCAGCTGCCAGTATAGTCTCTTGATAAGCAGACAAGTGGGAATATAAAATAAAAGTGCAGTTAATTCTCAATTATTTGGATTTAGATTCTTCGCAGATACAGAGTGGAAGATTTGTGTATTTGGAGGCAGTGATTGAGTCCCCTCTTATCTTTTTCTTCTACAAGCTAAACAATGACAAATCACTCCAGTGTTCCTTAGAGGTTTGATTTCAAACTTTTGAAATCAAATAAATCGAAGCCACCTTCATCTATGTTGATGCCGCTTTCGTTTTCATTCCAGAAACTTTTGGCTATTCCCCATTCAGAAGGGATTGACTGCATTTGAAATAGGATGACAGAGGAATTACTCTCACTGATATTACCCTTCAGCTACATCCCAGTGCTGAGAGACTCTGCTAACTGCTATTGCCGTAATGACTAGCAATCACGGCACAATCACTGAAATGAATTAAATTATTAATTTCAATAGCACCCCACGGTGCATTTATAAATTCTACCATCTGGGGAACATAAATATGGAGGTCCATATTCTAAACTTGGAGGCATGGTGCTGGGTGCCAAGGGCTGTATCTTTGAAGGCAGTAAAGATTTTTCAAGATACTATATGTGGAGAAGCAAGCTGTGCATTTCAGAGAAGGCTCTGTCCCTGGGTCTCTATTAGTGTTACCATTTATTTAAGACTTCCTTCTTCTTTACTGTTTAACCAGTTCTTATCAATAGAGCCAATGTATAAAAATCTTAGTTCAGGAAGGGCACAAGATGGGAAGTAAATACAAGCTGACTTGAACTAGTCACACACCCTGCTTTTCTCTTCATTGAATTTCCTTTCCTCCGACTGCAAAGTCCCTTGTCTTATCTACTTGCTTCAAATATGTAAATCTCTGTGTTAAAAAAACATGTTATGCTGCAACAGCTATTCTTAGGTTTTGGATGTTTTCAAAATCTATCGAAAACTTCAAGATAATTGCTCCTGAAGCAGAGGGAATGGAGGACCCAGGATTGTCGTATAACCTACTCACATAAGAGATTTAACTCTCCTTCCTTATGTGGAGCCATTTGACCAGATGTTGGGGTTCAGTGAGCCTTCCCTGTTTGCCATCTGTGACATCCCAAAGGGCGGGGGAGAGAGGGACACTTATAAAGAGCATATGTAAATAACTTCCATGGGCCCCTGCAGGGGCACTGTAGGCCAACTTCTTCTTAATGTGGATTACAAACTCAAAGCCCAGTAACAGCCCAGTCCTCAGCCTATACCACCATTTTCTAATACCTATGACAATTAGATTGCTAATGCATGGGTTCACCTGAGACACAAGCAGAGTTTTCTGCAGGATACACGATTCTAGAACATCAGTGTGGTTATGCAGCTTTTGATCTCCTCCCTTATTCTCTGTGTTTCCAGAACTTTGGTGCAATTTTTGTGTCTTGACTAGTTGATGAGGAAGATGGCTATTGAGCCTCAGAAATGCTCCTTTCTGAAAGTACCTGTATATGTGAACATCTAATTAGACAAAACTTAGCCAGCCCCATGAATGTGTAGGCCCATAAGTCAGTGTGTTTTCTAGTTGAGACTGAGGGCATCCTTTAAAGGTCTTCCCCTGCCCCTGTGCCACCGTCAGCTGACGTTCACTGGCCAGTCAATGAAAGAGAGCTCTTGTGTGTGAAATTAAGTGAAAATATTCTGGGATGGGATGTTTTTAGCTCCCATCTTTTAGTTTGATTCCCTTCGATTCCCAGTAGAGCCAGAGCGGCTTGAGATACAGTGATGCGGAACTTTAGGAATGGGTGGGTTTGTACTTGATTAGAATTTTATTTCTTCGTTGTTTTAAGTTCCATTCTCATAACTTAGCTGAATTAGTTTGTTACTAACCATGTTCAGGCAAGAGAATAAATAGAATATGCAATCAGAGTGGATTTAAATGAAACTTTTGATCACCATGGCAAGGCCCTTGTCAGCAGCTTCCCTTTTCTCCCCGGGTTGTAAGCATAAATGTACATCGAATTTGAGGAGCTGGGCCTCTAGGGATTCCCATGTCCTGAGTTTATTAATGACAATGAAGGTCCCCAAATCAGTGATTTATGCAATTTAGCCACGGCTCTCCCCAACCTCTGTGGGAGTTAGTAGACTGGAATAATTACAGACTAAATAGTGATGATAAGGAGGAAATGTACTGTAGTTGGAGTTAGTGGGCTGAGAAAACAAATGTTTCCAGTCTCAGGAGAATCTGTTTGCTGTTATGAAGGCGGAGGAGACTAGAAGCAATGAGACCTTGCTCTGCTCTGTAGGAGTTCAGTAGCTGGGAAAACTATGTAAAGTTGTTAGAAAAAAAAACAGGAGGTGGTAAACAAAACCCCTTCAGCATCCTGCAGTCAGCCTAGCGCTCAGCAACACAAAGGCAAATAATCGGCACGGTCTTTGAGGTGGAGATCTTGAATAGTCTCTGCTTTGCTCTCAAAGCCAAGCTGGTGAGCCTGAAGGAGCTGTTGTAGCTTTGCTTTGGAGACTGGACTTGATTCTGTCTCAAACACAGTAGAAAACCTTGCATACAAAAGAACTGAGAGACTTCCTGTTTGGGAATGAGCTGGGGTTGCACAGTGTGAGCCAGTCACAACAGCAGCTCTTGGTAATTGCAGGACTTCTTTTCTCTTTGGGTGTCAAAGTAGCTCACCCTAAATAACCAGCAGCTTCATATTTCTGAGCTGAGACTTTCTCTGAAGTCTAGGTCAAGTGGCCTGCCCAAGGCCGGGTGGAGGGCCCAGGTATACCAGGATCCCAGGAAGCATGACTTCCTTCTGGAGACAATGCCTCTCCCCCACAGTCTCCTTGAGACTCTCTACCTGGATAGACAACACTGCCTGACATTGCTCTGCAGAGAATAAAGGGAAAGAAGATAACTGGCACTTTACTCTGAGATGAAGCCATATGGTGCCATTTAGCCGGGTAAGGAGAAGGACGTCTGGGAAAATTCAAAAGTATTTTGGTTATGCCTTCAAGGACAAGTAGAATAAGAGAGAAGATGTTTTCTCACTTCTTAGGCAATATCTAAACAGCCTTCACCCCAGGAAGGAAGAATGCCTGCCTGAGTTTAGAATGCAGTTCTAAATTGACCCTGTACTTCCTATTCAAAGTTAAGTGCTTCCCCAGGTGAGGATCTTTCGGGTAAATTTTTCTTTAAAATAGGATTTGATGGTCCATTTAATTGGATCTGAGGTCATAAGATAAGAAAAACAATAAAGCTCTATGGAGAGTTAGGAAAACCTATATAAAATCCAGAGAATTCACAAATTGATCTCTCAGATTATGGCCACTAGAAGGTGTGCCTAAGTTGGCAGACATCAAAATAAGGTCTTTCTAGGACTCCCCTGGCTTCACATACCCTCCATGCTTCATTCAGAGTGAAGTAGCATCAGTTCTTGCTTCTTTAGGGGGCTTTCTAAGGAGGGTTGGAAGAGACTGGTTTCACTAGAGGGCTGTCTGGCTGCCCTAGGCCCTGTGCCCCTGCCCTGTAGGCTAACAGAATAGTGTCTCCCAGCACACCTGTGTAGAAGCTCTGCCTTTCTTTATCCAGGTGTGCTTGTGGGGGCTTTCCTAAATGAGAGAGACCCTACTTTACTACCTGCTGTGAATGGCTGACTGCAAGCCTGTTCCAGATACTGTGACCCCTTGGACTGCCTTCAAAGTCCCCAGGAAATTAATTAAGAAATCTCCTACCTTAGAGAAAATTCCACAACTCTGGTTCAAAGAGTTATATATGAATTCCTTGGGGCCTTGCCTGTGATTCTCCAGGATCATCACTGGACATTACTGTGTGTCTTTGGACATTACTGGGAATCAATGGATAATCACCATGATTCTCATGTGGTTAGGTCAGGTCCACCCATACCCCAATGCCATCTCTGGCCCCAGATGGGGAGAGGGCAGGCTGATCTGCTTCTGAAGATGGATGGGAAAATATTGGCACTGTTTGGGCTGCCCAGAACCAGGTCTAGATCCTGTCCTCTGATTGTTCAGGTATTTTATGTTTGCCTTGATCCCTGATTCTTGATTTCTAACTCTTTCATGTGAGGTTCTCTGGGAAACAGACTCTGAGGGGGAGATTTGCATGCGTGAGGTTTATTGAGGAGTGCTCTCAGAAAAGACCGGGGTGGGGCAGGACTGGGCAAAGGGGGGCTTTGGACTGTGATGTGGTTATAGCAGAGGCTTTGTGAATCTCAGTGAACTTTAGAGTTAGGATGGCCCTTCAGAGTTGTCCCAGATTAAGGCAGGGTGCCAGGAATTTTGTACTTCCTGGCTCTAAGTGAGACAGGCGTGTTTAGCATGAATCAGTAGCTAATGCAGACCTTGGCGTTAGATGAGGGCTGCCCTTGGTGAAGGGGTGTAACCTTGGAAAGACTCTCCCTTCAGTCCTTCAGTCAAGGGCAATTCCCAGAGAGGAACTCATCTGTGAGTTAACATAGGTGCCAGCTCCCAATTGCTAGGAGAATAAGTGTCTAGTTCTTGTTAAGGAATATTTGTATATATGTGTGTAGAGCTGAGTGACACATCATTGTAAACTCTATAGTTCATCCCTTGAGCCATTCAGATATGTTTCATATGTCTAGTAAATTCACCCAATCTGGGAATAGCCCTTTCAGGATTTTGGGTGATCTCTTTACCTGGGAAAATTAAGAGTAATAAGACTACAGTTCCCACTACTTGAGCTGATATTGAGGCCACATCTGATACTCATCATCTCCCTCCTGTACCACTAATGTCACATTTCCTCTTGCCCTCAACACCTCTACCCTCAGTTTGCACTGACCCTACATTCGCTCTTACACCATAGGCCAAGGAACCTGCATGGGGGTGCTTCCAGTGTCCATTCCAGTTACATAGCCAACAGCTAAGGAAATTACCAGAGTGGATCCATTGACCCTGTGGACTCACTATAAACCAGAACTGGGCTAGGGCTCCATTTGCTACCTGGCACCCATATGGTTCTACCCTAAAAGGGTCTCTGATGACATATTGGGCCCCCAGGTATTCTCACCTCAGACCTTGTATCTGACAATTCTCAAATATCTGGATATCTGGTTTCCCTAAGATATGGTTATTTGAATTTATGACCACAGGTACTTTTAGGGAGGTACTGGAGAAATTATTACTGTAAATGTTTGCCTTGGTGTTGCAGAGCCCTTCCTCATGGGGCCTGGCTTCTTTAGATCCAGAAATGGGGCAAGGAGTCATAACTTTTGTTGGAGAAGCTTCCCTCAGTCTCTCGATCATCTATCTTTGATTCCTTTGGTTGTGTAAAGTAAGCAGTTCCCTTGCTGGCTGCTCGTATGGTTTGCCCCTTGGAACACTAGGCTCTATGAATCATCTCCATCACTCTCTGTCCCCACTTGCCTTGCTGATTTTGATGCTCATTACTCTAATCGCACCCACTTTGCCTCTGACAGTTACCTCCCACCACCTGACTTCTACTATACAGCCATCCCATCATTCCCATAGCTATCAGGGAGCCCCGTTTTGAAACAGCAACTCTTAGCATCACCTCTGGTCAATAGAGGACAGCTACTGCTGAGTCTTTGAAGTATGCTTTACCCCTCTTACCTGTGTGCAGCCATACCTTAGAGATACTTCAGATTCAGCTCCAGACCACTTCAGTAAAGCAAATATTGCAATAAACCAAGTCACACTCATGGTATTTAGTTTCCCAGTGCATATAAAAGTTATGCTTAAACTATATTGTAGTATGTTAAATATGTGATAGCACTATGTCTAAAATAACAATATATATACCTTAATTTAAAATACTTAATTGCTAAAAATTTTGGGGAAACATCTGAATCTTCAGTGTAATTTTCTTGCAGGTGGAAGGTCTTGTCTTAATGTTGTTGGCTGCTCACTGGTCAGGATAGTGGTTGCTGAAGGGTAGAGTGACTGTGGCAATTTATTAAAATAAGGCAACAGTAAAGTTTGCTGCACCAGTTGACTCTTCCTTTCATGAAAGATTTATCTGCTGTGTGTGATGCTGTTTGATAGCATTTTAAACACAGGATACATTTTTTCAAAATTGCACTCAATCCTCAATCTCTGCTGCTGCTTTGTCAACTAAGTTTCTGTTGTATTCCAAATCTGTGGTTGTTATTTTAACAATGCTTACAGCATCTTCACCAGGAGTAGATTCTATCTCAAGTAACAACTTTCTTTTCTTATCCATAAGAAGCAACTCTTTACTGGTTCAAGCTTAATCATGATACTGAGGCAATTCGGTTATATCTTCAGGTTTCACTTCTAATAATAGTTCTTTTGCCATTTCTACCACATATGCAGTTATTTTTTCCACTGAAGTTTTGAATCCCTCAAAGTTTTCTATGAGGATTGGAATCAAAGTCTTCCAAACTTCTGTTAATTTTGGTATTTTGACCTCCTCCCATGAATCACGAATGTTCTTAATGGCATGTAGGATAGTGAATCATTTCCAGAAGGTTTTCAATTTCCTTTGTCCAGATTCATTATAGAAACCACAAACTATGACACCTATAGCTACAAAATGTATTTATTAAACAAGATTTTAAAGTCAAAAATGACTCCCTAGCTGGGATCAGTGGCTCAGCCTGTAATCCCGCGCTTTGGGAGGCTGAGGTGAGTGGATTGCCTGAGCCCGCGGGTTCGAGACCCGCCTGGGCAGCGAAACCTCATCTCTACAATAAATCAAAAAATCTGCCGGGCGTGGTAGTGCATGCCTGTAATTCCGGCTACTTGGAAGGCTGAGGCGGAAGGATCGCCGGAGCCAGCAGGTCGAAGCTGCAGTGGCCGGGAGCGGCACTGCACTCCAGTCTGGGCAACAGAGTGAGACTCCAACTCAAAAAAAAAAAAAAAAAAAAATGACTCTTGATCTAGATTGGGTGAATGCTGCAGAACAGATGTTGTGTTAGTAGGCATGAAAACATAATCTCCTTGTATATCTTCATCAAAGCTTTTGGGTGACCAGGTGCATTGTCAATGAGCAGTAATATTTTGAAAGGAATCTTTTTTTCTGATCAGTAGGTCTCAACAGTGGGCTTAAAATATTCAGTAAATCATGCTATAAACAGATGGGCTGTCACAGGCTTTGTTATTCCATTGACAGAACACAGGCAGAGAAGACTTAGCATTATTATTGAGGGCCCTAGGATTTGGGAAATTGCAAACAAACACTGGCTTCCACTTGAAGTCGCCAGCTGACTTTGACCATAATAAGAGAATCAGCCTGTCTTTTAAAGCGTTAAAGCCAGGCATTGATTTCTTTTCTCTAGCTATGAAAATCCTATATCAACTTCTTTCAATAGAAAACTGTTTCATCTACATTGAAAACCTGTTGTTTAGTGTAACCACTTTCATCAATGATCCTAGCTAGATCTTCTGGATAACTTGCTGCAGCTTCTCTCTGCTGCTTCACCTTGCACTTTTATGTTATGGTGACAGTTTCTTTCCTTAAACCACATGAATCAATCTCTGCTAGCTTCCAATTTTTCTTCTACAGCTTCCTCACCTCTCTCAGCCTCTCAGAATTGAAAAGAGTTAGAGTCTTGCTTTGGATTAGGCCTTGGGTTAAGGGAATGGTGTGGGTAGTTTGATCTATCCAGGCCACTCTCACTTTCTCCATATCAGCAATAAGGTTGTTTTGCTTTCCTTTTTTTTTTTTTTTTCGAATTGGAGTCTCACTCTGTCACCCAGACTGGAGTGCAGTGGCTGCTCCTGGCCACCGCAACCTCAACCTGCTGGGCTCCGGCGATCCTTCCACCTCAGCCTTCCAAGTAGCCAGAATTACAGGCATGCGCTACCACGCCCGGCTGGTTTTTTGATTTATTGTAGAGATGAGGTCTCGCTGCCCAGGCGGGTCTCGAACCCGCGAACTCAGGCAATCCACTCACCTCAGCCTCCCAAAGGCGCGGTATTACAGGCTGAGCCACCAAGCCCGGCTATGTTTTGCTTTCTTATCATTCATATGTTCACTAGAGTAGCACTTAGTGAACTTTTCCTTTGCATTTACCAACTTGTTTGGTGTAAGAGACCTAACTCTTGGTCTGCCTCGACCTTCAACATGCCTTCCTTACTAAACTTAATCACTTATAGCTTTTGATTAAAGTAAGAGACATGCAACTCTTTCTTTCACTTCCTTTCACACTTAGAGGCCACTGTGGTCTTGTTAATTGACTTACTTTCAGTATTTTTGTGTCTCAGGGACTAAGAGATCCCAGGAGAAGGAGAGAGATGAGAGAATGACTGGTTTGTGGAGCAGTCAGACCACACACAACATTTATCAATTAAGTTTGCTGTCTTTTGGGGGGCTTGGTTTGTGGCACCCCAAAGCAATGGCAATAGCAACATCAAAGATCGCTCACTGATCATGGATCACCATAAGAGACATAGTAGTGAAAAAATTCAAAATATTGCAAGAATTACCAACATGTGATACAGAGACACAAAGTAAGCACATGCTGTTGGAAAAATGGTGCTGATAAACTTGCTGGACACAGGGTTTCCATAAACCTTCAGTTTGTAAAAAAAACACAATATCTGAAAAGTGCAATAAAGCTAAGTGCAGTAAAATGAGGTGTGCTTGTATTCCTTATTGTTTTGGTAAGTGGAGTATGCTCTGGGTTTGCCTAGATTTTTCGCATTTACTAGTAGTGTTGGAGGCCAGGATTCTCAGGAAGCAGACTCTGAGGTGGAGTTCAGTGCTAGGACATTGATTAGGAGCTGCTCTTGGGATTAGCACTGCTGGGAGAAAGGCAAAGGAGGGAGAAGCAGACTTCTGATGCAGTTTTAAGACAGGCCCCAGCTCTCTTCTTATGGACGTCTGAGACTGGGTCAGCCCTTGCAGTAGTCCTGAGTTGGAACAAGTAGGCCAGACATTTTTGCTTCTATCTGTCATGGTGTGCAGACTGCCCCTGAGAAGGGGCTGTGGTCCTGGGAAAGGCAGCTCTATTTAGCTGAGGGCTGTTTCTAGAGAGAGTAGTCAGCTCAGAGTAGTCAGTTGACAGTACTCCAAGCAGCTGGGGATTAAGCCTTCATCCCTAAGCAGGGACTGGCGAGGTATGTCACAGAATTTGCTACACCTAGCAGCTACTCTAACATTCCTATTTCTCAGAGTCATTCGGTCCCTTTGTCTACCATCTGCCACTATGGAATGGGATTTCTTCTTCACTTAGTATGAGTCATCTCCAGGCTTCCAAGTGTCATCCAGCAGGGTGTTAGCACTGTCTCCTGGGTTCTTGCCAAAGTGCTAAATTCTGTATCGCAAGAGAATGCTTGATAAAATGTCCCTTATTCCCATTAGGTTGCAGTTCTCCTAGGCTCTGGGATCTACTCTAGCACATACTCTCCCGATCCCTGCAAGTTCAGTTGGCTAGGAACCACAGCTCCTTCCCCATATGGTTTCTTTGGTCCCTTAGTAGGTCCAGCTGTTATGTCAAGATGTGACTCTAAGTATTGACCTGGTGGTCTCTGATGTGGAATGGGTAGATTCTGTGGCAGTGTGTCTTACAAGGCAGAAGATTCCGTGTCATTCTCAAGCAAGTGCAGAACATTTACTTTTTACAGGGAGGAGTGGGTCATTTCTGTAGACCCAGGAGGATTGAAGAGTCTATTGATTCAGGTATTTTTGAGTTCATCTTCGCAGAGATCTCTATCCCAAGTGTCAGAATTGGTGTCCTTCTAAATTAGACTCTGACATGGTGTAGAAGACTTGCTGGGGTTGAGAAATCTTTTCTGGAGACTTATTACCCTTATAATTACACCTAGAGCCTGATTCTCAGCTTTTTCTGCTCTCTGGTTGCAAGAAATGAGTGTCTTTTTATGTGTTTCCAAGTAAGTTGTTTGGGTTTTGCACGTCACCTTGAATTGATGATTAACCAATTTCAGCTTTTCATGTTTTTCTTCAGTGCATCAATAGCACCCAACAGCTATCAAATTTCATCAAGTTTCTGGTTATTCCTTCCCTGAATCTCTCTAATACCTGAGATAATGTACCTCCAGTTTATTCCATTCTACTGGCATCCCTTTCCAATTCACCATCAGTGAAAATTTTAACATTTGTACACCTAGCGCATTTCAGGGGCTATTAGAACTAGACCTACAAACCTACTGGGTCCCTCATTGCCAGCTGGCTGGCAAATAACACAGCTTCAAAATTCCTTTTAGGATCTTAGCGCTCAGATCACTCCTGAGACTAATTCTTTTAAGTCATGTTCTCAGAGAAATGGTTTCTGAGATGGAGTTACATGCAGGTAATTTGTTAGAAAGTGCTTTAAGGAGCATCACCTGTGAAGCAGTTAGAGAGGCATGTTGAACAGAAGTTGACTGTGGTGCAGTTGTAGCAGAGGTCTCAGACAATGTCTTGCAGTGCCTTAAGCTAGGATGGCCCTTCAGAGTTATCCCAAATTAAGACAAGGAGGTTGGGTTTTGTGCCTCTACATCAACTAGACATTGGAAGTGAGTTGACCCTGGAGAGGGCCATAACCTTGGGCAAGTACGCTCCCTTCCTTTGAGGGAAATTCACAGAGGGAACTGTTAATAATCAGTACTTCCTGCCATAGGGGCATGTACCTCTCTGTCTTGAGGTGGATCTGGGAATAGCCCTACAGCATCCACTACACCACCAGGCATTTTCTGCTGCCTTAGCAGAGCTCTACTGTGTCTTCTTGCCTTATCTTGTCTAACCTAAAGTACTTGCCCCTGCTCTACCTAAACAGCTGAATTCTGACTCTGTGTGTGTGTATGTGTGTATGTGTGTGTGTGTATGTGTGTATACACATTTTTAGGTAAATTAGGCCAAATGTCAGCAAGAGTTCCAGGGAAACGAAACTTCAGTTGCAGAGAAAAAAAAAAGGACTAAGTTTGTTCCTTAAGACTCACTGTGTTCTATTCTAGAGGGTAACCCTACAGTCTGGACCCTGACCACTAGCCTCTCTACCTGCCACTGGGAAGAACTAAGAAAGAGACAAGAGTAAGGAGTCAATGGGATAGATGAGAGGGGAGTAAAGTAGCTTATTTGTTCTTGGATGTGAACAAAAATCAAAATGAGGACTGAAAGAAGATCCTTGCTTTGTTCTCCAGTAGTAATGTCCAGGGAAGGAAGTGTTTCTCAAAGTATGTTCCATGGAACATCAAAAACACTCAAGGAGTGTTTTTTTGTTTGTTTGTTTGTTTTGTTTTGTTTTGTTTTTGTTTGTTGTTGTTAAATAAACCTATTCCAGGCTGTACTAGGGACATTCTGAGTCACAGTCTCTGGGACAGAAACATCATAACCTGTGGTTGTACCTGCTTCACAAGTTAGTCTGAAATTAGTCATCTAGAGGCTGAGCTTATTCCTCTGATAAGGATTTCTGGCTTGCCGCTCGGGCTGGTTGCAGGAAGACCATACCACGGTCTCCTTTCTGAGGTGACTTCACCCGTCGGTGAGTAAGGTTTGTGGTGAAATAGAAAGCAGTGTTGTTTGCAGGAAAGAAGGTATGCTTCCTTTAAGAACTTTGATGATGTCTGGTTAATGCTTTCCCAGAAGAGCAGTGGTACCTGGATCTAGAGGAAGAACATCAACATAATTTGAATGTGGTTGCTTACTTTGTTTCTAGTTGGTGGTTGACTCCATATAAGCTGGGAACAAGGGGTGGTGCAGATGGTAGATTCTCCCAGAAACTTCTCTTGTTCCCACTATACACACAGAGGAGTTGTTCAAATGTGAGTCTGGGCTGGGTGTAGTGGCTCATACCTGTAATCCAGCACTTTGGGAAGCCAAGGCAGTAGGATTGCTTGAGCCCGGGAGTTTGAAACCAGCCTAGGCAACATAGTGAGACCCTGTCTCTACAGAAAAATTAAAAATATTAGCTGGCCATCATGGTGTATGCATGTAGTTCCAGCTAGTTGGGAGGCTGAGGCAGAGGGTTTATCTTAGCCCAGGAGGTAAAGACTCTGATAAGCTGTGATTGTGCCACTGAACTCCAGCCTGGGTGACAGAGTGAACCCCTGATTAAAAAAACCATTTTTTTTTGAGCCTCACAGTTGTTAGATGCATGCTTTATGGAATCAGGACTTTCCTCAATCCTTAGAGTGGTACCGGCTGAGGGGACAATGACCATTGACAACATTTATCCTGTAGATGCCCCTAGAATTGTCAAAAAGTGGCCACTAAGTGTGACTGTGAGTCAGCACTATGCCAAGGAAATTTGGGTTAAAAAACATTTCTCCAAAATGTTCAGATAGTTGCAAATTGGTAAAGACTAAATAGCCAAGTAAGTGATTGATGGATTTTTTCCACTTTCATTTTTAAACGGTTATATTCTTCCTGTCCCACAAAGTGTTAGTGAGTTCCAGAACTTAGATCTATAAGTCTCAGTGATCACAGATTATTAAGTCAATAAGCAAAAGGACTTAATGACAAATTGAAGAAGACTCTCTCTCAGAAAGTCCCCAAGATCCTGCTTCATTTTGCCCTGCAGGTCGGTTTTGATCACCTTCTGCCTGACCTCTGAAAACAGGAGGCAGAAGGAGGGTATGGCCTTCCCTAGGGCTCAAAACAAGGTAAGGTGATTTGTGTAGGTCGCCAGGAATAGGGATCCATGGTCCATGAGGTGGGAATGTCTGTTTCCAACCTGTCGATGCCCAGCATCAGGACACAATCACTCAGTTTGTTCCATGGAATGACATTGATGTACAGATGACAGGACATACTTGTGGGTCTGAGAGCTGAATCCTGTCTTACAAATGCAACTATACGCCAATATCTATCTTTCTGAGGGTTTGTGCTACGTTGTATACTTCCTTGACACTGGCTGCCTCTCTGGGCCTCCTTGTAATAACCTAAGCTGGATTTCCTAAGCTTCTCTTTTTATGTCATCTTAATACCAACCATGAGCCTAATTTCTACCTAAATTCACACTCTACATATTGGATTAGACTTCCTCCAGTCCTGTTGTATGCTCCCTACCTGCTCTACTGGACAAATGGGATTAGCTCTGGAACTTTATCCTTCTCAGGTTGCCCTGGGCTTATAGGTGTAACTTAATCATATCCTGGAACATGACAACAGCAAGTATCCTAAAAACTCAAGTGTGTTCCACATGAGATGCATTGGCAATTTGACAACCCAACCTTGAAGTAGGAATACAAAGAGGGAGGTAGGAAGCCTGTAGCTGGACCCTGCAGGAGCAGCACAGTAAGGCTATGAAGGAAGAGGTTCAGATGGGGTCTAACTTCAAGCCAAGTGGCAGGGGATGGTATCAAAGTACAGGTGGCAGGCAAGAGATACCCAAAGCATTATTGATAGTTACATCATGGAGGGGCTGGAGAGCAACGAGCAAGAATAGTGTTAAGTCCCCACTCAGAGTGGCTGAAGTTGAGGGGCAACTGAGACATGAATCCAGTTCTATAGTCAGGGTCAGTACTCAATGGAGTAGCTTATTGAGTAGTTAGGTTTCCAGGACTCTTGCCAGGATTTCAAACATCTGATCTGGGTGAGAGTTTGAAATACTTTCTTCTCTGGTGAGGCAGTCAAGATAGACTGTGAAAATGAACAACTCCAAACTCTCAGTGGCTTAAAACAAGAAAGGTTTATTTCTTGCTTACCCTAACATCAACAGGTGGTGGTGTAGGGTTGGAGATATCTCTACTCCATAGAGATGTCACTCAGGATCTCAGGATGACCAGGAGCCACCACTTCTAGTGCTGGTATCTCATCAAGACATCCAAGTTTACCTTTAGGTTTGCTGCCATAAAGTCTAGAGAGTTGAATATAAGCAATTAAATGTCTTGGACACTTCTGCTTACATTTCATTGACCCAACTACCTACCTGGGCACAGCTAACTTCAAAGGATAGGGCTGTGTAATCTTCTTTGTAGAAGTAGAGTAGAATGGGATGTTGGGACACTAGTAATGTCTATCAAATTGGGTCAGGGTTGACTCATGAACTAGGCTTTGCTATGGCTATAAATCTTATATGGAGGCGAGATGGTGCTTCATTATTGTCTTTTGCTGGAAAGACTTAAGGGAAGGAAGGATTAGCAGCTAAATACATAGGTCAAAAATATCCTATAGAGTAAAAGGTATTCTGAAATATCACCACAGTCTGGAGTACGGAATTGTGATTCACCTTTATATGGGCCAAATCTAGCTTCTGGGCATGTGTCTTTTCATTCATTAGTTAGTACTGCCCTTAGCATATGAGGACAATATAAAACTCAACCAATGCCATAAGAATTAGCTATATATATATATATATATATATATATATATGTATATATGTATTTTGTTTTTCCCCAGTAGAGAGGATGTTTCTACAATGAACTGTCCATGCTCTATTTCTCCATGCTCTCATTATATAAGTCATATCATGTATGGGCTGGTTGGCTCTGGCTAGAGTTGTGACCCATGACTATAGAAAAGCCCTACAACTCGTCTGGGAATTGAGCCATTATCTCTGGCTTTAAGCATCATGCCTTGACTGACCGATTCAGTCCTTGTATCCCAGGAGCTTATTGAAATAAATTCAGTTTACAAAAAAAGAAGACAACTATTCAGATGTAATTCACCTTATATTTTTAAAGCATTCCTAAACAATTATATACACACATATGCTCATGTGTGCACAGACGCAAATCATGCAAATTGCTGCTCTTCAAAACAAGGAAGTTGTACTTAAGATTTAGGAACCACTTTGAAGTACCTCTATACTGTCATAGAGTAGTAAGCATCATTTTCATTGTAAAACCTATTGTGGAAATGTGTCTGCTACAAATTTCTTGGCAGATACTCCAAAGAAGTATTCTGTTCCTAGGCAGAGCTTTGAACAGTGTGGAAGGGATTCAAAGAGGGAACAAGGGATGGGGATCCCAACTGCAGAGGAGGCAACTGGGCTCAGTTCTGAGTGCCTTTGTGAGAAGGTACCCTCCAGCACCCTTCAGCACTTCATCTTGGGGTGATGCCCCTAAAGCCCTCATCAACTTCCAGACTAGACCACACTGACAATTCTTCTTAAACTGAGCCATATAAGGAAGGGACAATTCTTAGAAACCTCTTATGGATGTCCATACTGTGATTATTTGACTAGAGAAGCATTCTCTTTTTAACAAACCAGCAGTCGTATGCTTTTCTTGGCTCCAGGTGAAGAGGTGACTTCCCTCTTTGATTCAGTGTTCATAATTGGGCTCTCTGTTAGCCAAGGTGGTGAGAAAACAATGCTAATGAGGTCAGGGGTTCAATGCCCACGTGGGTCAGTTAGCGTTCCTTTGTTCTTTGGCCAAAAGTCTATATCCTCTAACTGTGTCCAGCTACTATGATGACAATAGAGATTGGGAGAGAGTGAGGGAACGTGGTTAGCTCTCTGTAATCCTATTCTTCCCACTATGGAAAACAACTCCAAGTTCATGTCCTTTTGTCAGTAAAGTCATCTTCAGGGATGAAGGACTAACCCATTAGGAAGCAGTAAAGAAAATAAAGGGTCTAGTTTCCCAGTGGTGCTAAGAAGGCTGAAGCTGTGGGATCAGTGGTTACAGCTAGAGCATCAGCTCGGTCACTTGTGCTAATGAAAGACAGCAACAGCAAAAATCATTATCGTCTGTGACCGATTTTCACTTTGTTATCAGCCAAAGTTTGAATGTTTCCCAGACATTTGTAGAAGGAGTAAAGTGGATTGGTTTGAATTTCATCTCCTTTGTTTTTCTCAGCCACTACCTGTTGGAGATCCTAATGAGTAATAAAATGCCCATAGATGGCCAGAAAAAGAAAACCTGAATATTCCCACAAGTAGGACCTCAGCCCTGGAGTGACTTAGATCCGGCTTTTTATCACAATTCATAATTCTCTCACATTGTACACCATTTCCTGAGAATTACTGTGCTCTCTGTAATGTTCTGTGGCAACATCAATCAGATAGGCACTAGCATCATGGGATAAACTATGGGCACACTTGATCGTATGACTCCCTAGCATTCTGAACGCGCGCGCACGCATGTGTGTGTGTGTGTGGTGTGTGTATTAACTGCCTTGAGCCTTTACTTGTATAAAGGGATTTTAACGTTTATTTTATAGGATTGATGAAAGAATTATATGGCAGTATATGAGGTCTAGCAGGCCTAGTGTGACACCTGGCATTTTGTAAGAAGTTTCTCTGACAACTAGAGTTATTCTTGTTAACATTGTATGCATTTCTTCTCATTGTTTGGTCAATTTCTCCACTTTGTTGCAAATCCATATGTATCAGATGCTGGTGATGGCCTTCCCATACCCCTCATCCCGCTTGAATTCACCAGCAGCTGCAATAGACAGGAGATTCCTTTCCACTTCAAGGATCTGGGTCTTTCTTCTTTGCCCAAGGGCTTTCAAAGGCACTTGCCAAACTCAGAAACCTAAGAGTTTATGCTTCTTAGGGCAACCCTCAACCAAAAGGAAGGTGGGAGAGGATGAAGACTTATCCCCTGTCAGGTGGAGTGATTCTGAGACATAGTCCACATGGCTTCTTACAGGATTCACAACACAGCTGAGCTCAAATTGCCAACAACAGCCACCCCTGATGCACTTTCATCGGCTTTTTTTCTTTCTCTTTTTCTCTTTCACCATTTCTTCACTTGGGATTTCTAGGTTCACTTTGAAAATAAATTATTAGCCCCCAATTTCGTATTTTAGGATTTGCTTTTAGGAAACCTTAACTCATAAGGTTTTTACTTTTATTTTTTAATTTTTACTTTTATTTTTTAATTTATATGCAATAAGATTAACTTTGTTTGATGTGTAGTTCTAGGAGTCTTAACAATGTATATGTTTATGTAGCCACCACCATAATTAGAATGCAGAACATTTCCCTTACCCCCCCCAAAAAAAAACCCTTTGTAGGCAAACCATTCCCCCCACCCCTAACCTAAGACAACCGTTCCTATAAGGTTTGCTTTTTGAGAAAATCATACAGTAGGTAACCTTTTGAGACTGGCTTTTTTCACTTAGCAAGTGCCTTTGAGATTTATCCATGCTATGTTTTTCAGCAATTCATTCCTTTTTGTTACTGAGCAGTATTTCATTATATGGAGGTAAAACAGTTTGTCAACTCACTTGTTAAAGGACATTTGGATGTTTCTAGGCTTTGAAGATTATAAATGCTGCTGCTGTGTATATTCACATACCTATACAGGTTTTTGTGTGGATATGAGTTTTTACTTCTCTAGAGTAAATACCTAGGAGTGGGTTTGCTGGGTTGTATGATAAGTATATGTTTACTGTTACAAGAATCTGCCAAAACTTTCCCAAGTATCTGTACAGTTTTATACTCACACCAGCAATGTATGAGAGTTCCAATTGCTCAACATCCTTGCTGTCATTAGTCATTTTATTAGTTTTATTTAAGCTATTCTAATACAGGTAGTGGTATTTCACTGCGGTTTAATTTGCATTTCCCTAATGGTTAGTGATATTGAGCATTTTCTCATTTGCATATTTACCGTTGTATATCTTCTTTTGGTGAAGTAGCCAAATCTTTAATTAGCTTAATTGAATGATTTGTTTTCTGACTGTGGATTTTAGAGAATTCTTTACTTATTGTGGGAACACATCTTCTGTCAGATATGTGACTTGCAAATATTTTCTTCCAATCTGTAGCACGTCTTTTCATTCTCTAATCATAGAGTTTTTATAAGGACTAATGAGCTTACACTCTAACTTCTCTGAAAACTAAATACCTGTACTATATACACGTGTATATTTCAAGCAGGGAAGGCAATATGGAAAAAAGATATTGACCTGGGGCTCAGACAAACCTGGGTTTGTGTCCTGGTTCAGTTACCCACTAAATTCTTGCTACAAACTAGCCTGTTGATATCTTCATTTGTACAGTATAAGCAATAATAGTACTTACTATGTAGGGTTGCTATGAAGATTCAATGAGCTATGTCAAGGGCTTAGCCCAGTTTCAGAATATTTTAAATGTTCAATAAATGTTAAGATTATATTCATATTATACTATTCTCTTTCGACTCCAAACCTTTGTCTGAGCTGCTCCCTCTGCTTGGATTATTCTCTCGCCCTCACCCTATACTCCTTACCCCTGACTCCCATCATTTCTTAGCTGGCTAAGACAACTCCTATTCAGTGAACACCTCCCTTGTGTGCCAGGTCCCCATCTTGGTGCTCCCATAGCACCCTTT
Organism: Cephalopachus bancanus; assembly: GCA_027257055.1. Lineage (NCBI taxonomy): Eukaryota > Metazoa > Chordata > Mammalia > Primates > Tarsiidae > Cephalopachus > Cephalopachus bancanus. The sequence continues at coordinate 1,556,245 of JAPVLO010000079.1, read as the reverse complement.
AGTGAGCTTTTATCACACTGTTTTTAAGCAGAGTAAGCTGTGAGCAACTGGAGCACAGGGATAATGTCCTTAATACCTAAAATAACGTCAAGCTGTGTTTGGTGAATGAATGAATGAATTCCTCTCATGCTTTCTCTGGAAGTTCCAATTAGACATTTCCTCTGTGTATTGCCAAATTCAGTCTCTTAAAGACAGACTTAAACACCCTAAATGGATGTCTCTGACTTACACCAGGATCAGGCTTGCAATCCACTAAACAGACATCACATCTTTGACAAGTTGGATGCCGGATGGGAGAAACTTGAATGCTTTGCATCTATTTACTTTTACCACATGCCATAAAAATTAAAAATACATTGTACCACAAGTGCAGTATTTAGTGTCTCACTTTAATTACATTCAAGTGTGTTGCTAAATAGTCTTGAGAAAACCTTAATGACCAGCTGTTCTACCCTTTTCCCATATGTCAGAAATGGTTTCTGAAATCACATTCTGGGACAGTAAGGTTGTATAATTAGACAGTGTATAGTTAACACTTCTAGATTTTCCCTTAAACTGTGGACCCTTTACACTAACATATTGTGTGATTCTGCCAGTTTGGCGCAATACAATTAAGTGACGTGCCAAACGGCAACCGAGATATGCAAACTCTATCAGACGTGTTATGATTACATCATTATCTCCTCATATCTTTTTCATCATTAGGACTGTATATGTGTGTGTGTGTGTGCATGCACACATGCTATGCAATATTCAGCATGTACGGCTGACAAATAAACTTAGTAAAAAGGGCTGTAAATTTTTAATATTCCCTTCATAATGCCATTTATCTCATTAGAATTAGATGTGAGAGTAGCTTTTGCATCCTTTAGAACAAAGAGCAATCACTCAAATACACAGCAACCATTTAAAGAAACAAAACAAAACAAAAATTCCCCATGGCTGTAATAGAAGCCAATATTTTATATTGCTTCTGGTGGCAAGATGGGGATTTTTATCTACCCCCAAACTAGATTTGGGAGATAAAAGAAGTTGAATTTAGATAAAACAATTGATGGTTGTGAAAATAAGTCATTAGTTGCTTGTGTTTGCTTGACTCTGAAATTAATTAGTTGTTTTGGAAACAGCAATATTTTGTTTGATTAAATTGGGCTAATTTTTTGACTTTTTTTAGTTCAGACAGACACTGAAATGGAAACATAAAATAAGGAAATGGGAAGATTCTGTCAACCGAATAACATTATTTGACTCTCTCTTGTCTTTACTCCCAAAGAAAATGAACTTAATGTTATTCCAAATTACAAGTCAGTTTCTGATCAGAATTGCCCATGTATATGTAAGACCAAGTCACAGCGGAAGCTTTCTTGACTCCTAAAGCTTAACATTTATTTTTTGAAAGGGCTGAGAGAGCTTCACTGTTCTGATAAGATGGATTTACAACTTTGTCTCTTTTATGCTTAAATTTCCAATGACTTATTTAGATGTAAGCACTGACAGTTGTAATCATGTTTTAAATCTTGCTTTGTATCCTTAGTTATAATGTTGTTCAATTAATATTCAGAATAATGGAAGTGATGTGCCGTTTTGAAAAAGACTTGAATGCAATCCAGTGCTTTGGGAAACTGACTCTCAAGAGGATTAATCAGCATTTAAAACTTGCATTAATAAAAATCTGATCTTCCACCATGAGGCATGCATAATACTTTTTGTTTTTAAACATTTCGTTTAATAATATGGCATCTTTTGTCCTGATTTTTAAAGGGGTTTTAGAATTTAGCTTCTTCAGATCAGTTCTGCCCTGACCCTTGTGCATAATTGGACACTTGTGATTTAAAAATATAAGAATGTTCTTTTGTGTGGTGCACCACACTGTATTCCATTACTAAAGGTAAACACAACACTGGACTACAACTTAGTACTTAATATTTTAGTTTTTCCTCCAATTTATACCCGAAGACTTTTTTATCTTTCTTTGACTTTTTCCTAGCTCAATTATCCAAACTCAATTCTTGAGAAAAACAAAAAAAGAGCTAAAAATCATGATTAAATAGTGAAAGTGATCCAAAGTAACAGGCAATCTTTTGCCACAAATGGTGTCTATAGAACAATTTTGATAGTGATCTCTTTATTTGTTTTTAAATAAGTATGAATAACAGTGAGTTGTTTATATGTAAACGAGGATTTGGGTTCTCAATGTAAGATAAAATGACAATGATGTGGTAGAAAACAGACTGGGAAGTGCGGGGTCCAGCGCACTTTGGTTTCTAGCTAAATGAGAAAGAAAGAGAAATAGAGAAGAGAGATGATTGTGAAAGGGGAGTGGGTAGAAAAAATTTTTTTTGCTGTTTTAACCTAGTAGAGTAATAAGTCACATGCGCAGGTGCTTCTGCCCCTCCCCTCTCTCCCTAGACCAGCCTGTGCCCTCTGACCCAGGGCAGCTGCTTTACCTCAGCGGATACTTCTGACCATCAGCAGAGAGGAAGGCCTCCTTTATGGTGCTAAAGAGGGCCTGGAAGAATTTTATTCTTCCCCTTGCATGGCTTTAGAAATTGAGTTTCCACAAGGGGAGCCAGGCCATCCTTCTCTGTGTTTCCATGATAAAGCTGTCAACACCGAGGAACAAATTCTTCTTGTTGCTTGGTCTTACTAACATGCGCAGCAAATGAACTCTAAATGCTTCTTGAAAGAATCGTCTCAAAGCCAGTGTGCTAGGTTCTGTGCGGCAGAAACCTGCTAACTTGGTCCACCTTTCTAGCAGCGGGAATCCCTGCTCTTCCTTGGGGAGCAGCCTCTTTTGGTCTCCTTGAAGTATGCTTCTGAGATGGAGTATGAGGGACTGGAAAGGAAGCCCAGGAAGCAAGAAGGTAGAGCTGGAGAACAGATGTCATGCCAGCTTGTGACTCGGACAAGGAACAGGAGCAGAATAGATATTTGAGGAAGCAAAAACGTTCATTTGAGATGCGACGGGAGAGTGAAGTGTTCACATCATGCAAAAACGCTGGAGCCTGATCTGTTAATGAGAATGGTAAAAACATAAACTTTGAAAAATAAAGGAGCCAAGGTGCGCGCTCCGCCACATGCTGCGTACATCTGCAGATGGGGTTGGGGGCGACCTTGGATGGGAGAGCCTGTGAGGGTCACAGGATCTGTCTGTCTAACAGGGAAGAGCCTTCAGTTTAAAAAGTCTCTTTCTAGCCAGGCTCGGTGGCTCAGCCTGTAATTCCACGCCTTTGGGAGGCTGAAGTGAGTGGATTGCCTGAGCCCGCAGGTCCGAGACCCGCCTGGGCAGTGAGACCTCATCTCTACAGTAAATCAAAAAATCAGCTGAGCGTGGTAGTACATGCCTGTAATTCTGGCTACTTGGAAGGCTGAGGCGAAGGGGTCACCGGAGCCCAGCGGGTCGAGGCTGCGGTGGCCGGGAGCGGCCACTGCACTCCAGTCTGGGCGACTGAGTGAGACTCCAACTCAGAAAATAAATAAATAAAATAAAAAGTCTCTTTCTCAGATTCTTGAAAAGACTTTTGTTGGTCAGTATGTTTGTTTTTATTGCCCTGTAACAATTTTATTTCCACACAAATCCATACTGTTGATGAGGAAGGAGACAACTGGACCCAGGAGCATGGGTGGGACCCGGGCCTCTCCTGGGGGGTGGGGAGTTGGCCATGAGGTGTGGTGCTTGCTCCCCGGCTATGCTTTCCCAGCATCCTGGCATTTGGGTGGTTTGTTTAGCTTCCTGTGGTAGGGTGAACCACCCTTGTTTGGGGGGCAACTTTTTGCACATGTTGGCAGGCACAAGGCCCACTCTGACTCTATCATTTTTCTAGAACTCAGCTAAGATCAAGCCAGTTCCTTGCTTTAAAACCTAATAGGCTAGGCTGGTTTCCCCTAGACTATTAAAAGAAACCCTGAAGCTTTAGTGTTACTAACAGTATCTTTGCCATTTGACCCCAGACCACGTCTCTGGCTTTATCTTTCCCTCTTCCCATGCCCCATGTAGTGAAGTCAGATTAGCCTAGATATTACTCCTTAAACATAAAATGCTGTTCCTAACTCTGTGCCCTTGCTGAATCACCTCCTTCTTTGCCCTTAATCTGCATGGAAAACTCCTACTCATCCTTCAGCACCTAGCTGAAATGCCACCCTTTCTTTTTGGTTCTTCCTGATCTTCCATGGTGCTTTTTCTTCCTTCCATTTCTTCCAGCCTACTTCCACTCAGGAGAAATTGAGTGCTTCTGCAGTTGTGCTTCCTTATATCATTTATCACTTCTACTATAGGTTTTTTTGTTTGTTTTTCCCACAAAATTATGGCATTCAAGAGTTGGAATAATAGATCCATAATTGTTATTTTTATAAATATTTGTTGAAGTGAACTCACCCTTCAATAGGTAGTAAGTGTATTTAAGTATTCTAGAACTGAAAAGAATATGTCTATCAAAAAATTAAGGGCTTAGGCCTTCTCTTGAAATTTAAGAACTTTATTCAGATACATACACCTTTTTTTCTGTACCAGGCCATAAAATGTAATGACACCTCTAATAATCACAGAAATATCCATTTTTTCCTGATGTCAGAAAAACTTAGAATGTAATTAGATTGATGTATTGGTTTAGACTATATGTCTAGTAGAACTCTCTACCTCCAAAGAGACTGGCACTTAAATTATAGATCTTCAAAAAATATTGGCACTGATTCGATGTACGTATACATAGAATGCACTGAAGGAATGATAAAGATGCAGTTTTCTGTACTAAGGTGTGGATGGGAAAAATGCAGTGTTACTATATTGATTGAGAAAAAGTTCAAAGGCAAAAGCAACCCCTTTTTCCAACATAGATGGTGGTGCCTGTCACACACCCTCCAAAGTCACAATATTTTCTAGACAAATAGATTCCAGGCCTAGTTCATGATAAGAACCATCTAGAACAAGAGTTGGAAAAATACAGCCCACAGGCCAATTTCGGCACACTGCTTGTTTTTGAACAAATAACATTTTACCGAAACACAGTCATGCCCTCTTTTTCTCACACTGTCTATGACTGCTTTCATGCTACAGTGGCAGAGGTGAGTCGCTGCAACAGAAACTGTTTGACCCACAAAACTGAAAATATCCGGCTCTTTGCAGAAAGTGTTTGCCAACACTTGACCTAGAAGTTTCATTTTGTTTTGTTTTAAAAATCATACAGATGCCTGAACCCCATCTTAGACTTGTTAGTAACTGAGGGAATGAATCATATTGATAATGCTTTTGCAAAATGAATATGAATAAACAGGCAAGGTTAGGTAATACTTGGATTGTAGATACAACTAAAACCCACTCAAAGTCACAGTACACTGCAAGTACCCTCTCAGGCCGTGGACACATGCCCTGTTACTTTCTAGTGAGATTTCTCTCTTTTTACCAACTTCAGCCCAATCTAGAAAAACACAAAGGTCACTGATTGTCTGTGGGTCTGAAATTTTAAAAATATTTCCAAGAGTGTCAAATGATGCATGCTTTGGTCTGCATAAACATGGTCATCTTCTCATTGCTTGGGACATGCAGGAAAAAAATATTCAGCTCATCATGAGAAATGGTGCAGATGGTATATTTGGCACCATCAGCCTGCGTAGATCAGAGATGCATTTATTTACATGACTTTGTTTGCATTGTGACCGTTTATCCGGGCCCTCACTCACATTTAACCTTTTAAAGGGCTGAGAGGGAGTGAAGCATTTTGCTCTTGGGATTGAGTGGAGTGACCCCCCTGTAGAGGGGGTGTTTGCATTTCCTCCTACCTGCAAAATACTCATTTCTTACAGCATCAGAAAACATTTGGTTATGTTATCTCGTGGGTCCAGGAGGAGTGTGGAGTGTGCCAAATTTAAGAGCCATTGCCAAATTCCATAGCCTGCATTATGTAGACAGAGCATGCCAATGGAACTGGCACTAACTGGTTGTAGACTCCAGCTCTTGCCTCAGAAGCGAAGGATCCCCGTTAGTCATTTCCATTTGGGATCATCCCCTCTGCTTTTGGTTATGAGTTATCTTTGTGTCTGTGCACAAACATTGGCCGGTGGGCACAGCTGATCGACCAGTGTGACTGCCCTCTTTGGGGTTGGGACAATGAGCCCTGAAGTCTGCACCAAGTGGTCTCAGACTTTCCGGGTGGCTTGCAGATGCTGAAAAACAGAATGGTGCATTAGAAAGAACCTTATGAAGCTTGGTTCTAGATCTGAGAATATCATATGCTGGGGCCAGTCACTGGCACTCTCATCTGTAAAACGGGCACAAGTTATTCAACCTCTCTGAGATTTGATTTCCTCATCTTTCAACAGGGAAAAAAAAACATAGGGTTGTTATGACAGCCAAGATAATTCATACAAAGCATTTGGTGTGATAACTGGCACAAAGTAAGCTCTCAATACAAGTGTTTATTATTTATTACTGTTATTATGATTATCATACTCATAACTTGCTTAATACACATGGTGGTAGAGAAGATCAAATGCAATATCTGATATTGAAGGGCTCTGTGAACATGCAGAACTTGGCAGATGTGAGGACTTGTTTCAAAGAGAAGGAAGAGTAATTGCTCATAGAGGCCGTCTGTTAAACCTCATTTCAGCATGACATGAGCCTTTGGCCAAGAATTCCACCCTATTTACCAAAAGAAGCTACTGTTCATTTTTCTACCCCTTGAGAGAGCAATTGCCGCCGCCACCCCCAAGTAAGTAGTCATGCGTATGGTGGAGTATATCACTGGAGTGGTAGCTGACATGCTGATGGAAATGGCCCTGAGCAGAACCAGGCCAGGGCCCAGATGCTGCCTGGACTGCAACTCCTGCTGTGTATGAGAGCAGTCACTGAAGGTGGTGCAAGGAGATGCCTACCAGAGAAGGTGTGGGAGCTGCAAGCATCTGCACCATCGGCCCAGAGCAGCGCCAAGACAGAGGTAACTATCGCCTGGTTGGTTGGAAAGTCTGTTACCTCAGTGGGCCCCTCAGCCTCATGGTTTCATTCAACAGATGTTTATTGTTTCTCTACTTTTTTGTCCTTTTTGCAGACTAATGCAAAAGGAGCTATGCATTGAGGAACCTGGGCGAAGTTTTTATTTTTTAATTTTTTGGTTGCAAATGTGAATAGAAGGAGAACATCAAGTCTGCCCTTGAGAAAAAAATGGGAAGGTGTGGATATGTCAAAGTCTACTTTTTTTTTTTTTTGAGTTGGAGTCTCACTCTGTCGCCCAGACTGGAGTGCAGTGGCCGCTCCCGGCCCCCGCAACCTCGACCTGCTGGGCTCCAGCGATCCTTCCACCTCAGCCTTCCAAGTAGCCGGAATTACAGGCATGCGCTACCACGCCCGGCTGAGTTTTTGATTTATTGTAGAGATGAGGTCTCGCTGCCCAGGCAGGTCTCGAACCCGCGGGCTCAGGCAATCCACACACCTCAGCCTCCCAAAGGCATGGGATTACAGGCTGAGCCACCGAGCCCGGCTAAAGTCTACTTTTTTACGTAGACACATTGCTTCATGAGGAAAGATTCTTACACTGGGAGGGAACTAGTTTTCTCTACCAGTTTTTCACGAGGAGTCTTAAATTCAACTGAAAAACATCCGAGATGCTCAAAATGATAGCCATTAATCACGACAATGATGTCTCAGAAACTTTAGTATGAAGTGCCCCACGGTTGGGAGGCCCACGCGTGTTCAGCAGTGTGGTTCACACTACTCTGAAATGCTCACTTGGGTCAATCAATCTGGTAAGAAGTCAAGTTAATCAACAATAACCAACTTGTTTTCACATACCTCCCCTGCCTAGTTCTAGGTACATAATAGGTATTCAATAAAAATGTAAGACTAATAGCATAACAATAGATAATATTTGTTGAATACTTACTAGAGGGCAGGTTTTACTATAAGCACTTTATATGTTTTGGTTAATTTTATCCTCATAACAACCAGATGAGATACTTAACATTATTATCACCATTTTCAGAGGTGAAGATGTGGAGCCTTGAGAACATAAGTAACTGGTTCAAGGTCAGCTGGAGATGGTGGAGCTGGGAGTCCATCCTAGGCACACTGACTCCAAACCCATTAAACCACTTGCCTGCAAGACAGACTCGATTTTTTTAAAAAGGTGCAGCTTTCAAGAGAAACAAAACATTAAATTTAGGGAAATACCCACTTACAGTGTTTTGTTTGTTTTTTAAAAAAACAGATTGCATTTTCATTTTTGGTTCAAAACTTAGCTGCTTGTGGGTATGACTTTAGTAAAAATTGTGCAAAACAAGTAGTTTGTAGCATGGAGAGCAAACACTTGGTGATCGGTCTGAGGCCATGGAAGAAAGGAAAGAAAGAAAGAAGGGAAGGAGGAAGGGAGAGTGGGAGAGTTGGGGGAAAAAAGGCAGAGAGATAGAAACACACACACACACACACACACACACACACACACACACACACACACGGGAGAAGTAAAGGAGGATCACTATGAAACCAATTTGTCACTATGGATAGAAGTGTGTGTGTGTGAATGTGTGTGTGAGTTAATGTGTGTGTGTTTGTGTGTTACAGAGGCATGCCTCTGAAAGCATGCCTCTATTATAAAGTATTTTCTTTCTTCAGCCTTTCTGCTTTGTTCAGAAAAGTGTCTAACAGTGACCCAACACATTCTAACTACCATATCCTAAGCATGGTGTGATATCCTCCACGGTGTGCTGGAGGGGTCCATAGAACTGCAGTAAAAAGACAATGACAGTGCTTACCCTGGGAGTGACTCCACTCCAGGACCAAAGGGCAAGCTCCAGTTGACAGGTCCCACAAGCCTGGAGAGGGAATGAGTGACAGACAGGCTCTCTCACTGTCTGCCTGCATCTCAGTGGTTGGGAGTTTCTCCGTTTGCTGCAGCCTCTGCTCAGGCAGACAGGAGGCATACAGGAGAAGGGAAGTTTTGGGGTCTCCAGTAGCACTGCCTGTATCCACACCAGCCACACCACTGCCTGTATCCACACCACTCTGCAGTAGTGATGGATGTGGAAAATCATGCCAAGGTGGAGAAACCATCTTCAACCCGAGCCTACAGCACTGCCTGCAAGGTAGACCTCACAGAGGAATAGCAAGGCTGTCGCCATGCCAAGAGAAGCTGGTTGTGAATGTGTCACACAGAGTGGAGAAGCCGAGGAGCAGTGATTTGCACTGGACCAGGTAGCCAGCTCTTGGCTAACACTGTGCAGAGGAATAGGATGGTCTCCAACATCTAGAAGGGTTGCAAGAGAGACAAAAGGGGAGATTGCAGCCTGAGAGAAAGAAGCATGGCACACACAGGCCCACCAACCCCCTCCCCAGCACTGAGAAGGGAGACAATGGAAGGACAGATGCTAGGCTGGTGAAGAGGTTTTTAGCTGTTCCAGTGGAGAGAGAAGATGCATTGTGGGCAGAAGGAGCACATCTCATCTATTATGAAGGTTCTCAGGCAGTGTCAGGTGCCAAGTCTAGAGAGTTAGAGTCAACCTAGCAAAAGAACTCCCCTAAAATGTGCTGAAATAGAAGAGAAGGTAGTGTCAATCCTCCTGAGTGGCAGGAGCAGTAGTGGTGGATTATACAACTTGGTAAGCCTTTTTCATAGATAATTTCTGACAGTGGGTAATTGACTGAAATACACATCTGCTATGTGTCTGTGTCCATTTGACTTTGTTTTGGGAGGGACATTATGGACTGAATTGTGTCCCTTAAAATTTATATGTTGAAGACCTAACCCCCAAGGTGATTATATTTGTAATAAGGGAGTAATTAAGGCTAAATAAGATTATATGGGGCAGCCCTGATAGGATTGGCATCCTTATAAGAAGAGACATCGGAGCTTGCTCTCTCTCTCTTTCTCTTTTTCTCCATTATGTGAGGGCAATGTGAAGGTGGCCACCTACAAGCCAGGAGGAGAGCCGTCACTGGAAACTAAATTGATCTTATAACCTCCAATGCTGTGAGAAAACAAATTTCAGTTGTTAAGCCACACAGTCTGTGGTATATTGTTATAGCAGCCTGAGCAGATGACTAAGACAGGGGCCTGGGACAAGGGAGGGTAGAGGACTGTGGCCTGGACTCAGAGAGGTTGCTTGCAAAACTTTGAATTTCTATACAGTGCATATTTGTGATCCCCAAGTGACCCACTGAGTCCCAGGTTTGCATTTGTAGGACCAGCATGTATTTTGAAAAGTCTATAAAGGTTTTTGAAGATGAAAAGTGCTGTGTGGAAAGTAACACCATTAAAACCAAGGGTAGATAAAAGAGTAGAGAAGGAATTCAAGAAAGAAAAGAAAAAAAAAAACTTCTATGGGTCCATAGAGAGAAGAATAATTGGTACCGGGTATTTAGAAAAAAATCCACGTCTCCTAAAAACTATTCCAAAAGGAGTCATATAAACTCAGACACTAGATTCAGAGGATTCTCCAGTGGGGAAGAATATTTTTTGTGATATTAGTAATTTGGTCTTCTCTTAAGGAACTAAAAAGGAAATTAATTTAATGATTTGTTAAAAATAGTCCAAAAATGAGACAGTTTTTAGAGTCTCAGCGATTAGCAGGGAATCCAGCTCCTGCTGGAGGCAGCAATCCTCTGGGCTGTTAGGGGAGATGCGTTATCATAGTTAATTGTGTTTGTGGTGGGGGGGTTCTCCTTACTCCTTTTCCCTTGTCTTGGACAAGGTAGAGACTCATATAGACTTCATCTCTGACTTTATTGCCTTATTGATGTCCTATTTTCAGTTTCTCTTTTCTTTTTCCACTTTACTCCCTTTCTTTGTTCCTTTGCCCCACAAGTGAGATGTGGAATCATTTTTTAAAAGGCGTCATAGGAGGAAACCATTTCATTCACAATTTTCTCAATGCCAGTGTCATATTTGAACTAACCAGGGTCATTTGCGGTGAGGACAAGAGAAGTGGTCAAGTGCTGAGTAGAATTCCAGGTGAAGCACATGGATTGTGGTGCTGGGTTGGGACTTAAGAGCATCGGAGTGAATCTCATCACAGCCCACTCCAGACTAGCTAGGACGATCAATCCAACCTGAATCACCTTCCTCTGAGTTCACTGGTAAGATCACATAGAACTGTAAGGGATGGTGGTAATTATGACCACATTGAACTCAGTATTTCTTAACTGTGTTATGAAGAGAAGCTAAGTGTTACACCAAGGAGATATAGAAGAAATTATAGGCATCCTTGAAAGAAATGAAACAGAGCAAAACTCAAAAATCAAACCCATGAAAGGGAAAGATTTCTTGCAGCACACAGTAAACCTCCAATGAAAAGGAGCTGTGATTACTGTGTGGTAGATGCTGGGGCATTTTAGGTCACATTATTCTGGATAACAGCACATTATTACCCTCATCTTCCAGATGAAGCATTCGAAACTCAGAGAAGTTGAGGACTACATGAGTGTCACATCTCGTAAGTGGTAAAGCTGAGATTCAAATGGATGTCTCTGTTTATAAATTTCGCAGGTGCTCATGGACTAGAGAAGATGATGAATCATCTTGGCTCCATCAGGTTTTGGTGGGTTATAGATTCCAAGAGGGATGAAAAGGGAGTGTAGTTATCACATTGGGCTCCATCATGTGGCCAGAGGTCACAGCTTGATTGGTTATTTTTTACAACACATCTGCTGGCTACAATTGCAAGTTAGGGGTTTGAGCTCCAGACAGAGGTAGGGACTGGCGGGACCTTTCACAAGCTTACTGGCAGAACATGGACTAGCTGCTCTCCCCTTTGGCAATTGCCTTGGGTCCCTCGTGCTCCCAGAAGGGCTGAATGATTCAAAGGGATGAAGAGTTCAGATGCAAAATTGAGTGAAGATGAAGATACAGATTGGAGAGAAAATGGACTGAGCCAATGGGAGTTTCCTTTGCACCATCCATGAGCCAGCTATTCACTCTTTTCTTTCTTCCCAACAAGCTGTGATGCCCTCCACAAACTATACACAGTTACTGAGGGAATGGGTGAGGCACAGTGTGAGATACTCATAACATTAGCTGATTTAGATGTTCTTTCTCTGCTCCCCTAAGATACATGGTGAATATGGCTGTGAGGGTATTTTCTGTGTTATCTGAGCATGTTCGTCTCTCTACCTTTCTCTGTGTGTGCTCTTTAGGAGCTAAGATTCTATTATTAATCTCTGTGTTCCTAATGCTTAGCACAGTGCTTAAAAATGGTGTTTGGATAAAAAGAAATAAGGGAAGAGTCATAACAAGCTTATGTACTATTACAGGGAGACAAATAGATGTGAACACAGATATGTCTATTAAAGTCACTGTGATATAAGTCTACATAGGAGCACAGAAAAGAAGGAAGAGTGATCGGTTCGGAGTAGTGGATGATGACAAGATTCAAAGAGTTGGTGATTTTTGAGATCATTTAACAAAGATAAATGTAGATGGTTTGCTAGACAGTTGGATGGGGGAGGAAGCTGTAGAAGCATTAAAGGTAGAGAAAGATACTGAGTAAAATATACGATCATGTGACATGGAATGGCAACATTTCTGACAGATGGGGAGAGGTGGAAAATTTTCTGTGTTGAAAATTTCTATGTTGGCAGAAGTTTGGTGAGAGAAAGTTCTAGAGAAGGGAATCTGTATGCCATGCTAAGGAGTTTGAACTGTATCTCAAGGACAATAGAGGGCTGCTAGAGAGTTTTAAGCACAAAAGTGATTTAAATAGAACTACTTTTTTTTTTAAGAAGGCTCAGTTGATGATTATGTTCAGGAATGTTTGACAAGGTCAAGATCAGAGCAGACAAGTATTTTAAGGAGAGGGAAGAGTGGGTAGTATGAGGGAAAGATAGCCCAGAGGTCAGAACAATCTTGGTTTATAAAAGAAAAAACACACTCAGAGCAGAGCGGCCACACGAGGAGTTTCAGACAGAAACTCTTAGGGTCAGAGCTGCATCGGGGGTGTGGGAAAGAGAGGACTGATACAAGATAACTTAAGGAGCAAAGACGGCAAAACAAGGGCATTGACGGGATGTACAGGAGAGGGAGGGACTGGTAACTCCAGGTGTGGCTTAGGTGACTGGGCGGACAGTGATTGGGGCAATAGAGGCATGGTAGAGGAACAGTCATAGTGGGAGATGGGGGAATTTAACCAGTGGAGTTTTGCACTGCTTATGCAACACCAGACTGGGGTGGTCCAGTTGGCAGTGTACAACTTAAGAGTGAGGTTTGAAAGAGAAAGGAAAACACTGGAGTCTGCAGCATATGGACTAGTAGAAGTTCAGGGAGTGAATTAGCTTACCTAGTGGCAATCTTATTCAATGTATTGTCAAATAAAAACAGTGCTAATAATAAACCCTGGGGTTGAAGGAGGGTGTCAACATTTAGGCAGGGGAAGAGAAGCCAGGAAAGGAAGCTGGGTTTCTTCATTTATGACTGGAAAAAGGAGAGAGAAAGTAGTAAAAAGCTAGAGTGATTTAAATACAGAATGAAGACTTAAAGGAATGTGAAGTTTACAAGCCAACAAAGAGGGAGAGGTTGAAAACACAGCAGAGGTGGTCTAAAAAGGGTGGAATGGGTGAAGAATAGAGGAAGGGTTTGGTCTTGTGGTGAAGGGTGGATGTTTCTTCACATAAAACTGTAGGAAAGGGTGTCAACTGGGGAAAGGGAAGGGAGGGCGCCAAAATAAGTCACCTGTGAACCTTGGTGTTCTCTATAAACAAGAGACAAGTCATTGCTGAAAGAGAGGCTGATAGTGGGAGTGGAATAAGGACATTGATAAAGAGCTGGAATAGCCACTTTGGAGTTGGGAGAAATGCCTGAGCAGGTGACAATGCAGTAGAGAATTGGAGGGCTTTGGTGGAATCCCATGTACCTCCTCACTTCCCTGAGGGAAAGCATGTTTCTGACTGTCAGCTATAGGACAGAAATTTCCAAAGGACATGGACTCAGCTGAATAGATTGTGAAACAGAAATCATATTCTATGTCAGGGAAGTATGAAAATGCACAAGGTTTTCATATCAAGATAAGAAAATAAAAGCCGCCAGGCTCGGTGGCTCAGCCTGTTATCCCGTGCCTTGGGAGGCTGAGGTGAGTGGATTGCCTGAGCCCGTGGGTTCGAGACCCGCCTGGGCAACTTGGCAAGACCTCATCTCTGCAATAAATCAAAAATTTAGCCGGGTGTGGTAGCGCGGGCCTGTAGTTCCATCTACTTGGAAGGCTGAGGCGGTAGGATCGCTGGAGCCCAGCAGGTCGAGGTTGCATTGGCCGGGAGCGGCCACTGCACTTCAGTCTGGGTGACAGAGTGAGATTCCAACTCAAAAAAAGAAAAAAGAAAAGAAAAGAAAAAAGAAAAGGAAAGCCAAGCAAACTAAGCATTGGTAGATGCTGGGACTGGAATCACCCAGTGTCTGAAGATCAAAGATGAGAGCAACAACTAGCTAGGACCATGGGTAGAAATCAGTGTTATGGTGTTTCCATAATTAACTAAGGAACACATATATTTAAAAAGTACGCCAAGGCTAAATATTAATAGATTACACTGTTGTGCAGGTAGCAAGATAGGTCTGGAGACCATAACTTTGAAGTGACGTAAATTTGAAGAGTTGTGCAGGTGCTTAGCAGAACAGCCCTAAGAGCAGTGTCAAATGGTAGATGGCTGGTGTCACCCCCATGCAGAGGGTTTTTGTAAACCATGTAGCAGGGCAGAGCAGAGCCTCCTTATCTGGAGAAGTAGTGAATTCCTAAGTGATAAGCTAGTGCCCAATTAAGAAAGGCATTGATTGGAGTTTACTTTTCACAGTAAAAAAGACAGCGTTGGGTAGGTCTAATCAAGACAAAAAGATATAAATTAAACATCGATAAAAAGAAACTCTTTGTATTCTAGCAATAGAAATGTAGTGCCTTGATAGTTAAACGTTTTCTCTAAAATCAACAGCCAGTATCATACTTAGAAGTAAAATAGCAGAAATATTCTTATTAAAGGTAGGAGAAAGATAAGGATGGCTGTTATCACTATTATTTATCTAATGCTATTCTAAAGTTACAGCCAATGAAAAAGGACAGAAAAGAGAAATAAGGAATATTCTTATTAGAGAAGAAAGAAAAATGATCATTGTTTACAGAAATTAAGATCATCTGTCGAGAAATCCATGAGAATAAATTGAAAAATTTTTGAAAAGTAACTAGAAAGTTTAGAAGGAGGGCCAGTTATAAACTTAATACATAGAAAGTTTATTGCATGTCAGAAATTATCAATTAAAAAGCATGATGGCAAAAGTCTTACCCACCACAGTAAATTAATTTAAAATAGGCATACATTTAATAAAAGTTCTCCAGGAACTACATGAAAAACAACTGAAAAATTTTACTGAGAGATATTTTAAAAACTTAGATAAATGGAAACTCCTGCTGTATTCTTGAAAGGTAAAACATAGCACAATATTATAAAGACATTGATAATCCCTAAACAGATATATTAATTTAATGTGATTTATATACAAATCCTCAATTGTTTTATAAATCTAGTTTCAATTATTATGACTTTGCCTACACACATGAGCTTATGAGAATAACCCAGAAAATACCTTGAAAAAAATGAATGAGAGGGAAATTATACTACCAAAGAGCTAAAAATTATTATAAATGCACATTTTATATTCATAGATAGAACCAGAAATAAACCCCTAGTATAATTAAGAAGTTAGACTATAGTAAAGTTGGAGTTCAGGTGTATAAAAAAAGGATTGATTATGTATTACAGGAAGCCAGGATAAGGGATTAACTAAAGTCACAGTCCCCCAAGGTCCCAGTGTAAGAGCTGGTCTAGATTGCTAGGCTCTACTCACCCCTGGGTGTCTGCTAAGGCTGCTCATCTCCTAACATCCCTGCTTGCCCAGATTCCGGGCACAGCTTCCATTGCTCCTAGAACTGCCACAGCATTTCTAGTACCCAGATGTGACCCAGTTGAGTCCACAGAACCCAGGCTTTCCTAAGCTGCCTGGAGTGTATTAACAGCTCAGAAGTGAAATCTTTAACCATTGAAAGAAGAGCTGATATTTCTCATTCCTCATTCCCCCTCTATATGCCACTGGACTTATGCATTGGTTCTGTCTGAGTCTCTGTTGCCATCCTGCATGACTGAGCAATGTCTGTGTTCTATTAACAAGCTGTGGCCAGCCTGGTAATGATGCAACATCTTTGATTTGCTTTCCATCTCCCCTTCCTCCTTTTCCCATTTGCCTTACACTTAATGCCCTGGGATCTCTCTCCCCAAAATCCTTGAACATGCAAGCTTTGCCTCAGGCTCTGCTTTGTAAGGAACGGGAACTAAGACATATTCTTTCTTCTCTTCTCATTTCAAAATAAATCATAGATGTAATAAAGCAAAAAAAAATCCATGAAAGATAAAAGAAAATATTAGTTTACCTGTCTATCTATAAACATGTATGTTATGGAAGTATGGACAAACAAGAAATTAATTGAGTTGACTTTATACAAATCTAAAACCTCAGCACATTAGAAATACCATACACAATATGAAGATTCCTAAAGAAATTAAAAATAGGACTTCCAGATGACCCAGCAATCCATCTTCTGAGTATATATCCAAAGAAAATATACATCTCATGTTTAGATATATGCCCAGTATATGCCTCATTAAGATATCTGCGTTCCCATGTGAATTAAAGCATTATTCACTACAGCCAAGATATGGAAACATTCTAAGTGTCTATTGAGGGATGAATGGTACAGGTAATGTGATACACACACACACACACACACACACACACACACACACACACACACATATGGTCTGTGTATATATGTGTGTGTCTATATGTGCAAACATATGATGGAATATTTTTCAGCTTTAAGAAAGTAGGTTCTACCTTTTGTGACACCATGGATGGGTCTGGAGGACATTAAGCTAAGTGAAATAAGCCAGAGATAGAAAAAAAATATTGTATAATTTCGCCTATATGTGGAATCTGGAAAACTTGGTAAAATATATGGAGATAGAGAATAAAACAGTGATTACCAGGGTCAGGAGGCCAGGGGAGAAATGAGGAGATGTAGGTCAAAGGATACAACGCAGCAGACACATAGGATGCACGAGTCTAGAAATAAAACCTACAACAAGAGCTAAAACAAGTGTATTAGGGATTTCTGTTAAGTAGATTTTAGCTGCTCTTATTATATACACACACAAGTAACTATATGAGATGATGATAATGTTAATTTACTTCACTATAGTAACAATTTTACTATCTATTTGTATCCCAAAACATCATGTTGTAAAACTCAGATATACACAATAAAATTTATTTAAAAATTAATAATGAAGAGATACTACATGTAAAAGTAGATGACAAATAAACAAAAAATACTTGAAATGCCTTTAACAAAAGTAGGTTAACATATGTTAATAGGCTATATAGGTTAATACATAAAAAGCTCTATAAAGCACACCCATTAGACTGCCTAAAATTAAAAAGACTTGTAGTACCAAATGTTGCCAGGACAAAGAATAACAGAACTGTCGTTCACTGCTGGTGGAACTGTAAAACAGTAGCATCACTTAGGAAAACTAGAAGTTTCTTTAAAAGGTAAATATGGCATGCCTCCTATACCACCAGCCATTCTACTCCTACTTCCATTACTCAAAAGAAATGAAAATATATGCCCACATAAAGTACCATGCACAATGACCACTGCAGTTTAATTGAAATAGCCCCAGACAGGCTATAATCTAAATGTCCACCAATAGATGAATAAACAAGTTGTGACAATCTATACACTAGACTATTATTCAGCAATGAAAAAGAATGAATTACTGATATACACCTCAATATGGATGAATCTCAAAGTGATTATGCTAAGTGAAAGAAGCCATATACAAAAGAGTACATACTGTATGATTATAGTAATATTAAATTCTAGAAATGCAAACTAATCTATAACAGTAGAAAGCAGATCAGTAATTGCCTATGGCCAGAAGTAGAGGGAAGGCTTTATGATTAAGGGATATGAGGGAATTTGGGGGAATTATGAAAATGTTTTATACCTTGATTGTGGTGGTAGTTTCACAGGTATACATGTTTGCCAAAATTCACTGAATTGAATATATAATTATATAAATTATATAATTTATATGCCAATAAAGTTAATAAATATTATTATCTTCCTGTTTTCCCTGTTAGATGAGATCTACCCAATCTGGATTATTTCTTTGCATTTGTATCCTTATCTTCTCCTAATTAATATTGTGTTATCTCAGTAGACTTAGAGACACAACTGCAATTACTTCTCTCTCTCTCTCTCTCTCTCTCACACACTCTGTGTGTGTGTGTGTGTGTGTGTGTGTGTGTGTGTGTGTGTGTGTGTATGAGAGTTTGAAGGTTCCAAAATGCTAGGGAATTTTGGTAGACAGAAAGTTCCAGAGGCATGGGATTCAGAATACAGATGGGACTTGGAGAGAAATAAGGATAGGACACTGGAAATTTGAGATGGATACTTGAGAGGCTGAAGTAGTCAGTCTGATGACCTCAAATGTTCCACAAGCACGCAGTGGCATCTTCTGAGAGAGGGTCTTGGATGGAGCTGGTAGTTAAGGAAAGTGGGTTACAATATAGATATCAACAAGAGATGAATAAAGAATTCAAGAGAAACAGGAGAGGGTCAGGGATGGGCAGAAATTTCCAGACAAAAAGGACCCTCTGTGTGCTCTCAGTGCGTTTCAGGCTCACCCTCTCCTATGACTTGTGTGAAGGACAGAGTTGCTGATGACCACTGAGTATCATTTCCACCTCAATTCCTCATCCAGACCTCATAGATATTTGGCAACTGTCCAAACTTTCAATGTGGAGAAATAGATTATTTATGCCCTGAATGTGGTTAGGTCTTTGTCTGGTTTCTTGAAGCAATGTTGAATCTGGTCTCCAATCAGCTGATGGAGGCGTGGTACTTGTGGTGTAGATCTATCTCCATTGAGCTACCTCCCAGGTCTCCCCTTGCTAAAAAGATTGCATTATGTTGCTTATAATGTATTCATTAAGGACTCTTTGCTTTCTATTGGCAGAAAATGTAGTCCTTCTAAGGAGAATCCCATGTGCCTACTAAGTGGGATGTGAGGTTGGAATTGTGATTGGGAAGATCTATGCCAAATAAATTTTATTATAATGACTTTGGTCTGTATCATCAGTCAGATAATTGTACTGCAGCAGACATGACTTTCTTCCAGAGGCATACTGTTAGAAAGTATGACATAATAATGGTACGATTAATCTAATCTAACCCTCACTGGATGGTCAAGAAGTACAAATTCACATGAACCTGTAACTATTGTGAAAGTTTAAAATGACAAGGCATTTGGGGGTGAGGATCGATCAGAAAATACATTGTTTAAAATAACACCAAAGAAAACAAATGCTTAGATCCCCAAATTCCTATAAAGAGGGAAATTAACAGATTCTAAATGGGCTGCATTTCTGATATTTTAATTTGGGATTTCAGAAATTAAACTTAGGTTGCAGATACTCATCATTGCATAATTATTGAGACAGCTGAAAAATACCCTTCACACATTACTCTCACTCCTAATTTTTAAATTAGGTAGGAAATGTATATGTGATATGGCTGAGTGATACCTTCCAGATATTGGTAACTGATTTCAACACAATCAGTTGTGCGCTTGATTAACTTTAATTGCCAAGATAGCAAAAAAAGAGCACCTTTACTATTTTTTGATGTTTTGTTTTTGATCATGGTTGTAGTAGAACTAGAAGAAATTGGCTTCAGGAGAGAATAATTAGCAAGCTAATTAGTTAAGACCTGCTTATATTTTTATTGTCAAAGTACTTATTGGTTTTAACAAAAATATTCTATTTTCTTTCAAGATATTAGAACCTGCACAGGGTAGTGAAGCAGTGAGTAGAGGCACAGTCTGTTAGTGGGAAGGGTACTGTGTATGGAGTCCAGCAGAGCTAACTTTAATCCTGGCTGGGCTCTGGTTTTTTTTTTTTTTTTTATACTAAGAATGAAATTCAAAAGTCCAAAATACTAGGAATTACTAGGGGGAGAGAGATTTCCAAAGGCCCCTAGAGACATAAGATCTGCAGTCTATATGGCGGAAATAGACTTGGAGAATTCTGTTCTAAGGATTTTACATGTAATCTTCACAATAACTCTATGAGGCATGTATTATTATTATCTCTATTTTTCAGATGAGAAAACTGAGGCACAGAAGGATTAAGTGATATATTCATATTTACAGAGCTAGAAAGTAGGAAAACAAGGATTTTTATCGAGGCAATATGGGCCGAAACCCTTGTAGGTGTATTCTAATTAGGTAATATGTGATATTAAAAGTTGCTAACAGCCGGGCTCGGTGGCTCAGCCTGTAATCCCGCGCCTTTGGGAGGCTGAGGTGAGTGGATTGCCTGAGCCCGCGGGTTCGAGACGCGCCTGGGCAGCGAGACCTCATCTCTACAATAAATCAAAAAATCAACCGGGCGTGGTAGCGCATGCCTGTAATTCTGGCTACTTGGAAGGCTGAGGCGGAAGTGTCGCCGGAGCCCAGCAGGTCGAGGCTGCGGTGGCCGGGAGTGGCCACTGCACTCCAGTCTGGGCGACAGAGTGAGACTCCAACTCAAAAAAAAAAAAAAAGTTGCTAACATGATGTCCTTCATATAATAGATGCTTAACAGGTGCTCAAAAATGTTAGGTAGTATTAACATTTTTGAATTTCATGGAAGAGTCAAAGTCCTTTGGTTTCTACAGATTTTTTTTTTTTAGGTAATATAGTTTATTTAGAAAGTAAATTAGAGAGAGAGAGAGGGTATTCACCTCCTCAAGGTAGGGGAGGGGCCAAAGCCAGGAAACATGGCTTGGCCAGAGCTCAAAGAGCACATGGCAACACCATAGCTTAGCAAGGCAATGGCCCTATTTCTATAGATTTTTAAGGTCTTAAACTTACAAGGACAAATGGTAACAGCATGAGCAGGATATTAATTAGCAAATGTGCTCTTTGTTCTCCACGATGGTCAGTGTGTCAGTGTGGTTGACATCAGACCCCTACTCTGCAAACCAAAGTTAACACAGTTTGTATAATATTGAGAGCCATGAGGGTGAGATGGTGAGGGAGAGCAGTCTGTTCCAAAAATTACATGGAGATAGGACCTCAGTTCTTTGGTTTGCCCTCACAACTTTAAAACAACCAGTTAAATCAACAACTTTGAGTAGAAATGGGGAGACTCAAATTTCTTAGGCAGTACATGGAAGAAAACAACCAATCACTTGACTGACAGCTGCCAGTCAATGACTGGAAAATTAAGAAAGGAATTCTAACTCTAAATGTCCAACTATTTTGTTAAAAGAGTCAAATGTAAGAAAAAAACGCTAGTGCTTGACCCATGAATTTTTATATTTTGGGTAGACAGTGGGGGTAGAGTTTGGAGTGGGGGCCAGAAGCCCTCTCTCCAGAGGATTGATGAGTTTCTCTGGGCTGAATGCTCTATGACTGTATTTCCAAAAATAGGAGGATGGTAGGAGGATTCTTGGGGCCTTTCACATGCTAAAGGTGCCTTGTATGGCTGGGGTAGAAGTGGGAAGGTGCATATCTTACTTCATACTTTTTATTTTTTGCAAGGTGCGTCTTGCTGGACTGGTTTCTGAAGAACCCTACTTAGTGGTGTATTTGCTTAAGAAACTAGCACATTTATATCCATTTACCATTCACGTAAAACTGAAAGATTATTTTTACTTATTCTCTTATTTGAATTTGATACCTTATAAACCATCATCACATAAAGAAAGGTTGTGGTTTTCAAGCAGATTTAATTTTATGTTACTTTTTGCTTTTTAACATTTTTATTGCTTTGCTTGTAACTTTGGGAAGATCGTATCAGAGCTTACATAGTTAATAAAAGCAAACTAAAGCAAATAATCACCTTCTAGTACTTCTTTCAGCATATTCTAATTTTTTAATGGAGAAAATGCATTCTTAAATTAAATATGCATAATAAGGAATACTAATAATAAGAATAAAGTGGAATATGTGAGAATGAATCTAGTGTTGTAAGCAAAATGCATTTGATTTGCTAAGGATAAAAGCTGGCTTGAATCAGTAAGAATCAGTGCAAAAAAGAAAAGCCTCATAATAATGTTCATAAATTGTCCATAATTGTATGGATTTTAAATATAAAAGTTGGCAGTGGCAAAAGCTAAAAGCCATTAGGAGAGATACTATTGTGCAATGCACCAGGAACAGCAAGTCACAATCTTATGAAAAAAACCCTAGCTAGAGTTTTCTAAAATTTTGATAACCATACTTGAGACTTATCTTGATGTTTACTACAATGTGTGCATTGTTCAGCATGGCATGGCCTAATGCATATATGAATCATATTTGAAAAGAGCTACTAATTAACATGAATAGTCTTCTTCCGTGAAGGTCGTTTATTGCAAAGTTCTTTTTCTCTTCTTTTTTTTTTCCTAGCTGAATATCACTAAAGGAGTCCTCAACAACAGCCATTAGTTTGAGAGACTAGTCTGTTTTCTCTCTGACATTGGGTCATAGTTTTAAAGAATCTTTTTCTTGTGCCAAGAAGCTGTAAAAAATAATATTTAAAGGCAGGAGAGAGTGAGAGAAGAGAACAGAAGGGATGAAAAGAAAAAAGAAAGGAAGAGGGAGAGAAAATCATCGTTCTCTTGTTGAGCAGTAATACATATCACCCCCTCCAGTCTATTAATGAAGCTTTATTCTTTCATCATCTTCCTGTGATAGTATTTGAGAATATTTTGCTGACATCATTAAACTTTATTTCAAATGGGATTGATCAGGAGTTTGGTTTTTAGTTTTGTTTGTATATTTGTTTTTTATTCTTATTTTTTGAAAACTGAGTTGGCCCATACTTTTTCTAGAACTCACAGGAATGGTCCCTGAAGTTTTTGCAGACATGTAAAAGCACTTGGGGACCTTGTTCTACTTTCCCAAACTAAAGAAACTTTCAGAACTTCCCACTATCTCAAGTTGGGGTCCAGTAGGTTTTTTGGCTTAGATGTTTTAAAAAACTTAACTAGGATGAAGGGATTCCCAAGGTTTATGGGGGGGAAAAACATGACCCTAGGTCAAAAATATCTCTTAGTAAAACAACTTCAGTTGGAACTTTGTTTCCATGTGTAATGGTTGATTTTATGTGAAAACTTGGCTAGACTATGGTGCACAGTTGTTTGGTCAAACACCATTCTAGATGTTTCTACAAAGGTATTTTTTAGATGTGATTGACATTGAAATCAGTGGACTTTGGCTAAAGCAGGCTACCCTTCATAATGTGGGTAGACTTCATCCAATCAGCTGATGGCCTAAGGAACAAACATAGGTTTCCCAGAAAAAATGGAATTCTGCCTAGATTAAAACATGGAATCCCTGACAAGTATCTAGCCTGTAGGTTTCAATACCAACTCTTCCTTAAATTTCCAGCTTGCTATTGTATTCTGCAGACTTGCCAGCCCCCACAATTCTTTAAAATCAATCATCAATCATATACCACCATCCTACTGGTTCTGTTTATCTGGAGAACTTTGACTAATTCAACACAGTACATCATTTAAGTAAAACTTGTAGTGAGCATCTGGTAAAAAAAAAAGGATAGTCTTTTAACTACTTAGCCTCTAAAATAGAAATGGATTTGGGGCCAAGTTAGCACAATGCTATAAAGTGATTAAAGAGTTGATCACCTTGGTATTTTGCCTGCTTGATACCAGATAATTTATTTGATAAACACATACATTATTTTTACTGCTCAATCTGGTTAGAGAATGTCCCCGAGGATTTGTAATTGTGTGCACTTTTTAATGTCTGGAGACTGTGAAAGTGTGTGGCTATTATTGAAATCAATGGAATCACCCCAGAGAGAATTGGCTTTAGAAGACATGAGGCAGAAGTTCTCATGCTAGATGTGTAGTGTATACCTTTTCCTATTATTTTTAGTTTCAACCACGTAAATATTTTACATGTCAAATAAAATTAAAGTCCCTCCATCCTGACCTCTGACTCCTAAAAATCTCACTACAGTTAGCCAGTGATAGGGGAAAAACATAGTGAGTGGAGCAGAGGCAAAGATATCGCCTTCCCCATATTCCTGATACTCCAGTAATGGAGTCAGTCTACAAAATCATGTATCTATTGATGTTCACATTTTATCGCTGGCTCATCATGTACTGTTTTATACTTGCTTATTTTGAGGTGTTCCCCTGGAAACCACAGTGTAGCAGGGTTATTGCCTATAACATGAAGCAGAGTGCGATATGTACTAAAAACAAGGGTCTATGAATGGTTGCATCCAGCCCAAAGATCTGGAGAAGATGGAGCCCTCTTTGAGAATGGAGCCCTTGAGTTAGGCACAGAAGAAAGGTAGGATTTTGGTTAGTGAAGGAGTGAAGAGAGGATTTCCAGTGTAAAGACTGGCATAAGATAAGCAATGAGGGAAAGATATGAGGAAGAAACTGGCTGACCACATGCAGAAGATTAAAACAAGATCCCTACCTATTACCATCACAAAAATCAACTCTAAATGGACCAAAGACCTAAATATAAAACCTAAAATGATAGGAATCTTAGAAAATGCAGAAACACTCTTATGGAAATTGGAATTGGCAACCAATTTCTGATCAAAACCCGAAGTACCCATGCCATAAGAGATAAGATAGATAAGTGGGACCTCATCATACTGACAAGCTTCTGCAAAGCCAAAGAAACCATCAAGAGAGTGAGGAGACAACCCACACACTGGGAAAAAATATTTGCCAACTGTATGTCTGACAGAGGCCTAAAATCTAGGATCTACAAGGAACTCAAATGTGCCAACAAGAAGAAAAAAAAACCAAAACAGCCCCATTACAAAGTGGGCAAAAGATAGACATTTCTCAAAAGAAGACATACGAGCAGCCAACAGATACATGAAAAATTGCTCAGCCTCACTGATCATCAAAGAAATGCAAATTAAAACCACACTGAGATACCACCTAACTCCAGTCGGGATGGCCATCATCAATAGCTCAAAAAACAACAGATGCTAGAGAGGATGTGGCAAAAAGGGCTTCTACATTGTTGGTGGGAGTGTAAACTAATGCAGCTTCTGTGGAAAACAGTGTGGCCATTCCTAAAAGATCTAAAAATCAACCTTTCATATGACCCTGCAATCTCCCTACTGGGAATATACCTGGAAGAACTCAAATCACTCTATAAAAAAGATACTTGTACATGTATGTTTATTGCAGCATTGTTCACGGTAGCGAGAACATGGAACCAACTGTGCTGCCCATCAAAGAGGACTGGATTTTTAAAATGTGGTACATATACACAATGGAATATCATGCAGCCATAAAGCATAACAAAATCATGAACTTCACAGCAACCTGGATGGACTTAGAGTCTATAATACTGAGTGATCTTCCACAGAAACAAAGAACTGAGTATCACATGTTCTCACCCGTACGCGGACCTTCAACAATTATTATAACTATAAGAGAAGAGTTGGCATTAGCAGGAAACTGCCTGGGGTGGGGGAGGGGGCAAGCTGGTTTGGCAGTAGTGGGGATCTGCCTGGGGAAGGTGGGGCACACCTCATCAACAAGGGTACCTGCATGAAATTTTGTATACCTAACCCTGAATTGTACCCCTAATCTTTAAAATAAAAAAAGGGGGAAGATATAAAGAAAGTGGTCCGAAAATACAGACTGGTCTGGAATGTCTCTAGCTTACCGAACGTGCAGTGAGAGTATGGTAAGAAGGATAGACCGAGGCCGGAGAACTGAGTGAAATTCCAAGGAACTTGATCTGGAAGGTATTGGTGAGTCATTGAAAACTTTTGCCTAACGATATGCTGATTATTTTATTAACTTTCCTCTTCTACTGAACACACTGCCTCAAACATCTTTGCTGAAAAAGTCTGATTTTATCATTAAGAAATCGATTTCTAGCCGGGCTCGGTGGCTCAGCCTGTAATCCCGCGCCTTTGGGAGGCAGAGGTTAATGGATTGCCTGAGCCTGTGGGTTCGAGACCCGCCTGGGCGGCGAGACCTCATCTCTACAATAAATCAAAAAATCAGCCAGGCATGGTAGCACATGCCTGTAATTCTGGCTACTTGGAAGGCTGAGGGGGAAGGATCGCCGGACCCCAGCAGGTCGAGGCTGCGGTGGCTGGGGGGCGGCCACTGCACTCCAGTCTGGGCAACAGAGTGAGACTCCAACTCAAAAAAACCAAACAAACAACCCCCCCCAAAGAAATCGATTCCTTAAAAACGGGACCATTCCTTCTGCAAATGGAATCTTGCCCTTGTGCAGACACATGTCTATGAGGGATAGACTTCACCATGGTTGGGAAGGCAACAGTAGGGGGGAAAAGGGAGGAAGTGCAGAGGTTCCGAATGAAGGAGTGTTCTCAATTGAATAGTAGCAATGATGTTGCAGTGTGTTTTTCTGTTTGGGAGGTTTAATTCTTTACGGTTTGCTTGGCTGTCAGAATGCTTCACGTTTTTGTTTGTGAACATACATGGTGATCACCCTTAAGACAAAAAATCTGATGGTAGGTCCCTTGATGCTCTTGTTCAGAGCAGATGTTGCAATCAGAGCTGGGTTTTCAATTCTCACCTCTGAGATGTTCTAAATTGCATTAAGAAGTATCTCTTCCACTTTTCATTTTCCTCATACAACTTGTTAGGATAATGTTGGAGGATAGAAGTTGAAATAGGCAAACTTAACTGATTTAGAGATCATTAAGACAGAGCCTTCATCTGTGTTGATGCAATCACCCGTCGCTCACGTGACAATCACGATAGACAAAGTCAACTAAACAGGGGAATCAAAAAGAGAGACAGGCACACAATCAAATCATTAATAGGGAACAGCTTTGTAGAGCTACCAGTTCAAAAAAATCGAACTTCCTTTTCATGCTGGGAGAACTTACAGGAGTGAGAAAAGCAGAAGGCAGCCCAAAGACTGTGTCTTCACTTAGAAGACAAAGAGTTTGTGGAATTGTGGATCCTGAGCTGGGAAAATAAGTTTTCTATCAGTGGAAAAAGTTCTCTTGTCCCATTTATCATCACCATGAGGTCTCCTCTCCAGCATCCTGACTTGGGACCATCTCACCATTCCTTGAACTCTTCCACGGGCTGAAGTTTGTACACTCCAACTTGTTGTTTGGGTTTGCTGGACAAAACAAAGTCTGGATGGCAGGGTGAAAATTGGATAAACAGCCACACTGACTCCAGGGAAATTTTTTTTCTGAAAACATCTGTTTCTTGAATTTGGCCATGATAAGACCTAGGGGAAAGAGGGATACCAATTGATGAAATAAGATTGAGAAGGTACTGCCTCACTCTTTTAATCTGTTTCAGGAGTATAAAAAACTACCTTGCCTCAGCATTACAGAGGGAAAAAGATCTTTCCAAGTTTCCTCTGATACTGGGCTCATGTCCAATTCTAGTTTAAGCAAAATTATTTGGATGCTTTTTCTGGTACTTAGCTGCACTATAGATGTAACCCGTTTTAAAAGAAACTCCAGATATACATATAAAAGTATGAACTCAGAGTAAGATGGGTAAAGTAATCGACACATATTTATTAAGCACTTACCATATTCCCAGCCCTGGACAACATATAAAGTATATTAAGAAGTGGAGAAGAATGAATCTTGGCACTTAAGAAACTTAAAGTTTTGATGGCAGGATTGATAAGTGATAAAGAACAGCAAAAGACAACTTTTTGGTTTTTAAGGATTTGCTATTAAGTTGGGAGGTTCCAATATTAATAGTTGTCATTTGTAACAGGAGAAGACAAGGTAGACCACTGAAGCTCGGAGAAGGCTTCCAAAAGGAAATTTGAATTGTAGTATGTAAGGTGCTGAGAAGCTCTGAGCAGGCAGAACTCACGTGAGAAGCATGTTAGTGGGGGAAGGAAGCAACAAGAGTTCCTTCATCAATTCATTGTCCACTTGCTCAGGGTTAATTTTATGAGGAAATTTTTATCCCTGTTTACCAATAAGGAGAGGAAGCATGGTAATAGGCAAGTAATGACCATAGTAACAACGATAATGGCTAATACTCTCATTCAGCACTTATTATGTCCCAGAAACTGCTCTAGGCTCTTTATTTATTTTAAAGTATTTAAGCCTCATAACTACTCTACCTACCACGTAGGTACTATTCTTATACGCCATTTAGGCATGAAGAAATGGAAGTGCAGAGAAGTTAAATAACTGGCCTGATGTCACATAGACAGTAAGTGACTGACCTGGGATGAAACCTAGGCTTCTCTAGTTCCAAAACCCATACTCTATGATCATGAACATCCGAGAAGACTGGAAATGTGGTGAGCAAAATGACACTGGCCTTGCAAGAGGAACTAGGTTTCAATTTGGGAAGGGTGCATGTGAGAGGTGAGGAGAGGTAGACAGGCATTATTCTCATTCTCTTTAACTTGTGAAAGCCCATGTGATCTTAAAATATGAGTCTGATGTTCTGGAACAATGAGCCTATACTGCAAAATTAAGGGTATGCAAACCAATTGAAGACACCACTATTACCTAAAATATGCCTCAAACCCTTTTTGGGACAGAAGGAAACTCATCAGAATATTGGTGTGGAGACTTCCAACAATCTCAGCCTCTGCCCGGGCCAGGACCACTGGAGAAGAGAGATGCAAAAGCAGATGGACGCCACCTCACTTCTGCAAGTCTTCTCTTGTGAGGTACCTGTCATTAGTCTTCAAACATTTCTCACTTCTCTGTTTTTGCCTCTTCCACAAGTTTTGATTCCTGGCATTCAGTTAAGGTATAGGATTTTGTGAATCTTCTTTCAATCTCTTGGTAGAACAACCAACCAATCTAATTGGAAAAAGTATATGATACCAAGTCATTATGCAGAACAGGCTGTGTGGAGAAAGAGAGAAAGTGGTGTGGTTAGAGAATTCAGGGTAGATTTTCCTTGTTAAAATGCCTTCCTCTTACAGATACCATATTGCTAAAATCCCTTCATTAATGATTCATTTATTTGGATTTCTTCCTATAATAAAGCCAACAAATCTTCTACTTAAAGAGCATCTGATTCAGTGGTTTTAAACACAGAGTTTTAACAGAAAAATTAATTTTTCTCAAATGAATCCTTACTTAGCATTTCAATATAGAAGGTAAAAGATGAATGAGTCTGAGGAAATTGGTACTTGTAGGGGGGAGTTCTTCCTACCAGCTTAGCCTTTGCCTGGTCCTCTATATGAGCTCCTGAGGCATTCTCACAGGATTTTTGAGCAATAGAACTTAATATGAAAATCCTGCATGCACTGTAATCAGGATGCAAGCAACAGAATATCTGACTAATCATTTTCATTTTCTCATAAAGACATAAATCTAAAAGCAGTGGGCTGCCAGGGTGGGCTCAGTAGTTCAGAGATCTCAGAGCCAATGTCTTTGTGATTTTCTTGCTTTATATCTCATGATCTAAAGAAGGCTGCTTCAGCTCCAGACATCACATTTTTGCTCAGGGAATGAAAAGATAGTGCCAGTAATATCTGTTTTCTAAAATCCTGAAAATAAAGACTTTTCTGAAAACTTCCAATTGACTTCTGTTTAGGTCTTTTTGGCCTAAAATATGTCATATGGCCATTGCAAGCTCAAAGGATTTTAGGAAAACAAATATTTAGTTAGCTATGTTGCCACTCCAAAGAATGTTGGGGTTCTAGTCTCAAGGGATATTGTAGACATAGCTATTGAATAAGTTGCTAACAGTTTAAGCTATGGCCTGATTTTTCTTTTTATGTATTTCATGAAGGAACACATCATATTTTAGAGTTTTCATGATAGAAAGTGTACATAAAATTAATTTATACTAGAAAACTAGTGACTTTCCTTTTGACAGTATCAAGAGAGTATAGGTTCCTGTAGGTTGTCGTAGAAAGGGTATTGAAAAGAGACAAAGGAATAGAGAAAATGATAGCAAAACTTAAAAGATAAGCTACTGGCAATCCACAGGATTTTCCATGCAATTTTGACTGAGTGTACATAATTCATCTGGTAGGATATCAGATTTTCTGGAACAATGAGCCTATGTGCAGCTTCTTAAAAAATAGTCTTTTGTCTCAAGTGTAAGCAATGTAGTTTGTTCAATCAAATATATTTGCCTGATTATCCAGAGAGCTGATTTGTTGAAGCAAAACTAAACTTATAAGATCTAAACATTTGAGGAGAAAAAAAAAACTAAACTTAATAGATATATAATAGT
Source organism: Cephalopachus bancanus (assembly GCA_027257055.1). Taxonomy (NCBI): domain Eukaryota; kingdom Metazoa; phylum Chordata; class Mammalia; order Primates; family Tarsiidae; genus Cephalopachus; species Cephalopachus bancanus. Next base: position 1,526,014 of record JAPVLO010000079.1, on the reverse strand, counting down.
ACAGGGGTAAAAGTTGACTTAGTAAAGGTATCCCAACGCACACATGTACACACACACACACACACACACACACACCACACACACACACACACAGAGCTGTAAAGAAAAATCAGTACCTTTCTGCTAGAAAGTGAATTCTGCTTCAGTGTCTCTCCCTTGTTGCTTCTTGAACAGACAACCAGGGGACAGTTCATCATGTCTGTCTTTGGGTATAGTTATGAAACATTTTCAGTGGAGAGTATGAAGTGGGGACTTGTGCTGAAAGACAGAACAAAAAGAAATTATTAATCATGTTTCTCTTTGTATATTTACTGTTTTGCTTCTGAAGAGAGTATTAGTCTACTAAGAGATGCATAATTAGGAAATATGCCAGATGGGTAATCAATGTGATTTTAAATTTTTATAGAGAGAACAGAGTTGTGACTTAGATTTTTTTTTTTTTGAGGGGGGGAGGTGCTTTAGTTCCATGTGGTTAAAAACAAATATCCTGCCTTAGAGGCTAACTGTCTTCCATGTGATGAGGTTGAATATGTTCTTTAATCTCTTCTATTTTTAAAAACTGGCCTATTGGAACAGAAGAGCTGAATGGGCCTACCAGATGGAAGAGAGAAGCTAACAACACCAGAGATGGGAGCTGGGATTCCTGTGAGGAATTGCTGGGAGCTTTATTGAATCATAATCATCATTATAAAAAACAAACAGACCATAATTCCTCATTGCTTTCCTTGTTTCCTAAGCAGTTGAGATTTCATTGTTCTCTCCATTCTCACGCCAGAAGGAAACCTAAAGGAAGTACTTTCTGAATGTCTATTCTAGCAAAGTGAGTGAAGTCTTCAGCCAAAGAGGTTGTTGATTGGAGCTGATGAATGAGATACCCTTAGAGGACCAGGAAGTAAGAGAGAGGCCCCGAGGGCAGTGTTTTGAAACTGTGGGTCCCAACACAGTAGTGAGCTATGAAATTAATTAACGGGGTTCTGACCATACAATTTCTTAGCCTAATAGAACTGGATAGGATAGAATAAAGTAAAATGAAAAATATAAATATGAGTCACCAGCAGTCATGGTATTATTTATGAAACTTTGTTTCAATAATGTATGAATATCCTTATATAAATCATATTTCGTGTGTGTGTGTGTGTATCAAAGTCGTACTCTGTCACCCAGGCTGGAGTGTGGTGGCTGTGAGCGTGCCATGACCTACTGGACTCAGGTGATCCAAGCCTTCCAAGTAACTGGACCCACAGGCATGTGCCTGGCTAATTTTTGGATTTATTGTAGAGATGAGGTCTCGCCATGTTGCTCAGGCTAGACTCGAACCCCTGAGTTCAGGCAATCCTCTTGCCTCTGCTTTCCCAAAGTGCTCAGATTACAGGTTTGAGGCACCACGCCCAGCTTATAAATCATATTTCTTTACATGGTCATAGTCAAAAAAGCTTGAATAACACTGCTAAAGGGTTATATGTCAGAGAGCTCACATCACTTGGAATTTGGTATGAAGAAAGGGAGATTGCGGTGGGGGTGGGGGAAGAGCAAGAGTGAGAGGGGGAGGAGGAAGAGGGACATAGAGAGGTTGTGAGCTTCTCCTGCCCCTGTGAATACACATCATGGTTCCTAGCGCATAAACTTTGGGCATACATATTTTCATTATTTTTACATAGACATTCTTCTACATGAGGTTAAGAAAAATGTTGCCAAGTTCTTCATTCAAAAACACCATTTGAAATTTGATTAGAATTGCATTACATTTATAAAATAATTTGGGGAGAATTGCCATCTTTACTAGTTGAATCTGTCCATCCAAGTGTGTCAGGTGTGTCTACCCTCATTTGGGTCTGTGTGTGTGTGTGTGTGTGTGTGTGTGTGTGTGTGTGTGTTCCTTAACCCTGTTTATGCTATTTTTATGAAACTCCATTCTTCACTTCTTGTTAAGATGACTCCTGTGTGTTTGGCATGTTTGTGTTCTATTGTGAATATCTCTTATTGTTTTGACCCCTTTTTCTCCGGGTATACTAAGCCCTCAGGCTCACTGAACCTGTGGTCCTATTCCATGGGAACTTGCCTCTGCTCATGCTGTTCCACTGTGCAGCAAGTCTTCCCTACATTTCTTGAGGGATGTTTGTGCAGCTATTACTACTGCTCAGCTGTCCTCCCAGGGTGACTTCTGTAGCAGCCTCCTAACTGGTGGCTCAGTGCACCTCTCACCCACCTGACATTCTCCACAGCCCTTGTGATGATCTCTGAATACATAAAGCAGATGATGCCACTTTCCTGTCTAAGACATCTAATGCCTTCTATTACTTTTTCAAGAATCTAAACACACTTCAAGACCCCACAGAGCTCCCCATGAACAGGCTTTTGCTCACTTCTGTGACCTCAATTCCTGAACTTTCCCTAGTTGTTCATAGGACCTCAGCCACACTGGCTCTCTGTTGGTCACACAGCATTCCCAAGCTTGTCCTGCCTTGGCACATGGCTGTTAACTGTTGTCTTTTCCTAGGATGGTCCTGCTCTAGATGTTGATGTAACTGGCTTCTTGTCAGGTGGACACCAAGAACATTTTAAATTTGATTTTGGCTTTGAGGGGACTTTTCTGGACTCCAGTATAAAGTGGCACTCTCCAAACATCTAGTCACTACTCATCATCTCTTACTTGATAGACCTTATTGTAGCTGGTGTTTTCTTATTTGCGTCTTTATTATCTGTTCCCCACTTTCCACCTCCCAGCACATACCAGAATGAAAAGGAGAGTAGAGACTTGGTCTCGATGACTGTTATCTCCCCAGTCCTACGTAAGCAGTAAATAAATGTGTTCCTGGAGAATCTCAGTGAACTAGGTGCTGTACCAATACAGAGTGCAGAAGACACTCAGTCCTTAACTTTGAAAAGCCTGCACTCTGAAGACAGTAATGCTGTGAAAAATATCTGCTCAGTTTTAGAAAATCATTTTGTCGTGTGTGTGTGTGTGTGTGTGTGTGTGTGTGTGCGCGCGCACGTGTGTGTATGGTGTGTGTGTGTGTGTGTGTTTGTAAGCAGGGCACTGTGAAAGGGAGCCTTTTAGAAATTAACTATTAAGAATACATTTTAACTATCAGGTTTTCATTTTAATTGCTAAGAATATGTTCATTGTTAAGCATATATTTTAATTTGATTTTCAATATTTTTGAAGACTTTGCTATGAGTAAATTAGGTACTTTGGAGAGATATCCAGATGAATAATCTCCATCCTTGAAGGAGAAATCTGTTAGTGACATACAGAGACTTATATAAGCATAACAAGTCAATGGACTTGAACAGTGCCAGAGAGGATGTTTCTATGCAGGCCAGTTATGGGATTCTGGGTTTAGAGCTTGGTCTGTCCAAGCATCACAGTGAACATTCTTTTCTTTTTCATAATAAACATTATGGGCCAATCATACTTTAATTTATTTGACCATATAACTTCAGAAGCAAACCCAAGGAATGAAATGAACCTTTCTAAGGAAAGTCCTGTGAGACGTCCTGAAAATGAATATAATGTGAATGAGACTCAAAATCCTTTCACCCACATATTAGTGGACTTCCCTGATTCATCCCACCTCTCATTCTATCTCTAGTTCTGGGATAGAATAAGACCTTTGTCTTAGCCTGCTGCATGAGGGCTGCCTCCTTCCACTGAACTCACAATGTTTCTGTGCAGAGTAATGCCAGGTTGTGGTAGGGTCATATCTACACACCAAACTTTACATTAGGTTTAAACTTATAAGGGCCACAGAAGCTTCTCTAGAACATAGATCCTATGTTGAATGAGTGTGGAAATCTCAGAATCAAGAAGTAAAGGATGGGGACTTCAGATGTGGCAGGGAGGGTCCCTTACCTCAGACTCTCCTCCGTGGTTGAGGTCTTTCAGAAGCCTAGTAAAAGACAGTTGAACACATGCACAAAAAAAGCTCAACTTGAATAGAAATGATCTGACATGCCTTTGACTTTCCTAGGAAGGAGAATGAAGGCGCAACACCAGGTTCATTGGTGACTGTATAACAACCTGGGACTCCAGGTATCCATGGGGCACCGTTTTCTGATCCAGGCCCACAGGAGCACTTCTTGAAGTTCATTTCAAGACCATCTCCATGAAGGTGTGATAGTGGTGGCCTGCTGTGTTTCCATCAGAAAGGGAAAAAAGTGGTCACAACTTATTCTTTGTGAGTCACAATTTTCCATTCTGGGTGTCTGTGAATCTAAGACCAGCTCCAGACTCTGTTGGTTTAGTCCTCCTCTCCTCTTCAGCCCCCCCCCCTTGAAACTTGTCTGAAGAAGATTAGAGAGCTGCTTCCCCACATGGGTCTGGGGGTCTGGGGGGTGTTGGGCTCTCTTGTTCCCACCCTTTTGGTCCTTCTTCTTCCTGGAGTCTAATACTTCTCATTACCATTCTGTCAGGCTGTAGCCAAGTCAGAAGTTCCCAGGAAGGGAAGTCTATGAGAGGCCTCCATCTGTAGCAGCCTGACTCTTTCACTGCAAGCCAGGACTCGGGGCTTAATTTTCTACTAGACTGTATCTACTTTGGGGTAAAACTATCTTGAAAGATACCACTAGAAGAATTACTCTAATGCAAAACAGTGTTAAAGAAATGAATGTTATGCTTTTTCTAGGTGTTGTCTTTTAATAAATCACTCTAATAAAATGAGTTTCTAAGTCAACGTTTAAGCCATGACATGCATCTTTATTTAGCCTTTCTCTTTACTCATTAGAACTCAGAGCTGGCTTTTACAATGTGTTGATGGCAACCTAGAGCATGAAGATAAGGGTATCCAGGATAAGAACTTGATGGTCTGGGGGAAATGAGCTCCACAATCCAGGTAGATGAGGAAAGAAAAACTCAGTGGTGTAACAAGTCATTAAGGCATGGATCAAATCCTACCAAGTCAAGCTAGCTTTTAATCTTCATCCAGGAATCTGTCCAAAGATGGCTAATGGATGTGGTTAAATCTAGAGGTAGAGAGGAAAGATACAGGACCAGGAAAGAGATGGGTGAGTGCGAGGTGTGGTCTCATGGCCCTAGTCAGTGGATTGGGTTGAGGATTTCGCTTTTGTTCCTAGAACGGGAGTCCTCAACAGAGCAAACAAATAGAATAAAAGCTTCTTCCTCCTGAGGTCAAAGTACTAGGGCAGAAACCCACTCCCAAGATAAAGACAATGCAGTAGGGAGGTTCACTGTCATTTCAGAGTTGCTCAAGCCCCAGAATCTTACTCACTAGACTTGGGGTTCAGATAATTTTTGACTGAGAAGGAGACCTGGAGGTGAGACTGTGACCAAATAGATAGATCTGGGTCACAGTATTAAGAGGCTAAGAGAGTAGGTAGGTCAAGTTTAAATCCACCTAACAGAGGCTACTGTTTCTTGCCATTAAGTAATGAGTAGGCGGGAACTTGCATCTAGAGAGCATTAATAGACCCAGAGCATCTGAGGATGAAAGAAACGAGGTAGAGGCTGACACTGTCTTGGCTCATATTTATCCTAAAACTCAATTTGAACTATACTTTGTCAACTTTTTATTGCATATCTACTTTGTTTATTACCAAATTGGTTCTCTAATTCCTTAATTCTCATAACAACTTCATGAGAATAGCATATGATTTTAATAAACTATATAAAAATAAAGTGTGAGACGATATAAAATAATTATTAGATTATTATTATTGAAATAATAATGATTATAATATAAACACAAATTTGTGTTTCCATAGGAGAAGATATATGAGGTGGATCCCAAAACCCGGAACTTATTTATTTAAAAATTGTGTATTTATTTTTACATGTTTAAACTCCAGTTCACCTTCAGAGTACTCTATTTGATACAATATACCTATCAAGATGCTTTTTTCACTGCCCGGAACAGTTTTTGAACTTGTCGATTTGGATGCCTTTTCGGGCTTCTTCTGTTTTTTGTTTCACCTCTTCCACATTGACAAAACATTTCCCTTTGAGGACTTTTTCCATCCAGGGAAAACAAAAAAAAAATGTCGCTTGGGACAAGATCAGGTGACTGTGGAGGGTGGGGCACGGCGGTCATGCTGTTTTTGGTCAAAAACTGCTGAACACTCAGAGCGGTGTGGGCAGGTGTGCCTGTAAATCACCTGTCATGAAATGGTCAAATGTGCTAAAAAAAAATCCAGAAAAAATTCTCTGAAGTCGAACGCAGCCTCTCATAACAACACTAGTCGTTACAATGATACCTATGGTTTCCTAGAACACTTATCTAGTGGGAGAAACCTGTAGTACAAGAGGCCTGCCCTTCAAAAGATAATTTTGTTCGAGAGGGGGGGCTTGTGTTAGTTTTCTATTGCCACTGTATTAAATTACTACAAATTTGGTGGCTTAAAACAGCATTTATTATCTTATAGTTCTGAACATCAGAGTCTAAAATCCAGGGGTTAGCAGGCTTTGTTACTTCTGGAGACTTCGGAGGAGAGTTCGTTGCCTAACCTTTTTTACCTCCTAGAGGCCACCTGTATTCCTTGGCTTGTGGCCCCGTTTTTTTATATTGCTCTAACCTCTTGCTTTCATTTCACAGCTCCTTCTACTGGCTCTAATCCTCCTGTCTTCCTCTTTTAAGGACTTTGTGATTAGATCAAGTCGGCCTTAATAATCTCCCCATCTCAAGATCCTTAGTCACATCTTCAGAGTCCCTTTTACCATATGAGTAATTTCTTCACAGATTCTGGGGATTAAAGCATAAACATTTTTTAGGGTGGGGGCATTATTCTGTCTACCGTAGGAAGAAACGAAAGGAAGTGCTTTGAACTGGGGAGGTGATATGGCATACAGAAGGGAGAATTTTAACTCTCTCTGAGGCTGCTGTGGAGCAGGGCTGGGGGTTCATGCAGGAACTTTGGTGGAGGGTGGCTGCAGGAGACCGGTCCTCAGTGGGGAGGGTCCACCGGCAGAGGGATCCTTGAGCTGCATGGAGCAGCGAGGATCAAGACAGATGGCAGCACCCACTCTCCACAGCAGCATCTTGTAGCTAAAGAAATAGCTATAAGGGTGATGAGCATCCTGAAGAAATGCCTGCCTACTCTCCTGGCTTTCTGAAAACATACAAGCAGGAAAGATTCCGGTATGACCCCGTAGAGCAGGCGAAGGGGTCCCCAGTTGCCTGAGATCGAATAGCTGGTCAGGCCAACTGGTGGGGCTGAAACAATATTTAATATCATTGCAAGAGTTTTAAAGACTGTGACGTTGGACCTTAGTATTAGGTTTAAAAGTTACACCTCTTAGAGTTGCAAACTTTTTGCCATGGTCGTTGAAGGTGGAAGGGCAAGGACGGGCAGAGAACAAAGAGTTTTCTGACAACGTGCTCTAAGCAGTCTTTACACTGGGATTAGTGATGAAGGGGCAAGTCCCTCCTAAAAGCTCCTTCCTCGAGGTCTAAACCGAAACCAAACAACCTCTAGTTAGTCAGGCTCCTTCGATAGCAGAGATCATCTGAATAAAAATAACCATATTAATAAGTGTATCCAGCAGGGGGGATTAAAAAGGTGGTAGGGTATCCCCAAGAGGAAAATTAATTTCTTTTTATAATCGGCTGTAGTTTATTTCACATATTCATGACCCGCCCAGTATGTTTTTTTCTTTATGGCGAGCCATAAAAATGACAAAATACATTAGCCAAGTTCTTCGTTTCTGCTAAAATGACCATATTCAAAAATAATAACAGAGACTTGTATCAGCGATGCAAAAGATGCATGAAGTAATTGGGGCTTAATTTGTACACAAACTGTCAAGGCAGTTTTCCTCACGGCCTGCATCTTCTGAATTCATTAGTCTCTAATTACGGCCAGTGGGGACCAGCAGTTAGAAGGTTAAAGAGGTTCTGACAGGCCTAATCATTGCTCAGGAAGCTGAAAATGTATGCAAAGTCTCGGCAGATGGGGTGAGAGCGGCTTCTGCCAAGTGATAACTGTTATTCCTTTGCACCTCCAAAGCTGTCATCCTAATAGGCACATTTTAAATTTATTAATGCTCTAGTTACAATGCATACACAGTCTCTAATGGTATGTCATTCTGAGTATATAAACTGAGCAATTAACACATATTACCTGGTAATGGTAAAATTATTTGTTGCCTGTTTGACTTTTTGGGGGGGGGAAAGGGGGTGTCTTTTATTCCAGTAAGACTTGTCCCAGGAAAAGCGTCCTTTTGTTAAAATAGAATCAGAGCGACATTGGAGATGGATTTCTCTCTTTACTCTGATGGAACAAACCAATTTGAATGCCTTCGTCCATGCTTTACCCAATGAGTCCCACCAATTGCAGATTTCTGAACTATCACGCCAGACTCTGACAGTTAAAAACATTACAGGCAACATGCTTGGTTGGACTTTAGGGAAGAGTCAGAGAACTCCAAGTTTTGCCAATATGACCCTTTAAGGTGAGAAGAAACCCTGGTCATATTTCTCATCTGTGACTTTACACTAGCTCACAAAAGTGGAAGTATGCATGCACTTTCCAATTGCTGATTCCACAGTCATGTCTTATCCTTTTTTGGTGGCTTCTCTGACTTTAATCCTGATTGCTTTAAAGCTAACTAATCACCAGCAAGAGGTGCTTTTTTTTTTTAATAGAAAAAAACCAAATGAGGTCTCTTGTCTTTCCTGAGACTGTAGCCATGACATGGGAAAGGTCTTTAATTAAATGCAGCACTTAATGCAACAATTGTTTGCATGTAGGAGGCTACAGAAAGGGAGACAGCTGGAATGGATAGTCCCTAAATTGTAGGCTTCATCGGACTGCAAGATTCATAAGCGGTCCTAATAGCATGATAAGGTGTTAATCTCAGCAACAGAGCTATTATCTGTCCAGTGACTGACCGCCGCTCTCAGCATCCACTAGCCCGTTGCAGCTAATTGATTTACACTCTATAACCGTAATATAACAACAATAACAACACTGAATGTCTTGGAGACTTTATGTTAATTAAAAACTGTGATTACATTTCTCTACTAGGTGAGTTGTTTGAAATTTTTATACTTTACAGGAAAGATATCAAATGACTAGATAATAAGTTTTCTTTGCCAAGGACCAAATAACCCATCCATCGTGGTTCCTTCGGCTGCTGGAAGAATAGCGCTGGATTAACAAATGGGAGCTGTGTGACCTCAAGCAAGTGTCCTCATCTCTCTGAGCTTCAGGTTCATCGTCCCCGGGGTAAGGAACTGGCTTGAACAGCCTCTGACCTCCAAGATCTCCTTTAGTTCTAAAAGTCCACAGTTTTATAAATTCAGATGCCGTGTGGCCAGGAGCAGATTCTACAATGGAGCCAGAGTCCTACTAGTTAGGAACAGGTCAAGTCTTTTAGCTTTCACTTCTCATTTTTAACTTGAAAGTTTAATCTGGTTTCTGATCATTGTGTTTATTTATACCTTTTTTTATATGGGCACGGTGGACTTTTCCGGCCCCCTTGCTGTATTCTTGCTGTTAGGAGATATCCATTCATTTCCAGAGATTTAAAAAAACTGTTTTCAGCATTACTTTAATGGGAAATCCAGTGAAGAGAGTCTAGACATGCCCTGCAGTGGATGTCAGCTTACTCGGTGTGATGTGGCACTGAATGGAGAAGGAACTTCCGTCAGGCCCTGTGAACTGTGAGTGTTCAGGGTCTGCTCAGTGACCTCACCTATGTGTGTGAGAGTGGACCCCATTCCATGTCACTCTAGTCAGTCATCTGGCCTCCTCTGGTGTTCATCTCCCTGTCTATAGAGTGAAAATGCTGGTCTGAATGCACTCAAAGTCTGTTTCATCAACAGCGTTTGATGACTCTGATCCATTCTGAGAAAAAGAAATTGCCTCCAAATTAGTGCCTTATAGGCCAAATGGTATTTAGAGGAATCAGCAGGTAGAGATAGAAAAACAGGCCCTGAAATCCTTTTATAAGGAGAAAAGTTTGCCTGAGAATGTCTCATCATTTTGTGGAGGGTAGGCCATGGTGGAGAGCACAGTGTGTACTCCAGTAAATAGAGAAATACTGCTGAAAATTATTAGCTGAAGTTAAAAAAAATAATGACCTTGGACTCTGCCATCCACTGGGAAGTCTCAGTTTCCTCCTTCAGGAACATTTTCTGACTTGCTCAAGCTCTCCTGGAAGTGGCACTGCAGCTGGCTCTGCTCTGACTGTGGAGCATGGTCAGCCCCTCCTCTGGGAACATTCCAGCACGTTAAGGGTATCCATTTTGTAGATGATCATTCCCAAAGAATTGACCACCTACATCAGAAATTCTGCAAGGCTTGCTAAAAAGTGAGCATGGGAACCCCCATTTTTCAGAAAAGCTCATCAGGAGATCCTTATGTCCAAGTTGGAAAACCATAGTTCTAGAAAGCAAGGTGCCAGGTTGCCTAGAGTTCATCCCTTCAAGAATGATGTTCTTCGTTTTCCACTCTGTGTGACTGACCCACAGCCTTCTAGGGAGAAAGGATGGAGTGCCGAGCATGGAGATTCCTCCCACAGGACCTGCCTGGGAGGCAGGTCATAGCTGTGAGCTTGAGGTCAAGGTTGTTGCAGGCAAGCCCAGTTCTGCCCAGAGATGCCATTCTTCCATCATAAAACTGTTTTCCATATTTGGAGCCTGTTGGGCTTTCTTGGTCTGAGCCACTTTTACCCAGAGCCTTAGCTGTCAAACTTCAGCAGGCTTCAGCTGGGCTTCAGGAGGTCAAGAAAAACGGTACCCTGCTCTCTGCCTTCACGCTTACCCTGCTTTGCTCACATGAATCCAGTAAAAGACCCCTAGTCATTGCAGTTTCCTGGAACTGTGACAACCTCAGAGTCACTCAAGTTCAGTACTAATCTTAGGAGAGAAGAAAATTAAAAGACTCTGCAGAGTGGAAATTTATTATTATAATTTCCAGACTTGGTTTTGAAGAATGATTACTAGAAGCAGTATAACATAGCCATGAGATAGAATCTGAACCCAGACTGCCTTGATTTAAATCCTGGCTCTACCCTGTATCCATGGATACATGGGTAAGATGCTTAACTTTTCTATGCCTCAGTTTCCCTATTATAGGTAGAGAATAATAGTACTTCCCTCCCAGAGTTGTTCTGAAGATTAAATGAGTTAATAATTATAATGTTCTTACAACTGTGCTCAGCAGACAGCAAGCATTCATTAAGTGTCGCCATGGTTAATTCTGGATCATCTATAAGCAGGTGACATGAGAGTGTGATCTGTGCAGTAGCAAAAGGCCCCAAGCTAAGAAGGGCCTCTTGCTTGGTTTAATGCTCTGCTTTTGCTGCCTGGAAATTCTTAGTAATTTTTGAACAAGAAAACCCACATTTTCATTTTGCACTGGATCCCACAGATTATGTAGTAGGTTCTGTCTACAAGGTTGTCGTGGCTGAAATCTCAAGTCTATACAGTGCTAAATTAAAATGACCAACCTTAGTATTGTCTTAGAGAGGAAAGCCAGATTTTCCCCAGAGAAAATTTGTTTGATAATTAGGCTAAGGCTAAGGTAAATATTCTATGCACATTTCATGGAGCCAGTGATGACTTGTCTTTAGTGGTACAATTTAGAAATAATAATATTGCTCATTTTTATTTGTGTTTCAAAGGTTTGACAAGTTTTCCCAATGCTAGACATCTATACTTGGTCAACATTGAAATGGGGAGTAGTCAAAACGTAAACTTTAAAAATTATACTATGATTCTAAATTTCTTGTATTAGTTTCTAGATTTCGTTTCCAAATTCATCTTTTTTCCTCCTAAAGATGGAGACAACATATTATTAGTTTTCTCCCTCTCCATAGTCCTTGGCAATTAGTCATTACTTAGTATGTAGTATTAAAGATGACCAGTAAAATGATCATATGCCATTCATCTCATGAGGGATAGTGGATATATCTGCGTAATAATGAAATTAGTATACAATCAGTCTTTTTCCCATCACATATTTTGACTGCCTTTAGTTCATGGGCTTTAATTAAAATTTAATTAAAGGTTATATGGGAGACTCTACTGCTTATTTTTGTGGAAATTGCTAGCAACCATTCTAGGATGAGCAAATATTTTTTTCCTGATAATATCCCTTATTAAATCCCAGAATATTAGAACTGTTGAGACCTCAAAAATCATTTTCTCAGTGCCTGATTTGTCAGATGAGAAGACCGATACCCACAAAGATTGTGATTTCTGAAGGTCATGCAGTTTGTTAGTGCTTGGCAAGGGATTTTTCTGTGTCCTAGGTTGTTGAACAAGGAATGATCCACATGATGGAGCAATCTGGGGCACAGATGAGTCACCCCAACCTGGATAATCCATTGATAATGAGCTGGTTGTCATTGGCTGGCACTGACTACCTCACAGGACAGCAAAAAACAAAACAAAAAATAAAAACAAACCTCATCACAACTCAGTTTCCCTCTTCCATGGGGTTCTCCCTGGGGCAGAGGTTTGAGATTTCTTAAGCTAATATTCTCTCTCTCTCCCTCTCTCTCTCTCTCTTTCTGCTTCCTATTTTCTCCTTCCTCCTTTTTACCCACATTTTCTCTGGAAAACCTGCACTGCAAGTATGCCTTTAAATCTTTCTGTACCCAAGTTTAGACTAGCAGCTTTTGCACATAACATTTGCGTATTAGCAGTCTTTGTTTCTGGGGCTACGGAAAGTGAGTCCTGTCTAGCTGTGAAGAAGACCCTGGGGGTACTCCTAAAAGCATTTGGTAAGTCCAAGAGAAAGGTGGGGTAGATGTGAGGCATATTAATTGATGCTTCAGAGACTTTCCTCTACCTCAGGAGTCTGGCTTCCCCAGATGCCCTGCAACTCCTTTTGAAATTGGTTCCATTTATCTTTCACTTGCTCTCTTACTTGGAGAGACATCCCTCCCTCTCCCCCATTGCCAGGGAGGGGCAGAGGCCTGCTGGGAGCAGTGCCCCTGTGCCTTGTCAGTTATTCCTGCGAGAGAAGAAGCAGCCTCCAAGAAGCCCATTGGCACCACTGCCAGGACTGCAGAAGGTGGCCATCGGTACATGAACTTGAGGCTCCTTAGTTCTTGGCAGTGCGGATGCTGTGATTTTTCTCAGAAGGTATTTTTTTTCTTTAGGTGGTACCTGTCAAGTGGGGATTGAGAACCCAAGGCATCAGGACTCCTGTTTACCAGATGAAGCTGAGCTAACAAGGAAGGCTGAGGGTGAATGAGTTGTTATTAATACATGGACTCTGGGTGTTCACTTGAAGGTGTGAGGCAAACACACAGCCTTCAACTGGGCTGGGGAAAAGGGACAGCTCTGAGGGACACAGAGGGCCCTTAGAGAGTAAATGAGGGAGCAGAGCCCCATTGTGTCACTGATTTGGTTAAGCTTTTAATGGAAGCACACTGCCTTAGCAGGTGTGGGAATCTAGGGTCTTTCTCACTACAACAAGCCAGAAACCTGTGGCCTCTGCAAACCCCATGCCCTTAACGTCTGTTGTCCTTGTCTTTATGAGATTCTTGAGAGCTTTGAGCAATCTGGGCAGGAGTGAGAGCGGGAGAGTGAGACTTTCTATGGGCAGTATGGTTAGGGACCTTATCCAAAACGAAAAACCTCAGAAACATTTGGCATTTTCTCTTACTGGCTGTGTGAGCTTTGAAATGCTACTTAGTCCCTTTTGTGCCTCAGTCTGCTCATCTGAGTGTGGAGATCAAATCTGCACCTACTTTATAGGATTGCTAGGCTATCTAAATGAGATAATGTATGTAAATGTTTAAAACAGTGTACATTGTTCATTGTAAGTACTTAATGAAAGTCTTTTATTATTTTTATCATTGTTATCGTTGGGGTGTGTGTGAGTATGGTTATGAGAGTCAACACCAAGAATGTCATGGTCACTGCATGAAGAACAAAGACAATGTTCTGGATGAACAAAATGGAAGGAGAGAATCCTGCTCTGGAATCCTTCATCGTGATGAGAAAAGGAGGTAGGAATGATCATATCTAAGGAAGGAATTCTAAAGACTATAAACTCACATTTCAGTACCATCCAAATCCCACATCACTATTAAACTGTTGGCCCAAGGTTCTCAAGCATCAAGTGTGATATTGAGGTCCCCTAGGATACAGAGGGCCAAGTAGGCAGTTGGATAAGTGAGTTGCAAGTTCAAGGAGAGGTCAGGGGATGGAGATACAGATCTGAGAGTTAGCATATACATTACAATAGGTGAGACCACTGAAATTGTCAATTTTACAGGAGAGAAAGATTTATCATCAGATGTTTCTTATGATTCAACCTGACATTTAAATCCAGATAGAATAGATAGAGAAGAGGTTCAAGAACTGAGTCCTGAGTAACCCAATTGCTGTTAAAGATGAGGAGAAGGAGTGTCCTGGGATGTAGGAAGAAAGCCAGGAGCCTGGTTTTGCAAAGCAAATGAAGAAAGGGCTTCCAGAGGGACAGATGAAATACACAGTGTGTCAAATGCTCCTGAACAATCAGGGGAGGGCACAGAGGGGATCATAAGACTCCAGTACCTGGTCACTCAGTGAAACTTACTGACCATGACAAACACACAGGGTCATATGACCACAGGGACCGTGACTAACAGGGGCACTTTCTGCAACCAGCAATTTTTTATTGCCTGATTGCAACTTTGATGCTTGAATTTTGGAAGATGGCAACTCATTAACCACCCTCCCTAAAAGACAATATTAAAACCAATAAAATCCCCATCAAGAAGTTGGAAACCGTCATACTTAGTTATCTATCACAGAAACAAAGAACTGAATCTCACATGTTCTCACTCTTAAGTGGGACCTGAACATTAACCACAATAACACAAGGGAGGGATTGGAAGTCATGGAACACTGCTGGGTAGGGGGGCGGGGTACGTAACAACACAAAGGGTACCTGATCCTAAACCAGGGGAAGTGAGGACCAGTTGGAGACCCAAACTTCATCTGCACGTAGACTAGACTACTTTTGTATCTCCTGGGAGATGAATCATAAAGAAAAGAATATCTGTGTGGTGGCCCCAGTGACTGTGTATGCACAAGCCTGCTGCCCTGGGAATGGCTGGGAAAGGAGAAGATGGGGAAAGGGAGAAGGAAGGAGGTAGGTACCCTGGCAGGTTATCAAAGCAACAGAGTGATCAGTTGTTTGGGCAAGAGAGAAGGGATTATAAAAATGGCTACAGGGAGAGCAGAAAAAGTAAGAACTAAGGCATGAAGGCAGTCTTGGATGTTTTTACATAAAAAGCAGCAGATTCCCAGGAAAATACGTGATTTTTCCATGTTTTCTGCCACCAGCAAGCAGTGACACACAGAGAGCATTACATGGAGCTGGACTGGACCTGCCCTAGGGAGAAAGGAGGGTTCTGTGTGCCTACTCCCTTACCCTGAATGTTCTTCTACACCTCTCTGAAGGGTTCATTCACTTTCTATCCATTCCTCAGGTATGGAGTGAGCCCACTGTGTGCCTAACACTGATCTGGCATGGGACACAGAGATGGAAGAGGTACCAAAAGCAGGTGACAGAGACAAATGAAGGTCATGGAGAAGATTAAGGCAGGAGTGGTGTTCTAGAGAGAGGGTAGGGCAGGGTTGACCCTGTCTCCCTCACCTGTGACTGCTGTGGCCTTTTATTCTTAGAGTAGCCCTTCTGTGCCTGGGGCATGCAGGGACTTGATTTACAGAAGGTCAGAGGCTGAATATGGTGCAGCAAAAGAGGACCATTTGGAGACAGAAGTGCTTGGAGAGAGGGTTTTTCTGGAGGGATGAGACTTTCAGGGTCTCTCAGTTCACACTATGCAGGCAGCTCACTGCAAAGCTTACATAAAAGACCTCTCTTCGGAGTAGTTTTCTCTCACTCAAAAATGTGTCATGGGCTTCAGTTTTCAAAGGAAGGGCTGAAGCCTGATGCCCTCCCCCACAATAAGCACTAATATACACCTGCCTTGTCCTATGGGATTGTGGAAATGCTGAGGTTCCTCTCTTGAGACTTATTCACCAAGATGTCAAAATGCACCTGAGAGTGTTTCTGGGCCTTTTCCAATCAGAAATTTGTCTTTTTGTGTATAGTTGGATTCACTAAAAGAGGGAGGTAGCTTGGGTGAAATGGCAGGTTTCTAGGAGACAGCCCGACAAAATACAGGCCATCAGCCCCAGGCTAGCCTGTGTGTCCTTGCTGACACAGTCAGTTCATACCTCACTGGGAATTACTGCTCAGTTCTAAGGGGAAGTGCCTAAGGGGGAGGTCCTGCACTGACAGTCTGTAGGTCATCCACTTTGCTCATTTTGTTTTGCTTCCTTCTGAAACGTGTTCTTCCTTTTCCCCAGGGTAGACCTGAAGAAGCGGTCCTAGGGCAGCCTCCAAGCATACTTTCTCCAGGAAGAGGGCAGAGCTCCTCTCTACCCAGACATCAGATACGTAGAGGTAGCCTGGCATCCCAGGATGTCCTTGCACTCAGGGAGGCCCCCAGTACTCCAGGAAAATGAAGGATAACCAGGAGGAAGGTGGGCATGATTGGGGATGGAGTCTGCACATTCTTGTTCATCTCAGTGCTGTCTGCTGTTGATTTTTGTGTAGATCACATAGATTTAAAGCCAGTTATCAAGAAGCCCCTCCTGGCATATCCACCAATTACCCCCCTTTCCTGCCATTAATCAGTGTCTGCTAATTAGAGAACAAACTCCTGTTTGTCCAAACAGTTGCCAACACCCCCACCCCAAGGCAGTTAAATGAGGATAAATGAGTCAGTCTTGTTTTAAAATGATTTAAATTTATCAAATCCTATTTATGTTTCTCTTGTATCTCAATTTTCTATAGATTTAATGACTCTAAATGATAAGGTTTCAAGCTATAGTAATTTACCCCTCGGGTACTGCAAGGCTTGGCTGTATTTCAACAATACTCATGACAACAGCAGCAGTAACGTGTACCATTACCAATACCGCCTAGCACTTTCTATGTGCTAGGCAATGTGCTCAAAACTTTACATGCAGAATCACATTTAATTTTCCCAAACGTCTCAGAAGTCAAGATTATTACCTTCGTTTGCATATAAGGAAACTACTGTTCAGAAAGTTTAAGCCAACTAGCTAAGGTCCCACAGGTGATATTTTACAGGCCTCTGGTGCCCACCCTAGGTTCTTTGAGCCCAATATTTCTTCTCAGGTGTAGTCTTTGGTCTTTGAACCACTGAAATCAGGAAAACCTGGGGACTTTGTTAAACTTCAGATTCCTGGGCACCCTCTTCATGTGTGGCCCCAGAATTTGCATTTTTAGACACATTCTCCAAGAGACTCCTATGCACACTAAAGTTTGAGAATCACTATCTCTGGCTGTTGAGATGTTTTAAGCACTCCATATCATCTCACCAGCAAAAGAGTTGGGCCAGGCATGGTGGCTCACACCTATAATCCCAGCACTTTGGGAGGCCAAGGCAGGAGGATTGCTTGAGCATAGGCGTTCAAGACCAGCCTGGGCAACATAGCAAGACCTGAACTCCATAAAATATCAAAAAATAAGCTGAGCATGATAGTACATGCCTGTGGTCCCAGCTATTGGGGAGGCTGAGGTGGAAAGATCTCCTTAGCCCAAGAGGTTGAGGCTGTGGAGCCATGATCATACCACTGCACTCTAGCCTGAATGGCAGAATAAGACCCTGACTCAACAAAAAAAAAAAAAAGGAAGGAAAGAGTTGAGGATTGGGAAGGGAATGAATGGTGAACCTGAAAGTTAAGTTGACCTAGATCCTCTAGAAGAACAGTGAGGAAAATTAGAAGCAGAGACCTGATAGTCTTTGTCTGAGACATGAGATTTATTTACTTTCTCAGCCCTTTTTTTTTTTTTTTCATTTGTAAACTAGGAGGGATATGGATTCTTTTCTGGGTGGTTGTGAGGGTCGAAAGAGATGAGAGTAGAATAAAAGCTTAAAAAGTTGAAAGCACTCTACAAATGTGTGTGATATTAATCATAGATTTTCCCTGGGACTGAGGAGGCCATCATGGTCCTGTGCATAATTGTGGTCATTTCAGATAGACACAAAGGAGAGGGAGAGAGCAGCAAGCCTTCTGGGGAATGGAAGTCTTAGGGATCCGTCTAACCTGCTTGGAGGAGGCCATTTCCTCTGCAACACAAAGGAACTCATTCCTTTTAAGCCAAGGAAGCATACTTTCTATCTGTTGCTGGTCTTCATTGACCAATCTATTCCATGTGGGATTGAGGTGTGATTTCTGCCTCAATTTACCCCATCTGTGCAAGGAAGAAGAAAACACCTGCACCTCCATGAGCACACCCTCTGTTGGAACCATCTCCTTAAGCCAGAATTATTGAATATTCCACATGCCAGGATTATTATTATTTCTGTTGATCCTCACAGCAGTACCATGAAGTCTACAGACATGCTTTGGAGATTTGTTTGGTCCAGGCTACAGCAATAAAGAGAATATCACAATAAAGCAGGTCACAGAAACTTTTCGGATCAGGCTTTGTCTTACGAAAATGTTGTGGTTAGTTTGATCTTCTCTCCAGATCACTCAAACTTTCTCCCTATCGGCAATAAGTCTGCTTCGCTTCCTTATCATTTCTGTGTTCACTGGAGTAGCACTTTTAATTTCCTTCAAGAACTTTTCCTTTGCATTTGCAACTGGGCTAACTGTGCAAGAGGACTAACTTTTAGGTTGTCTTGGCCTTTGACATGCCTTCCTCACTCAGCTTAATCATTTCTAACTTTTGATTTACAGTGAGAGACGTGGGACTCTTACTTGAACACTTAGAGGTCATTGTAGGGTTATTAATGGGTCTAATTCAATATTACTGTGTCTCAGCGGATAGAAAGGCCTGAGGGAAGGACCGAGATGAAGGAACAGCTGGTTGATGGAGTAGTCAGAACACACACAACATTGTTGATTTTGTTCACTGTCTTATATGAGCATATTTTTGGGGGCCCCAAAACAATTATAATAGCAACATCAAACACCACTGATCGCCGTAATAGCTATAATAATAACTTAAAAATTTGAAGTAGTGCTAGAATTACCAAAATATGACACAGAGACACAATGTAAACCCATGTTGGTGGACAAATGGTGTCAATAGACTTGTTCAAAACAGGGTTGCCACGAACCTTCCATTTGTAGAAAATGCCATATCTGCAAAGCACAGGAAAACAAAAGTGCAGCAAAATGTGGTATGCCTGTACTTCAATTATTCCCATTTTATAGATGCAGAAATAGATGCAGGGAATTTAATCTGCCCAAGAGTAAGAGGTGGCACCCTGGGACTAACATTCTTATCCTCTGTGCTTCTGTCCTGGAAAAGGATGTTCAACAATGGTTGGGACTGAGAATGTGTTAAGATTGCGCTGTTTTGAGGCATCTGAAGGAACGTCCATATTTGAGAGCAACGCCTTCCATCCCCTGGTCCTCTACCATGTGGCCTAAGTTATTCAATTAGGAAGGGAAATAATTGGCAATGGAGAATGCCTCTAGCAGTGGTAATTACCTCCAATGCCTTGTTGGAACAGTCAAGCTACATTTCAGTTTATGCTGTAAAACCTTAATTATAATATAAACAGCTGCCCTTCAGCCCTGCGGGGCAACCTTCCCCCACCTTCCTTCTCTGGCCTCGGAATGGCCCTCCCTCATGAGTGGTCAGGGAGGTCCAGGGGTGGAAGTGGACCTGGGGAGGAGGGGAGAGGATCCCTATGTGTACAGTGGGATTTGTGAGACTGTGCTAGAGGGAGTCACTGTCAGGTCCCCATCTCCAAAGGAGGAAGCCAAAGGCAGCAATCCCCTCTCAGTTCCACTCAGACCAAGTCTCTTGGGGGCAGAAGCCTCCAGAAGTTAGCAGTCAGCCTAGCGCCATTCAGTTAGGATGGAATTTAGCAGGACATGTTGTCATTTCAGGGTAACATCTCTTTCCATGTACTCTCTCATAAGGAAGAGTATAGTCTTTCCTTCTAAGTTTAGTCTCCCTGCCTATGCGCAGGTCCTGGGGAATACCAAATGCAGGCTAAATAGTGTGCAAAGCATGGTAGCAAGTGTCCTGCATTTCAACTTCACAGCACTTGGGTACATGGGGAATTAACATCCTCATTTTGCTGCTGAGGAAAATGGTGATAAGGCTTGAAATGCAAACAACCTGGCTAGAGACTTAAGTCCAGGTAGGTTGATGGGTATTAGGTCTTTTAGTTCAGGACAGAGAAAGGCAGAAGGGGTCAGTCACTTCTGGGCATCTGAAAAGGTTCAGAAGTAAGGTTCTGATGAACACAGGGGGAATAGAACAAGAGGGGCTGAAATGATTCATTGCCGAGTTCATGGATCTACCCATGACTGGCCCCAGTGCCCCACACAGGGCAGTTCTGTGCCATCTTATGATGGGGATTAGAACGTGGACTGAATGAATCAGAAGTCACTGTAGTGGGGTGAGAGTCCTAAGGTGCTCAGAACTCTCTCTTCAGTCACCATAGGCAAAATGGAAAAGGTGAGCTTTTCAGTATTCTTCAAAATAGAGCAAGACAAGCCTCTTAAGAGCAGAAATAATCACAGACACACCTTGCTTTATTGTGCTTCTCAGATACTGTGGGATTTTTTTGTGTTTTGGCTTTTTTTGTTTGTTTGTTTTACAAATTGAAGGTTTGCAGCCACCATACATCCAGCAGTCTGTCAGCACCAGTTTTCCATCTTTCTTCTTCATCTCAGGCCTCCTGAGACACAACAGTATTAAAATTAGGCCAATTAATAACCCTGCAGTGGCCTCTAAATGTTCAAGTGAAAGGAATAGTTGCACATCTCTTACTTTAAATCAAAAACTAGAAATGATTAAGCTTAGGGAGGAAAGCCTGTTGAAAGCCAAGGTAGGCTGAAAGCTAGGCCTCTTGTACCAGTTAGCCAAGTTGTGAATGCAAAGAAAAGATTCTTGAAGGAAATTAAAAGTGCTACTCTGGTGAACACACGGATGATAAGAAAGCAACACAACCTTATTGCTGATAGTGTAAGTGGTCTGGGTAGAAGATCAAACCAGTCACAACATTCCCTTAAGCCAAAGCCTAATTCAAAAAAATTTGTGTGACTTGTTTTAATGACAATATTCATTTTATTCCTGAGGTCTAGAACCAACCCAGTATCTCCAAAGAATGCCTGTATTTGAACACCTATTCCTTTATTATTTTCTATTTATAATTTCTGATTTCTACATAGTTGATATTGGTCATATGCACTAAAGGACATTTATCTAGTCTATATAAAAATAAAATTTGTATATGTATACACTCAATAATGTTTTATAATTTGGGGAAGGCCAATGTAGGAGGATTGCTTGAGCTTAGGAGTTCAAGACCAACCTAGGCAACATAATGAGACCTCATCTCTACAAAAATAAAAACATTAGCCCAGCATGGTAGTGTGTGCCTATTGTCCCAGCTACTCAGGGGGCTGAGATGGGAGAATCCCCTGAGCCCAGGAGGCTGAGGCTATGGTGAGCCATGATCATACCACTGTACTCAAGCCTGGGAGACAGAGTAGGACCCTGACTAAAAAACAAAAACAAAAACAAGAAAAACTTGGAGCCCTCTGAGCTAAAGCTAGCATCATATGGATTTCTAGTAGTTTTTGTTTTTTTATTTAAATAAAGATACTTGAGTGGTAGAAGCTCATTTCAAGTACTTGGAATGATAATAGTTATTACAGACAGAGTACCTATGAGTTTTCTGTGTCACTCAGTCTTGCAGAAGCAAGGTAGAGTGTTGTCCACAGTCTGGAGCCAGACTCCCTTGATCCAAATCCCTGGTCTGTCATCCACTAGCGTGTGACGTGGGGTAAGTTACACAGTCATTTTGTGCCTCAGCGTCTTTATCTCTAGAATGAAACTCAGAGATTCTAGTAGATTCTAGTAGAAACTCAGAGACTCATGTAGATATGAAGATTACATGAGTCAATGCGTATAAAACACTGTAATAGTGCTTGGCCCTGAGTAATCATTCAGTAACTGGAGATGAGTGGAGGAGCTGGCATTCTGGTTGATTCCAAAACCTTTGTATTGGGATCCACAAAGGAAACTATTCTCTTACCAACATCCAGATGGGTCAGAGAAGATATATCTGTTTCTCCTTCTTATTATCCTTGATTCTAAATCTACTAGCTAAACCCACCATATCCATTTCTTTAGTCCAAACAGAGAAAAGGACATCAGCACACCTCTCTCTCAGTAGGGTGATGCACAGCAAGTTGCCCTTGCTGCCCTCATCCACACCAACAGGTGTACTGCTCGAGCTCTCTGTGCTCCTCCAGAGCTCTCCCAAACCCTCTAGGCTGTCCTTCCTCCAAGGAGGAATCCAGAACCCTCTGGAGCTGTAGACAGGACAGGCAGGAGTCCCGCAGAACAAAAAGTACTGCAAAAGATGTAGGTTAAGCAAAAGGTGCACTTCTGCTGGGCATGCTGGGGGAACTGTCTGGCTGGAAGGCACAGAACTGCAACTCACCTTACTGTCTTTGCTCTCTTGTGTTCCTTGACAGTCCTTGAGCATGACACCATGTGTTCTAATTCTCTATAAAATTCAGAAGCAAGATGTCTTTTTTATAAAGACCTTGAACCCTCTTGTGAGTTTTTAACAAATGAATAGGTGTTTCAGGTAGCTCTAACTCCAACTTCCTGCTCTGACAGCAGCTGCTGGATAAGGTTTAGTCTCATCCAGTCTAAAAATAATTTCAGATTAAGGGACTTTGAGGTGGGAAGAAATGGTGAATCACTATGAAGAGAGGAAAAACCCACAGTGACCAGGGGATCCTTTGCTGTAGACTCCTAGAGACTAGCTTGCTGGTGGCAGGTCCACACAGCCCCGCTCACACCTGCTCCCATTTCTAGGGCCATCTATTACTCCATCTCCCATAAACACCACTGAGCAGATACTCTACCCCCCTTCCCCTGAAAAACACAGTCTTCGAGAGTTTTCTAAGGGCTTTTAGTGTAGCAGGGATCAAAAACTAACATAAATACAATCTCTAGAAAAAAAGGGAAATTTGCAGTTGTTCAAGAATTTTAAATGATGCACTTAAAATGAGAAGCTTGCATTAGGATTGAAATTAAAGTCCTTGAGTGGCCTTTTGTATTTTTTATTTTATGTTAACCTGAGCACAACTTTCTCATTCCCATTTGTTTCCTAGAAATTCTTCTTTAATGAAAAGCTGAAGGATGAAGCCATGATAACTCAACATGGACCAGCCTGGGCCGGCTCCATTTTGTCGGTTATCTCTTGGTGGGTGACAAGACAGGGGGCGTCTCTCTCAAAAGGTCATTACAATGGTGCCTTAAGAAATCTCCAACCAATAAAAAGTTGCTTACAGAATTATAAAGCCTCACTCGGTGTCAGTTTTCTTAACCTCCTAAACTCAAATGTCTAATTATGGGTTTACACGCCCTTGGAGACTGCTGTATTAAGTAAATAAAGAGGGATGGCCACATTCAGTGGGAGCTGAAATACTCAGGGCTAGGTGGTAGGAAAAGGAGCTACCTATTTATCTTTCATAAAAACCAGCTCTTAAAAGAGAAAGAATAGTTCCCTCAAGACTTACCCTGTATATTGCCTTGTATGGGTTGGCTCATATTTATAAGCCAATTTCTCTCTTTAACACACTCAACTAACTCCTAGAGTTGTGTCCCATGGGAACCAATGTTCCTAAATGAACTTTCTCAGGAAGGGCTTTAACAACACTTTCTAGAGGTGGAAAATTCTGGAATTTAAGGAGATAGTCATGGAAAGAGACATTTTTTGGTTATAGAATCCTGAAACTCAGTAATGGTCCTTCTCACCTGAGATCAACTCAGCAGTTAGCTTTGTGTTATTCCCATTTATTGTGTTTTCACAATTTATTCCCATACGGCCAGAAAAGAGGACATATAATCTTGAAAATAGGAAGAATTTCCTCCCTCCCTCCCTTTCTTCCTCCTTCCCTCCCCCCTTCCTTCCCTTTCCTTCTCCCTTCCTCCTTCTCCTTCCCCTCTAGCTCTCTCTTTCTGTCTTGAGGATAAAGGCATTGCAAAACACTTAAAATGAAGCTTTAGAAGATTGTTTTTTGTTTGGGTCTTCCCCCTCCCCTAGGGGCCTTGTACTGTCTAATCTCAAAATAGAGGTAAGTGTTTTTGTTGTATACCTTTAGTGAGATGTAATTAACACACAATAAAACAATCTAATTTACAAAGATGTTTGGAGTCATAAATTGCATAAGATTAAATAAAAGAACACATATGAGAATACCTCATGCAATGCTCAGTGCTGGTTGAATTTCACTATGACACAACTGCTTATACCACTTCTGTGTCTAAAACCCTCAGTGGTTCTTCATTTCCTTCAGAAAAGTCCAAAATCTAAAGCTCAAAAATGTGAGACTCTTAACAATTCAACCCCACCCTCCTCTCTAGTGCTCCTACACTTTCTTACATAGCCCATCTGGCAGCTAAAATGGATGACAGGGAACTTTCTTGTCTTCAGAGTTTCCTTATGTTACTCCATTTCTGCCCATCAAGACCTTTCCTCTTCTACAAGGTCAGAAGCCAACTCCTCCATGTGGTCCTCCTAGAAGATCACTCCTGATCACTCCATTGGTAATGAATTTCCCTTTCCTACGGCTTAACTTATTATACTGCATTGCTTCCAAGATATTTGTCACATTCTGTTTTATACTACTTACTATGACTAGCTCCCTTCTTTCATGTAATTTTGAGAAACATTCACTGGTCATCTACAAATGTGGACAGTGAGCTAGGCATGGGGAGGGACTGGGCAGAGGTACAGAGATAAATGACATACTGTGTGCTGTGGAAAATCCCATGTTCTGGTGGGGAGCCTTGAGCTTGTAAACCCTACCATGTTCAATTCTGTATCTCTAGCAGTGTCTAAAATGTCTCATGCCTAGCAGATATAGAAGTTGAATAAAATAAGATGTTAAGGTGAAAAAAAATCAGATTGTTAAATGTAATTGCCTTATTCCAGCAAAAGATGAAAATAAGGCTCAGGAAGGTTAAATAACATGTCCAAGATCTTCAGTGACTCTAGAGTTATAAGTGGCATGCTATAAATAGCCACAAACTGAACTGGGAGGAGGCCAGTTGGGAAGACCAGGCATGGGGACTGTTTTGTTTGTTTTTCCTGAAATCCAGATTGTCCTTGGTCACAAGAAGCCCATTTTTGCCCATGGAAGTGAACCTCATTTTCTCTGATGTGTCACTCTTTGGTTTCAGTGAAACCTGGGTTGAATTCTAGACCAGTCACTGACCAACCCTGGGATGAAAGACTTAATGTCTCTGTGCTGCATTTTTCTTGTTTGGAAAATGAAGATGACAATATTTATATCTTAAGACCATTATGAGGATTACATTAATAATGAATTAGATTAATACATGAAAGAAAAATGAGTCTAAACCCTGACTCCTGGTGTTGGTAGCAGTGGTGATGGTGTTGGTGGAAAGAGTGGATGGTATAATTCAAACACATCTGCAAGTTAGAATTACTTTTCTGCTAATGGTGTTCATGGCTTGAGGCAGTCATTTGTGAACTTAGTCCCTTGGTGATATGGGAAGTATTTTTATCTTTGGCATTCAAGATTCCTTCTTCTCAATTTATCAACCAATTCACTGTTGCACTTTGATGTCCAAAAGAAATTCATTTCATCATGGTTTTCTGGATCTTCTTCCTATCACCAAACTGTGTCTTTGCCTAGGGACCCATTGCAGGCCAAGTAGGCAGCAATGAATAAGAGTGATGCTCTTATAATAGCAATCATTTTGCCATGTGTGTCCCATGGAATTAGTCCTCTTCCCTGAGTTACTGACTATATTTTCCTACTGACTCGTTGAGTCAACTTTCGCTGTTGCTTTGTTGGTTCAGAACCTCCTCCTCCTCAGGCATGCTTCATGTTCACTCCGTGCCTTACTTTATTGCTCCAGGTAGCAACTTGCCTGATTCCATGTTACCTCAGTCCTCCAGCAGCCAGGCTATTCAAAGGTTCTCAATTCCAACAAGAAATCAAACAGTGAAGTAGAGGGATGGAAGTGATGGTGGTCATGGGGGAGGGAGGAGAGAGGTGTCCCTGGTATGTTTATGCCCCTCTCACAACAACACCTAAAATACAACTATATTCTAGAATCTAGACAATCCAACAGTGAAAATTTCAAAACTATTCTCAGCTCTGCTTTTATTATCAGAGATATCAAGAGGTAAGAGAAGATGCTGGAAATCAGAGCTGGTTAAG
Organism: Cephalopachus bancanus; assembly: GCA_027257055.1. Classification (NCBI taxonomy): domain Eukaryota; kingdom Metazoa; phylum Chordata; class Mammalia; order Primates; family Tarsiidae; genus Cephalopachus; species Cephalopachus bancanus. The sequence continues at coordinate 1,499,828 of JAPVLO010000079.1, read as the reverse complement.
ATAGTCACTTCTAGAAAAGGTGTAGGGGTGACAGGATTCAGAGCCATTTGATTTATCCTCTCTATTGACAGCATTACTGCACTACTCTCATATACAGAACACTTCCTTATTATTGAAAGATTCCCCGAGGGCCTTTTGAATCCTCAGCAAACACAAAGGTTTATATTGCAAAGAATATACCTTTAATATTGAAAATATTGTACATATGGATATCTTCTATTTGTGAAGACATTTATAGTAAGCATCAGCCAAGTAGAATACAAGCTTACTTTGTTTAACGGTCTTGCTTTTTTGTACTTCGCAGATACTGTGGCTTTTTTCACAAATGAAGACTTGTGGCAACCTTGTATTGAACAAGTCTATTTTTCCAACAGCATGGGATTACCTTATGTCTCTGTGTCACATTTTGGTAATTTTCATAATATTTTAAACTTTTTCATTATGATGATTTGTGATCGCCAATCTTTTTTTTTTTTTTTTGAGTTGGAGTCTCACTCTGTCGCCCGGACTAGAGTACAGTGGCTGCTCCCGGCCACCGCAGCCTCGCCTGCTGGGCTCCAGCAATCCTTCCGCCTCAGCCTTCCGAGTAGCCGGAATTACAGGCATACGCTACCACGCCCGGCTGATTTTTTGATTTATTGTAGAGATGAGGTCTCGCTGCCCAGGCGGGTCTTGAACCCGCGGGCTCAGGCAATCCACTCACCTCAGCCTCCCAAAGGCGCGGGATTACAGGCTGAGCCACCGAGCCCAGCGTGATCGCTAATCTTTGTTGTTACTTTTGAAATTTGTATAGGGCTCCACAAACTGCATTCATATAAGACAGCAAATTTAATTATGTGTCATGTGTGTCCTGGCTGTTCTACTGCCTGGCTGATCCCCCTGTCTCACTCCCTCTCTTCAGGCCTCCCTATTCCCTGAGATATAACAATATTGAAATTAGGCCAGTTAATAACCCTACAATGACCTGTAAGTGTTCAAGTGAAAGGAAGAGTCACATGTCTCTTAATTTAAAGCTATAAATGATTAAGCTTAATGAGGAGAGCAGATTGAAAGACAAAGCTAGGCCTCTTGAACCAAACAGTTAGCCAAGTTGTGAATGCAAGGAAAAAGTTTTTTGAAGGAAATTAAAAGTGCTACTTCAGTGAACACACAAATGATAAGAAAGCAAAACAGCCTTATTGCTGATACAGAGGAAGTTTGAGTGGTCTAGATAGAAGATCAAACCAGCCATAATATTTTCTTAAGCCAAAGCCTAATCCAGAGGAAGGCCCTAACTCTCTTCAATTTTATTAAGGTTGAGAGAAGTAAAGGAGCTATAGAAGAAAAATTGGAAGCTAGAAGAGGTTGGTTCATAAGGTTTGATGAAAGAAGCTATCTCCATAACATAAACGTACAGGAAGCAGTAAGTGCTGATGGAGAAGCTGAAGCAAGTTGTTCAGAAGATCTAGCTAAGACCGTTGATGAAGGTGGCTACACTAAACTACTGGTTTGCAATGTAGATGAAACAGCCTTCTATTGGAAGAAGATACCGTCTAGGACTTTCATAGCTAGAAAGGAGAAGTTAATGCCTGGATTTAAAACTTCACAGAACAGCCTGACTCTCTTGTTAGGGGCTAATGCAGCTGGTAACCTTAAGTGGAAGCCAGTACTCATTGACCATCTCCCAAATTTAGGGCCCTTTAGAAATATGTTAGATATATTCTACCTGTTCTCTATCAGTGGAACAATGCTTGGAAGAAGCACATCTGTTTGTTTTTAAATTTTTTTAATTTTAAAGATGTTGGGTACAATTCAGGGTTAGGGATACAAATTTTCATTATACAGATACTCTTGTTGATGAGGTGCTCTCTACCTCTGGCAGTTTCCCACTATTCCCAATCTCACCCCTGCCCTCCCCTGGCAGTTTCCCACTACTGCCAATCCCTTTCTTATAGTATTATGATGATTGTTCAAAGTCCATTTATGAGTGAGAACATGTAATACTCAGTTCTTTGTTTCTGTGATAGATCACTTAGTATTATAGACTCTAGGCCCATCCAATTTGCTGTGAAGTTCATAATTTTGTTCATAGCATGGTTTATGGAATATTCTGAACCCACTGTTAAGACCTATTCCTCAAAAGAAAAAGATTTTTTTCAAAAGATTACTTCTCATTGACAATGCACCTAGTCACCCAGGGTTTCTGATGGAGATGTGTAAGGAGATGAATGTTTTGTTCATGCTTACTGATACAACATCCATTCTGTAGCCCCTGAAGCAGAGTCCATTTTGACTGTTAAGTCTAGTTATTTAAGAAATACATATTTTAAGATTAGAGCTGCCATAGTTATTTTTCTGATGAACCTGAGCAAAGTAAATTGAAAACCTTCTGGAAGGGATTTACCATTCCAGATGACATAAGGAAAATTTGGGATTTATAGGATGAAGTCAAAATAACTACATCAATAAGAGTTAGGAAGAAGTTGATTCCAACCCTCATGGATGACTTTAAGGGAGTCAAGGCTTTGGTAGAGGAAGTAACTATGGTAGAAAGTAAAAAGTAAGTAAATATGGTAGAAATAGCTGAAGAACTAGAATTAAAAGTAGAGCCTGGAGATGTGACTGAATTGTTTCAATACTGTAAGAAAACTTCAATAAGGAATTGCTTCTTATGGATGACCAAAGAAAGTTGTTTCTTAAAATGATGAAGATGCTGTGAACATTGTTGAAATGGCAACAAAGGATTTAGAATATTAAATGAACTTAGTTGATAAAGCTGCAGCAGGATTTGAGAGGAGTGAGTCCAATTTTGACAGAAGTTCTACTGTGGATAAAATGTTATCAAACAACATCACATGTTACAAAGAAATCTTTTGTTAAGGGAAGAGTCAGTTGACTTCATTGTCTTACTTAAAGAAGTTGCCACAGCCGCCCCAGCTTCCAGCAACCACCACCCTGATCAGTCAACAACCATAGACATCAATCAAGGCAAGATCCTCTACTAGCAAAAAGATTACGACTTGCTGAAGATGCAGATTATGGCTAGCATTTTAAATCAATAAGGCATTTTTAACTAAGTGTTTTCAGATATAATACTGTTGCATACTTACTGTCTAGTGTAAACACAACTTTTATGTGCTCTGGGAAACCAAAAAAATTTGTTTGACTTACTTTATTGCATTATTTGCTTTATTTCAGTGTCTGAAAATGAGCCTGCACTATCTCTAAGGTATTCCTGTATATGTTAAATACGCCCTCAGGTAATGAATCCTATGCTTGGGTGTTGATAGAATCACCTCCCTGAGGAAAGACTGTGTGTTTCACTTATTCATTCAATTGCTATTTATTGAGCACCTATTATACCACAAGAAATATTTTAAATGCTTTGGGTATGTAGATCCATGAATAAAATAGACTAAGATCTTATCCTTACAAAACTTACATTCTAGTGGGTAAGACAGGAAACAATAAAATTAATAAAGTTAATTACAGTGTGTTTTAGATGGTGATAGATGCTATGAAAAAAAAAATATTCTAATAGGGTAAGAAGAATAGAGATGCCCAGAGGAGACAGCAGAGAGTCTACACTGAGTAAGTCTTAAAGGAAACTTAGGTAACCACACAAGTATGTGGGAAAGGAGCTGGGAGCAGCCAGTGCAAGAGCCTGAGAGCACCTGGAGTATTTTCAGAATAGAAAGAAGCCCCAAGAGGCTGAAGCAGAATGGTGGCAAGTGCGGGCAGCCAGGGAAAAGTTGACTAGGGTTGGAAGGAAAGGTGAAAGATAAGATCTCACTCATCTCTGTATCTTCAGTGCCTAGGTAGGAGGCTGGCACCTGGTAAATACTCAGTGGTTGCTGTTCCGCGAATGAACGAGTGAATGAAATGAGTGAAAGAAGTGCTAGAGTTTGGAAGCTCCTTGGATCCAGCTCTTGTATGGTGTTTTGGATGCTCTACAACCATGGTTTCTGATTGCATTAAGACATTAAGAAATGTCTTTAAGTTCTTCTGAGGGAAAGTATCACATTACTACAAATACTGTGGAAATGTCTTCTCTTTCTAAGTAATCATTATAAAGATTTGCACCCAACCAAATAGAACTCCCTAAACATCAAAATCTATATCCTAAAAATGAGATACAGATCTGCAACCAGGAAAGTGAGTGTTTATATTTTCCCTAATAGTGAGAGGTGTGTCTCTACTGAGGAGGTCAAGTTCATTTTCTACTTTCAGTACTATTGAAGCTCTTACTGGTATGAAGAATCCTTAGTATCAAATATTCTAAAAATAATTCATGTTTAGCTTTGCAAAGCAGCAATAGTAGATTGGATTTGTTTGCATCCTTTTTCTAAGTTCACTAGATTTGGCTCTTTCAGTAGGAGGTGATTCAAAAATATGGAGAGTGGCAGCAGTTAAATTGAGTTAAATCAATTTAGTGTTTCCTTGACCCCCAGCTGGTATACTCTATTTATTTCTCGGACCCACTCTTCCAGTTGGCACACAGCTTGTCTCTTCCACTCATTTGCTTATTTATGCTTCTTAGATGTGTTAAGAGGCATAGCAGATCCTTCCTTATTGTTTACACCATTGTCAGGGGCGGAAACCTCACCTTCACTTATTCTGTATTCAAATTTCCAGGCTGTGACATGGCACTGACAGATAAAATAACTAAGGATATCAATATCACAAAAGATAAAGGGAGAAGGTTGAACACGTGGCATTTTCATCTTATGTCACGTACCTTGGCCTTTAGAGACTGAATTTGGGATAAGTAATCTACCAAGCAGTTGTCTTCTTTTTGGTAAGATAATGCCTTGCCATTTGACATTTAACCAGCTACCTCCTTTCTCTAAGTTGTTCCATTGTCCCCCCAAAGGCCCAACTCAGAGAAGACTGGTCCATACAGGGACAGCCTTCAAAAATTTCATGTGTACATTCATCCACCCACCTGCCTCATTTTCTTTTCCTTTACAAACAAGCTATTTCTGGCGAGTTTACTCTTTCCTTTTTTCTTTTTATATATTTACATATATTTAATTTATAACATGTTAATAAATTGACATATGTACAAATAGTCATAGGTTTAATCAAAATTTGTATTTAACATATACTGGAAAAGGCAACAGAATCACAATTATGTCTTAGAGAAAAGATGAACTGAAATTTTAAAAATTTGCTTCCTATGTGTATGTGTATATTTCTTTAAGAGTGAGGCTGCCTTCTTTTCCCCTTGAATATAATTTGACCTCTTGGAAGAATATCATAAGCATGTCATGGTCACCAGTCCATGCAGATGGGGCTGCATTAAGATGTCACTAATATGACAAAATGACAGCAATTCTAACAGGGAGAAGCCAGGTGATGAAGAGATCCAGCTCAGCAGATGTCTCTCTGCACTTCACCTTAGCGCCTCAGGACGAGGGCGTAGAGGTTGAGGCTGCAGGGATCACAAATCTGAGAAGGAGAAGAGACAGCCAGGCTGAGCTCACCCTCTTCTCTCCGAATCCTTTCAGTGCGCATTTCACGAAACCACCATGTCCAATCCACGGAGGTCCACTCACTGGTCTAGAAAGAGGTAGTCCAATCCCTGTAAGAACGAGATACTAAATAAGTAAATAATTTAATAAAGATTGACATCACTTTGCACCACTGTAGGTACTAATTTTAAGGTAATTCTGATGCTCCTAGATTTAAAGAAAGGAAAAATGAACAGCATGAAATCATTTAATGTCTGCTTAGAAAGACTGATGACTCTTATAACCAGGATGGCATCATTTTCAGACTTGTGGTTCTTCTGTTCTTCATTCATGTTAATCTATTAGGAGCCTGGTTCTTTGCTTCCAGGTGACCAGGTGTCCCACCTATCCAACACATTTGTTTCTGCACAATAAATGAGCACTTCTGAAGGAGACTGTAAGTCATCTGGGGATTCCAGCTTCCAGAACCTTCCTTTCCTTCTGTCAGCTTCCAGAGCACACCACAAAGTTTGACAGGGAAATTTCCCTGAGTGTTCAATTACTTTAAATACAAATTTTCAATTGTCATCACACTCAGTAAATATAGTTTTAGTAATAAGACCTGTTAGCCAGTGACCAGACCATTCCCAACATGATAACGGGGAGCTCAGGCAGGGATGATCTTTGGGCCCGACAGCTCAAGTCAGCATTAGCCTCTGTTTAGAAAAATACTGCAAAACACCATCTCTAATAATTCAACAGCTTTCCCCCAAAAACACATTAACCAAGGGAGCTTTTAAATATTAAGAAATAATTACAGCAACTCAGTGTTGTCCTTTCTCAAGATTATTTCACATCAGGGCTACACTGGATAAATAAATTTAGTAAAAGAACACAGGTCTGCTAAACATGAAAAATTGTACCCAATGAAGTGTTATTTCCAGTTGATGGCAGGAGGGCCGGCGGGGAAGAAGAATTAATAAAAATATTCTGACTACTTTCCCAAATGAACACTTAAAGTAACCTTACCACAGCCCAATTAATTCTCCACTATTGACATTTCAAATTCTTTTTCATCATCTTCAAACAAATAGGGGTCAGATTATAATTAGGAGGAACCAAAGGATGCCTTGGAACCAATATGCTCCAGCCATGAGAGTCCATTTTAAGCCTAGAACATAGAATTCCCAAAGAATTTGGCACTGACTTGAGAGCTGTGGGTCTGTGATACATTAGAGGAGATAGAAATGGCTTTGCCTTTGCCTAAACAGGAAATATGATTTAGGGATAAAAGAAGATAACTTTCTAAGATTGTAAAACATTGTCCCCACATAAGGGCCACTATTCCTAAAATTCCGCCGTTAAATATTGTCATCTCTCTGCAGAACTGTTAACATTTCAGATGAACCTGGATAGGATATTGAGCCATTTACACTTGAGTGTGAGTGAGCTTAATGTTTCTCCTCCCCTGACCAAACAAGACCCTGGGCAATTTAAGGTCACTGGGCATGTAAGTGGGAAGGATCGTGGAGGAAGGAAATGGAGAGGCCCCACTTCACAGTTCTGCCCTAGCCAAGACCAGAGGCTAGTGCTAGGACCCCCAGGTCTGCAGGTCACCTGGGGAGTACCCTGCTCACTTCCAGCCCTGCCATAGCTAGGGGGCAGAGCAGACCCCAGCAACAATTAGCCTATCCCTGAGTGATTTCCACCAGCACTGATCAAGCAAACAAGAAAGCCACTCGGCCTGCTTGGGCTGAGGCAGGTTTTTTTTGGAAGAAACTCCCACCCGGGCAGCCCTTGGGTGTCACACAACTTCACTTTTTCCATTGCTTTTTCCTTTGCTGCAAAGAGCCTCTGCCTTTTGGTCACCTTTTGAAGTTACCGGCAGGGCGTAGCTGCACATCCGTACTTTTATAGGCTTCCTAATGACCTGCTTAATTATTTGCTTTCTTTGGGACCAGATTTGCTTCTGATAGGCGCTAGGTGCCTGGGCACAGGCCTGGTCTTCCTGGTGGGCCCAGCACAGATATCAGGCATCTGATGACTGAATTCCAAGAGATTCTCTCCCTAGGGTATGCAGGCTTGAACGTGAAGCTTTATTTGTATTTTATTTATTCATTAGATTGGCAGAGGCCTTCTCTCCAGAGAGCTCTAGGTACCTAGTAGGAAATTAGTATCTATATTTCCCAACAAAGTGAACTGCTTTGTAATCTTTGTTTTTTGTTTTTTTTTTTTTTGAGTTGGAGTCTCACCCTGTCGCCCAGACTGGAGTGCAGTGGCCGCTTCCGGCCACCGCAGCCTCGACCTGCTGGGCTCCGGCGATCCTTCCACCTCAGCCTTCCCAGTAGCCGGAATTACAGGCATGCGCTACCACGCCCGGCTGATTTTTTTTTGATTTATTGTAGAGATGAGGTCTCGCTGCCCAGGCGGGTCTCGAACCCGCGGGCTCAGGCAATCCACTCACCTCAGCCTCCCAAAGGCGCAGGATTACAGGCTGAGCCACCGAGCCCGGCTTGCTTTGTAATCTTTTGCATCCTTTCTTGAATTCTGAGATTTAAACAGATTCAGAAACCAAGAACATGCAGGTTAAGTGACTCACAATGGCAAAGGCCTGCTAGCTTTTCCACCGTGGTTCTATCCCATGCTCATGGCAGAAGTTTTTATTTCAGTATAGTTTTTTTTTGTATTTTTCTTCTGCCTAGGCATCGACTCAGACTATCTCTTAACACGGTTGTCAAAGCAGCAACTAGGATCTATCTAAGTCATTGTTGGGGTTGAGTCCTCTTTGTCATTCTCCATCGAAGTGCTTTTCATTTCCATAGGCCCCGGGAAGTTGCAACAAACGCTTTCTTTTCTCTTTTGAGTCAGAGTCTCACTCTGTCACCAAGGCTGGATTACAGGGGCATGATTGCTGTTCACCACAGTCTTAAACTCCTGGGCTCAAGTGGTCCTTCCTTCTCAGTTTCCCTAATAGCTGGGACTGCAGATGCTCACCACCATTCCTGGAAATTTGGGGTTGTTTTTTTTTGAAGAAGCTAAGTCTCGCTATGTTTTCCAGGCTGGTCTCGAACTCCCAGGCTCAAACAATCCTTCTGATTTGGCCTCCCAAAAGTCTAAGATTACTTTGTGTAGTATAGACTTGGTCAGAGTCAGAGTCTACTTTGAATATTTATACTTTAGACAGTAATATTTGATAAAGGGCATACTAACATTAAATCAGTGAGTAACATTACTGGACTTCTTTTGAAATTTTCTATGTTTGCATGTGATGAGAGAAGATAGCTTGCTTGGGACAATATAATAGGCACTAAATAAAAAGTAGTTACCGCCTCTACCTAATATACATTAGCAGTGACGAGCATGGGGTACATTTACTTTTTTTTCACTTTGTGGTTCATTGACACTCTTTACCATGGAAAGAGATTCTCCTTGCCATTAAAATCTAGAGCTACGTAAACACAGTTTCTTTCGAATTACGAGAGTAGTTTGCTGTAAATCTCAAAATTGCGATCTTGTGTATTTAGTTTTTATTTCATCAGCATCTCTGAGGGAGTAAATCTTATTGAAAGTGATGTTTTATGGGTACCCCTACTCCCCTTTCTTCTCTTTTCCCTCTGTCTCTATGCGTTGCTAAGAATTCTTTTGACTGTTTTCTGGTTGAATTTGACACTGAGTAGTCATCAACTGATTGCATCCAATTAACAACCATTATATTCTTCAGTTACTTTCTGTTTGGACATGAGTTTATTGATCTGGTAAGATGTTTTTCTTCAGAAACATAAACAACATGCTATTTAATTTGGTCTCAGTACTGTCTAAGCACCATGAGAAAGGAGTTTAAAGATGCACTGTATGGGGGAAGAGGGAGAGAAAAGCTATTCATTGCCTCTTTCGAAGAAGAGGGGAAAGAAATCGGGTTAAACTTTGATTGCTATCATTTCACCTTTGGACTTTTATTACAGCTGTTTGACACAGCCGTGTTGGCAGATCAAGTAGGAAGATAAATGTGCTGTGTGAATAGGTTTAATATCAAAAGTGGATAGGCGACATGGCACATTATTTCATCCAGGAAATGTTCACATCCACAAGACTCACCAGGTACGGTTATGATCCCTTCAGGCTCATGGGGCCAAAAGGTGAACATGATTGAGGTACCTTGTGCTATGAATATTTCAAAACCCAAGTATCCCTCTTTCACTTGGGGCTGTGTGCTGACTGAGGGCTTCTTAGGATGAGTCCTTAGTTGACTGATGAATACAAAACGCCTCTCTGAACAAAAGGCATTCAAGATTCGCTGAAGACAAGACAACCTACTTTGGTTTCTGTGTCTGGTACCGGGGTATCAACAGAGATAAAACACTGAGTGACAGGGAAGCGAAATACAGAATAACACAATCTATTGTTCTCCCATTGACTGTAAGCATAATGGGAAAGTTAGCGAGTCACCGTAATGTCATGGACCGCTGTGAACTTGGGAGAACTCAAGGATCAGAAAGTAACATGAAACAAGGAGGGAAATGAAGATAATATTGGGTTACTGAACATTCTCAAATTGTACTGAAACGCATCCCATCCCTTTGGAGGGGGCATGTTTTTGACAAGGAAGACAATGGGAAGAAACTGGTGGCTGTAACAATATCACCATTTTCTTTTACTACAGGCCGTAATGTGAACTTCTTAGAAGACACCTTCTTTCACCACAGCTTTGTTGTACAGTCTATTGAGGAACTCGGAGACCAAAGTCACTGCCTTGTTTCAGGGCCATCTAAACTGAGGAGGCTGGTTCTTCCAGCCAATGACAGCTGCCCTGTTGTGAGCTTCAGAGCAGGTTTGCGGCCAAGAGCAGAGGAAAGGAACTGAGAGGGAATGAGAGAAGCAAAGAGAGGGAACCTGCAGGGTGAAGAATTTGGGACATACGAGTAAAAAAATGGGAAGGAAAAACTGAAGATGGTGGAGGAGCAAAATGAGAAAAGAAATGTTCATAGTGGGGGCTAGGGAGGATACAGATACTCTACCATTCCGGGGTCTGAGCAAGGTTCTCCTCAAACAAAATAAAACAAAACAACAGAAAAAAATTCAATTACTTTTGGAGTGATTTTATTGGAACCAAAAATTCACCCTTTAATTACCTGTTTTCAGGGAGAAATTTAGCTAACATTTGGTCATATACATAGATATTTTAAAATCTGTGACACTCTTACACTGAAGCATCCTTTCTCAAGTACACATCATGTAGAAAACACCTATTCATCTAAGGGCCTGACATATGGTCTGCTTATAACTCCCAACAGTGCTATAAAGGCTATGGCCTATTTTCTCTAGCAAAAGGAACATAAATACACAGGCACAACATTTTGCACACACTCAGTAGTTTCACATCTCAAAAGTTTGTTCGTAGACCTCTCAGAATTCCACAGACCTAGGTTAAGAAGTTCTATTCCAGAATGTCTAACAAAGAGCCAGCATAGAGTAGATGTTCAATAAACTCTTACTGCTTGGTATTATTCTAGCAATTTGGACAACTGAATACTGGATGGATAGATAGATGATAGACATATGAATGGATAGACAGATAAATGGATACAGCATATATACTTAGATTAAGTTGAATATCAAAATAACCTAAACATTTAGATAATGTCCCAAGTATCATAAAATATTTAATAAACCAGGTACTAAGAATAACTCATTTGCTTTGGGGACATCCCTACACTTTAAAGTGATGCCACTCATGGCCAAATCTTGCCGACAACACTACCAGAGGTCTGGAAGATCCAAGTCTGCCCCAGAAGCACATTTATGGTCTAGTTATATTTCAATATCTGGGAAGGCCTAAATCACTTGGCAGTGAGTTGACCTAATGCTACCTACTCAAAGACTTCAATTAAATAGGCTAAACTAAAGGTCACTTGTAGCTTGACTATCACCTATATCTTTACATATGGACGTGGGCACTTGCTTAGGGTGAATGAATAAAAAAGTGAGTGAACCTCATGTGAGGATTATAGATCTATTCTCACTAGGCAAAGCCACAATACTCCAACTTCCAGGTGCTGAAGGGGTCCTGAGAAAGTGTCATCAGACACAGGAGAGTCTATCCCTTTGTTTTTATTGACAGACCCTTCTGCTTACATATTTTCAGAAATCCAGTCTTGTCATCAGACATGTAAATGGAGAGATTTTTTAAATGGAATTTTTATTTAGATCAGCCTAAGCTTTGATACAGAAAAATTTTCTTTATCTCCTCATTAAAGAAGGTATGACTTGAGTTCCAAAATGTCTGCCACCTGCAGGATGGAGACGAAAACCCAAACCCGACTCTGCATGGTCTTTCTGGTACCTGTCCTCATTAGTATTCTCAGCATCTGAGAAGAGAAAGGGCAGAGGGCGAATGTTTTATTCCAAATCTAGGAGAAAGTCACACACTGGGAGAAACAACAACCTCATTGTTGTTTTTATCTTTACATTTAGAGAATGGCTATGTTTTATTTTATGTATGTCTGTGGCAGTTTTAAAAAATATATAAGTAACAGACTTTAAACGAATTAGAATACTTAATATGGGTTTTGAGCTTCTGCCAGGAGTGGGCTCCAAAGCCAGTGCTTCCTATTTGCATTGTTGCATTTATCCATTTCCAAACATTAGAAGATCCATCTATCAGATTCTGTGTAAATCCAGCACACAGATAATTTGTAAAAAAGCTTTCTTTCAAAATGTTCTGCGGTTTTTCTAATCTCGTCGCTTTTCTAATTTTCTAATCACATAACCTTGAAGTCGAAAGACACAGCCTGTGATAATCTGTGTACACTGTCTTCATTATTATCACAGACATTTCTGAGGGAAAAAAAGAAAACACACACACAAAAAACACACACAAAAAACCCTTTTCCGCCCCACACACATTCAAAGCTGCCTTTAAAGTCCTACTTTAGTCACAGTTCAATCAGATCCACATTAGTCCTACTCATCAGACAGAAAAGTGTTCATGAGCATAAGGGGGATATTGACTTTAAAAATTTACTGGCGAGGCGTTCAGAGCCTGCAGGAATGTCAAAACTCCAACCTGCATTTTGATGTTTTTGCCTCCGGTTAGTCTTGACTGACATGCTTGGAGCACTTTGGTCTGTGCTCTGGCATCCATTAACTGTCCTTGACTCAATGTTATCCAGGCCGTTCTGGGCAGCTCGGTGCCTAATGGTTTCGGTGGATTAGACGCCCCAAGGTGTAAGGAAAACTCACGCCCCGTTTTAAGGGATCACATTGGCTATTCTTGGCTTGCTTCATTAGGGGGGCATTGTTTGATCCTAAATAATGAGAGCCAGTTAATTATTATTCTGATAATTGGGCCTCATGTGGGAGCATGGCAGGCGCGAGGTGTTTAAAAGGAAGCAAGTTTGGAAAAGGAGAAAGAAATGTCAAGGTTGAGGTGTCTTTGAGAGGAGTTTGTTTATATGCAAAGTGTTTTCACCTGCTTGGGGGCCTGGTGCTGGTTGGAGGGGAAAGAAGGGGGCTGGGGCGAGCTCAGGTCTATACTTACTTCAGCTACAGTGGATTACAAAATTACTACCTTGGGCAAGCCATTCAGAAAGACTCACCAATCCCATAACTGAACCCGTAATTCCTTATGAAGAGAGTGGGAATTGGTTTCTCTTGGACGACAGAGAGATCATATGAAGAATGGGGGTTCTGGTGGAATCCCTTTTGCTCTCTGAGGAAGACCTTTTTTCTTTATGTTCTGTTGTTTTTGCTATTTTTTTCATCCATAAATATTAACCAAGTCCATTAAGTGTATGATGATAAGACTGCTGCCTAGTCAGACAGAAGGCTGTCCAGGATGCACTAATGTAAGGAATACCTGAGGCGGCAGAGACCAGATGACCTTTGTGTGGAAAGAGGGAGTGGAGTTTGGGTAGAGGGAGTTCTTTGAATAAGTCAGTCCCAAACGAACCTCTGAAATGCTGTGGAAATTTTGTTCTTTTAGGGTCTCCACAAGTTGAAAGTACTGCTTTACAGTATGAAATCTGGACTAGGTCTCTTTCTCTTCAGTGAGTACTGTACTATAGAATTCACATGCATTCTTAATTATTTATTATGCTATCCATCCATATAATTGTGGGAGAGAAAAACCCAGACTCGATGAGTCCACAGAATATTGTCATTTTCCTGGAATCCAAATAAGAGCCTGCAGTGTCTCTATCCACTTGAAGGAAGGATTGGGTTTAAACAAATGTCTCAATTTAAAAGGAGGGAGAGCTTTGGGAAGATAAACTTGCATTTGAAGCTTTAACCTGGGTTTTTGTCAGACTTACTTATACTTCAGGTAGAGCCGGCCAGCTGAGATGAGAGCTGGCCTGCCTGTAGACCAGGTGACAGTGACCGACAGGAAGAGAAGGAATAGAGAGAGGTCCATACTCATTTTGAGTTCCAGTGCTATGTTCACATGACTTTGCTTGCTTCTAAATCGCGCTCTTCCAATTAAACTGGAGAGACTATCAAAAGTGCATGTTCAAAACGGTTACATACCCTGGAGTTTTGGACTTGCCTGAGCCTTCTTCATACAGCTCTGTGATTCTCTTTTGTATGTGTGAATGTTCTTTGAGATGCACCATGGGCGGTAGAGCAGGAGGAAAGGGTGGGAGGGCCAGGGGCACAGTATTGGGGAATTGAAGAGTTAGTGGCCAAAACAGGTGATCTTGTCTGTGATCTCTCAACTGTTCCTAACAGCTTCAATGCATCTCATAGGTCCATCAAAATGACACTGCACTTCTCCTGAACATGGCATACTAAGTGCAGAGTTATTAACAGCACAGCCATCTTGAATCCTGTGTACAGGGGTGTATGAAAGTCAGAGTTGGCCGACAGAGTCCAGTGGGTAATGCCAACCAGCAAGTGGAGAACTGACTTGAGCACTGATTCATTAGGTGACCTTGGGCTTAACGAACTACTCTTAGTCTAATTCTTTGTCTGTGAGATGGGTTTATGTGTCTGTCTTCAAACCTTATAGTGATGTTATGAAGCTAGAGTAAGCTTATAATTATAAAGCAACTCATAAAAAGAAAATACTGTTCAAATACTCCTGTGGTAATAATATTATTTCCAGATAAATCAGGACAGCAGGGATTCCTAACAATTTCCCTTCCTTCCTCTTTACCTCTAATTTTGCTTCTTTTGCGTTCTTATCTTTTCATTACTGAAAGGATCAGTCTATTAAAATTCCCCTAAGAATATAAAATTTTCTTCCATTAAAATAGACTACTACCTATTTAGAAATAGTGCCTAGCATAGTGGCTTATATGTATATGTTTGCTAGATGTAATATAAATCATTGAAGCTAATGTTTTTTGTTGTCTGGAATACAATTAATTTGTTAGCAAAGAATATGTCACTTTTCTGCCCAAGATCTTGTCCATACAGGTGATGAACATGAAGTTACCATAACTTCATTTTTAAAAAGATTCTAAAAGAGTTTTTCAAACTCTTCGACTATTGATTTATATTTTCAGCCAGCATCACTTCTTGGAATTTCAAGTTCTGGCTTTCATTTATTTCTTTTCTCTTTTTTATTTCATTTCATTTCTTTTCTTTTTCTTTTTATTTGTCTTGAAAAAGCTGCTTCATGCTTCTGTGAAGAACAATGAGCCATGTACTCTTGGGATTATTGAATAGGTGTAACATTATCCTATCCAGATCCTTATGTTTTAGAGATTTGCTACCGTGGTTCTCTAAGTCCTTGACTTTTCCAGTTGAGGCGTCCTAATCTTTTCAATCTGTTTTCATACCTAAGTCTCTCTTTTTCCTTTGCCTGACAGACAGCCAGTTGTCATTTTGATAAGGTGTTTCACCACCTTACAATTATCACAGAAACCACAGTATCTCTCTGCAGAGCTCATAATTTGTTAAATTAGATAGATGATGTATCATCTTGGTCGATGGGGTCAGACACACTCCCAGATAGGGACATTATTTAAAAGAATGGAGAAAAATTTATTAATCCTCAGAGCTTCCTTACTCCAAATAGAACCTATTCCTCAGGTTTACCAGTTTGCAGTGATGTCATCTTATGTCTTGACACTCACTAGGGCACATGATTGCCAAGGTCTTTGGTGCCTTTGAACTTGTACAAATATTTCCACTTCAGTGGTGGTGACTCAGAAGTCGATCTTCATAGCTGTTGTATTCGCCGGATGACAGGGTATGTGTGTTTCACAGATGAGCACTGGACAGTGGATGTTATGACAAAATGTTTTCTCTCTTTCTTCTCTGTTTCTCTCTCTCTTCTTCTTCCTCGCAGAATAGTTATGAAGTACTTCCTTCTTTTCTTTTTTTTTTTTTTTGAGTTGGAGTCTCACTCTGTCGTCCAGACTGGAGTGCAGTGGCCGCTCCCGGCCACCGCAGCCTCGACCTGCTGGGCTCCGGCGATCCTTCCGCCTCAGCTTTCCGAGTAGCCGGAATTACAGGCGTGCTACCACGCCTGGCTGATTTTTTGATTTATTGAAGAGATGAGGTCTCGCTGCCCAGGCGGGTCTCGAACCCGCGGGCTCAGGCAATCCACTCACCTCAGCCTCCCAAAGGCGCGGGATTACAAGCTGAGCCACCGAGCCCGGCTCTTCCTTCTTCTTTTTACCTGGAGTGACATTAGCAATTCTTCTAAGTTTAGCATTTTCTGCTGCACACAAATAGCTGAAGTTCAAAATAGTATACTTTTTTTCTGACTGCATGCTGCCTAAGAACAATGGCTGTGTCTTCCACATCTTGCCTCTGTCTCCTTATTCCTTGCTCACTAAGGATGAACAAGAGAAAGTCATAAAAATCACTGGCTCTCTCAAGGCAAATGTTACCCGATGATCAAGCAACCATGGGACACATTAAAAGCTAAAGAAAATATCTAAAATTAGGAATTTGAGTAAATAGGAATCAGGTATAAGCAATTTGGAATGTGGTTTATAAGTGGCACTACCCCCACCCCACCTCCACCTATTATCCACTTGTGGGTTCACTATTACGTCTTTTTAAAATTTATTCATTTGCTTTATTTATTTATGCATTTTTGAGTTGGGGGATCTCACTCTGTCACCCAAGGTGGAGTGCAGTGGCATGATCCTGTCTCATTGCAGCCTCAGCCTCCTGGGCTCAGGCCATGCTTCTGCATCGACTCCCCAAATAGCTGAGGCTACAGATGTGCCACCACACCTGGCAAACTGTTTTGATTTTTTTGTAGAGACAAGGTCTCGCTCTGTTGCTTAGCTTGGTCCCAAACTCCTGGGCTCAAGCAACATTCCTGTCTCGGTCTCTCAAAGTGCTGGGATTACAGTCGTGCACTTATGTAAAGTACTGGTGACTTGTGGAATACTGTATCAGTTCATCCTTCCCCAGAAACCTTCCTCCTCCAATCTGCTTTGTACCCCAAGGAAAAGTGATTAGGCCAGATGCCTGAAGAAGAACCCCATTCCAGAGCTTTCAGGCTATTATGCTTTGCATTATTCGTATCATCGAGTTCTTTTTTTTTATTACAGATAATTGAAAACTGTTAATTTATGAGAAAATTATTTCTTTTTCTGGCCTTGAAAACCACATTTTCATTTACTAGTCCCAAGTAGCAAAAACCTATCTGAAGGGTTGCCTTGTTCAAAAGTTTCTAGTAGAGAATGAGGTGAGAAGCAAATGTAGATATTAGGCAAGTTTGTGACACCATTATCATGAATCCTTTTCTCATTTTTCTTGTCACAGCTTTCTTGTCACTGTTCTAGTAGATATAAGACTTCATAAGCAATTGGTCATATTGCACTATCAAACAGACTCAGTAGAATACCTTATCATTTTAAGGGATGCGTTTTTATCCCATTACCTGGGTCGGGATGGTTTTCCAGAGTTTCTGTGAGTTGTGAACTTATTTGCTCAAGATTAGGAAGGGCTGAACAGGCACATGGGCTATGTGCTCACAGGACAGTTAACCTAAGTTACAGCTGTTAAACCCAGGCATAGGAGTTTTGGTCCAATTTGTGGTACCTTAACAACTTCTGGAATAGTTCATGCTCCTTCTCTCAAATTCTATACTATTAAACTCTCTCAGAAGCTGTGTTTTTATACACAAACATGCTATTTGGGTCTCTTACAGTCTAGAAAGGAAGAAAAACAATTGGTATTCAACCAAAGGAAAAACTACACAATCACTAATGTCTAAACTCAAACCTTTCTTTTCCCAAGTAAATGAGTTCAACCAAATTCCATTTTTGGTCATTATTTTACTTGTATTCCTATGGCTCCTTCCCGTTGGGTCTATGGTAAGGTCCAAGTGAGATGGGCTGAGTCTTGGACTCCTAGTCTTCTGCAGAAATGTGCTGTCTGCCCCTCTATCTCCAAAAAGTTTTTTGAGGTGCAGAAGATTTTACAATCTACTCTTGAAAAAGAAACTTTGTGTGTGCGTGTGTGTGTGTGTGTGTGTGTGTGTGTGTGTGTGTGTGTGAGAGAGAGAGAGAGAGAGAGAGAAAGGAATTAATCGGTATATCTTACATGGAGAGTGGAAAGCTTGGAGACTGGTTTGGAGGTTAGTCCTAGAAATTTAAGAGACATTTTGAAGCTTGGGTCATCTGCGTGTTGCCAGACAGAATTGCCCTCTCTTGAGTATTTGTTGCCATTTGGCACGATTAACTCTGAAGTTTCCTGTAGTTCTCATTTCCATCACAGCTGCTGCATGGAGCTGATAAATGTGCTCACATGATGGAGAGGGAGTCAGGGAAAGGAATGGAATTTCTGTGGCTTTGGTTTTGGTTTTGCCTTGCTGTTTTTGAGCTTAGAGAAATTGCATGATAGGAAATAGGTCAAGTTTAGCAGATCTTACTGGTAGACCTAGAAGGCAGTAGCCTTGATATTCATCTAAGTAATGGTAAGCAATAACTTCTAACAATGTTATTTTGTGTGCCGGGTTAACAAATAAAATCTTTGGCATGGATTTACTATACCACAGAAGAACAGCAATCATTTTTCTTTTATTAAGATACATTTTGCCACTGCTTAGAATAACCACATTCCCTTGGCTACAGTTTCAGTATTGAGTGACAGAAAGTTTGGTGGCTACTCAAGATCTCTGTGGCATCCTTGGCCAAGGCAATGTCTTCATGCTCCTCCTGCCCCCCACCGCTATGTAGCTAAGTCAGTCAATCAAGAAGAAAAATTAAAATCTTTTAAATCTTTTTTTTTTTTACAGGATGAAACATTTGATATGGTGGTTCCCCATAGATAGTCTCTTTGATTCTAACATGCCCCATTGGGTGCACTGAATGCAGAACTGAATGCAACATTCAAACTATGTCTTCAGTCCCCCTTTGCTTCTCCTGCTTAAACTTGGTCCCCTTATACTGGTGCTCTGGCCTCTACTATCTAATTCTCTAGTTTCTTGACTGTACAAGGACCAGCATCCCCCTACAACTTGTTTTGACATTTCTGTTTAGTGTTCCAAGTAGTTAAAATTTACTGAGCACTTGCTCCCTATCAGAGCCTATATGGCCTTTTCTATGCACTATCTCATCCCCTAATCGATACTGATATTATCTCCATTTGTCAAATTTTCTAAATGGTACAAAAAGTTTACAAATGTATTATGTCTAAAGCAGAACTCTTGTTCTAATCCCGACAATAAATTCCACCTTCCCAATCTATCCTCTTTGCTCTCAAGCAGATCTCCAGTTATCTTTGACTCCTTTACTTGCTTCATCCTCACATCTAATCCATCAACAAGTATTGTCAACTCTACTTGTAAAATCTACTTCAAATCAGACCATTGCTTATGAACTGTTATTATTCCCTAAACGTAAAGAAGACTTTGTATTGATATTCCTTCCTCTTCAAATATGCTTTTCCCAGACTTTCCTCTGATTCACTCCATCTCTTTATTAAGACTGACCCAAAATATCTTCTCCTTGAAGAGCCTTCCCTGTCCACCTTATCCCGCTTCTCTATATTTCTTTATCCTGCGTTAGTTATTTTTGTGTTAGAATTCACTACTTTTTATTAGTACTTATACTACTATGTTTCTCTGTTCATTATATTCTATCTTTCCTGGTAAAATGCAAGCTTCCTAAGGGCAATAAATTTTACTGTAGTACTATCTAGAACAGGGTCTAACACAGAGTGGATGCTCAGCAATACTTATGAATGAGTAGACAAAAAGACAAGGAAACACAAGTCAACGGAGATCAAGTAACTTGCCCAAGGTTATACTTAGTAAGTGACCAGGACTGGAGCCTTGTTAGTTTGTCCCTTAATTGCTGCTAAACTAAGTTTCATTCTCTTTCTCTCCCCATCAAACTCCTCTTCATTTTCATCTCTTTGTCCTGTTTTCTCAAGAAATCCAAAGACTAATCTGGTTCTAAGTAAATGCAATACTTTTTTTTTTTTGGAAAACAGAATGTATTGAGAAGACAGAAAAACTCCCACAGGGAGAGCTCCCCGAGGGAGTTGCCTGTGCCTTATTTCTTATAGCACTATAGACTTCCTTAAGAGGATGCTTGAAGGTATTAATTTGATTACTCAAAAGAATAAATCTCTAATTTCAGTAGAATTCCAATGACTAAGGAGGAAAACTTGGGGAGATATTTTAGAAGGTTGTGGGGAGGGGGTGTCACTGAGATGATAAAGAATATTATTCCTTCAAATCGCACCCAAAAGAGGAATCCAGCTATGCAAAGGCTGGACTAGTTGTCATCATTCATTCACATATGCTTCAAAATGTACAGTTGACAAAGGTGTTTCATGCATATCTTTTTGCTGTCCTCCAAATAATCCTTTAAGGTTAGCAAGTAAGAGTTTCTTATTCTCACTTTCCAAAAGAAGAAATAGAGCCACAGAATGACTACATGACTTTGTCCAAGGACACTTGGTCAGTATGTGGCAAAGCAGGAGATGATGCCTACATCTTCTGAGATCTAGTCAGAAGATATCTACGTGCTGTACTGTGGCAGAATTTCATTTTCATGTTGTCCCTTGATAGTGGGGAACATAGAGATAAGGAAATATACATTAATAATGGGAAACAACTATGAAGCTTGGTTAGGGAGGAGGCGAGAATCATCTTCCTATCAAAATAGAACAATTTTGTTATAGAACAGAATACTGGTGCTGTGGTTAAAAAGAAAAAGCTACACCCACACATTTCTGAAACAAATCTTATTGTACTTCAAGATTTTATGATACTTTGTCCTAGTCCTACTTTTCCTCAGCAACTCCCTACTACACCTGTCAACCTCCTAGTCCATCACTGAATCTTTCTTTTCTCCCTCCATTCCTTCTATTCTACTTCCCTCCCTCTTCTCCTTCTTTCTTCTCTTTCCTCCCTCCCTCCTTCCCTCTCTCTCTCCCTCTCTCCCTCCCTCCTTCCCTCCCTTCTTTTTTTAATTGCCAGACTAAGATGAAGAGTAGAAATATTGTTTTGACTCACAATTCTTCAGTCTCATTCCCTAGAGAATGATTGCTCTTGCTTACTTTACCTAGCCTATGGAGTATCAACCTCAGGGAATTCCATTTAATCTCCCCATAATAATAAAAGCTTCAATTTTATTGAGTTCATACTGTATGCCACACCATGTGATGATGGCCTTTTATTTATTTGTGATATTCAAATTGCAAAACACAATATGAAAATATTATGCCATCTCCTACTGTGTTCTGACATGACAATGAGAAAATGAAGTCATTAGCCCAAGATTACATAGCTAGTAAGTGATGAGAGTTAGGTTATTAACTCATGGATGACTCACAAACTCATTTTAACCACTCTATCAGGTCTTGAAACTGCATGCATATAAATCTCCCCATTCTTGGCAGACATTGATGATCATTCATAATTACTTTACTACTGAGCCCAGAGTCTTTCTTAATCCAGCTCTTAAAACCATCACTAGCACTTGTTTAGGTTGACGTGGAGATAAACTATTTGTCTTTCCTGCATTGTTTTATATCTGGTATTTAGGCTAAAGAACTTAGGAGTTTGTTTGTGGGTATATTTTCTTGTTTTTTTTAGAGTTGTTACAGCCCCAGCTCCCTTCAAGAACAGGCCTTCTGACAGCTCCAAGAATGTTCTACTTCATCAGCACACTGAGCCTCCCTTTTTATTCTAAAAGGTCTGTGAGGTACCCAGGAAGCACACTGCCTTTCTCCATAAGCAGACCAGTTAGAGTTCATGAGATAAAACCCCAAGTCATTTGGTTATCAGTCACATGACTGACTTGATACAACCTCTTTTGTAAAAGGAGGTATAATGCATAAGACATAGCTGACAATCCTACATAATGAAGCAGCAAGTTTGGGCTACTAGATTGCAAAAGGGAGAGATAGATAATCACAAATGTTTGGCTCATTTCAAGGAGGTAGCACAATGTATCAAGTCACAAAGGAAATGTTTGTTACCTCACAGTGTCTAAATGAGCAGCTTCACCTTTTTTACATTTTTCACTTCCATGAAATTTGTCCAAGATTAGCAGTTATCGTCTCCACATTTAGTATGTCAAGGCCCTAAGGGAAAGAAATGAGAAAGAGAAACACATCACTAATGGTATCAGAAAGTTCACAAAGACTTATGCTCACTTAGGGTGGGGCAGCAGATGGGAAGAAGTCAAGTGAAGCAGTAGGAGGAATGCAGGTTACATGACTCGCATCTTTGGAAACCACTGCTCAACCCACTGTGTTTTAAAAAAGCACCAACCAGTTAAAACTTTCCAGCCTTCACTTACTTGTCTGCCATAGAGACATGGGTGTTGTCCTGGTCTCTCATTACTTGGCCTCAGTCCAGCTCTGCCATGTACTTGCTGTCTAGTCTTAGACAATTGACTTAAGTCCTCTGATTCTCACAAGCCTCATCTACAAGTGTTGATCTCAATCCTTTTTATAAATCAAAATCATCAAAAGAACTTTTAAAAGAACTGGTGTCTATAGCACACAGATGTGGGAAGGCGCTCAAGGAAGCATCGATATTTTTACAAAGGTCCTCAAGAGAAACAAAATCACTGGATTGAGTCATCTCTAAGGTTCCTTGTGACTTTGACCAACTTTGTGAGTCTGAGGTTCCAAGCAGGTCACAGGATAACCAGTGGGCTAGAGCTGGTGGACCTAGCTTTCACATACACAGGTAGAGAGTCCCCTTAGGTCCTATGGCTTTGGTGAGAAACCTCAGAACTGCCAGTCTTTAAGAGCAGAACATGAACAAAGCTTCTCATTGGTGAGCATTTGCAATGTTTGTCTGGCTGCCAGTATCAAGAGGGTACTCAAAGTAGTAGAAAGTCAATGAAAGTGAGCTGGTAATTAGTTGAGTAGAGGCGCTCACAGAGGTCATTTCAGACATTTCATGAGAGCAGAAGCTTCCTCTTCTATCTGCACTTGCAAAGCCTTGTTGTGGCTTGAGGTTCTTTCCTCCCCACTAGTTCTGAGAACAAAAGGAAACTTCTCAAGGAAACTCTAAAATGGAATTCAAAAGGAACAATAGAACTGGATTTGATTTGTTTAATTCTGAAATCAAGGTCACTAGAAAGTACTACAGCTCTTATTTGTGTGGTTTGGTTTTTTTTTTTTTTTGGCAACATCTTTCTTTTCATTTGATGGTCCTGTCATCCCCAGAACTGTGTATGTTACTGATCCTGCCTGTATTCAAAGCTGTTATTAAGTGGAGTCTTTTAGATTTTAGAGAAATGATAATGGTTCCAAAGATGACAGAAAGTGGCAGCTGGTGACAAAAAAACCCCTTGATAAGACGACAACAGTAAATCAAACTACCGCCACTTTTTCGTTTCATGTTTGTTAATACCACCTCGCCTTTTGAAGTTTAAAGCAAGGTTCAAAAAAGCCAGGTGCTGAATCATAATATTAAAGCAAGTAAGGAGCTCCATGAAAGCCAGGAGATCTGAGGGGGGGAAGCAACAAACACAGCTTTCAACTGCCTTTTGTCGGCCTTTCTGCAGATGTCACCAGTGGTTATCCCAGCAGAGGGTTCGGCTTGTAGCAGCGCCTCTGGCTGATTCCCGCGCTGCGTTTCAAGTGTCAATCAAAAAGGAAGGACGCAGCTTAGGTCCTGGTCATTGTCCTGTGAAAAGAGCCAAGCATTTAACATTGATTTAGCTCCCTCAATATACAAAGATAGAGCCAGCTTTGTGCATCGAAAAGGGCCTTTGGCAAGGTTGCTTGTAGAGCAATTCCATCGCATCCGATGCGCCTTGGTTTAGCTGTCACACTGCGGTGTCTGGAGCCCTCTGAAAAGTTATTCAGGACTGAGTGAGCAAATTAAAAAGAAATAGCACGTTCCCCGAAAGAGTGGGACCGGTTGTGGAAAAGGCCTGTTGGTACCTCTTGGTCTTGCAAAGCATGTTAAATAATAATCATACATATCCAGCGCTTTTGATATGGTGTTAGAGTAAGCTCGAAAGGAAGCCAGAGAAGACCCTAGAACCCTGGTCAGCAGGTCAGTTTACATTTATTCCTCCAGCTTCATCCCAACCTGTATATGTCCCACATGGCCTTCAGGGCTGAAAGTTATGACCCATTGCTATTGAGCCCTCCCATTTTTATACTTGAATTATTTCGTGAGCAGACACTAGTGGTGCCAAATGTAAGAGAAGAAATGATTATAGCAAAATTTAAATTTAACTAAATGACCTTGTTGCTTTTGCATATGCATTTCTTATTCTTCTCCCTCTTTTTCCTCTTATTTCTCTTTCTCCTCCTGCTCTTCCTTCTCATCTTCTTCCTAATTCTTCTTTTTGCCATTGTTTTTCTACACAAGGTTCAATTTCAGAATTACAGTTGGGCTTGTATTTTTACATTTCAACTGCTTGTGCTGTAGCACTGTGTGGACACTGTCAGTCCGAAATGATGCTTCCCAAACCTTTTCTTCGTCATCACCGGAGAGTCAAGTTCCCTGAAATGGTACTTATGAAGTGCAGGTCTTAAGATACTTGGGAGGTAACCCAGTTTAACGAAGTTGATTAGCATTCCCTGAATGCTATAGATTATCCTTCATTTCCCAGCTTCTTTTGCAGTTGGATTGGAGTCGTAGAGTAAATTTGAGCTCACGGGAAATATGAACAAATTGTTGTATCACTATTTCTATTTGTTTTTAGTTTTGTTTTGGTTGTGCTTTGCTTGAGACAGAGTCTCACTCTGTCACCCAGGCTGAAGTGCAGTGGCAAGTTCACAGCTCACCACAGTCTTGACCTCCTTCTGGCTCAGTTTCCCGAGTAGGAGGGACTACAGATGCACATCACCAAGCCCAGATAATTTTTTTTTTTGTAGAGATGAGATCTTGCTATGCTGCCCAGGCTGGTCTCAAACTCTTGGGCTTGAGTTATCCTCCCTCCTGAGCCTCCCAAAGTGCTGGAATTACAGGCGTGAGCCACCGTGCCTGGCTCTGCATCACCACTTCTGCTTTGAGGTATTAATAATCCAGTGTGCCTAGTCCATCCTTTCTGCCCTTTCAGGGGCCACGTATTGAGATGGTAGAGCCCTAAGAGAGAGGCAACTTCTGTCCCTGAGTGAAGGCAAGCTATCCTAGTGGACATTACATAAACAAGAAATGAACCTTCATTCTGTTAAACCACCTATCTAGGATCTTGCCCATCATGTCTGCTATTCCCAGTTTAGCTAGAAATATCTTGATAAGACACTTCTCAAAAAGGGGAGGTTTTGAAATTTTGGCTAGATGTAAGCTTCTTCTGGCAGCTGATCTAAACTGTGTAAATACAGCAAGATGACAAATGGAAACACAAAACAAAAATGGTTCGTTCTCCATGTGCCAAGTTCAGAGTCCTAAACAGTGATTTGGCCATCATACTGGACCACTTCCTCTCCTGCACCCACGCATAACCTCAATTCCCTTGCCAAGTTGTCCTTGAACTGCACCTGCCTGTCAACACCTTGACTAAGAACCATATCTTCTGCCTCTTCCACACTTGAACCCAGACTAGTGAGTGTGACAGGAATGCGACTAAATCAGCCTTCCTGGCAAGTGCCACTGCTGAGTTTGGGTCTCCAGTCTTAGCTATTCCTCGGTATCAGTTGACACATCCATCACATTTCCTCATTACTTTCTTCTGTCATTCTCTTGACAGATCATATAACTTTCAGCTTCACAGAACAAACGAGACTAGTTGGCATGATTTCCATGAAATTTCCATTCTTATCCCACAAGCTTTTCTGTTCTTCTTGTCCTGCCTCAAAGAAGTTTTCCTTTTGTCCAAAGATGTTTCATATACCCACCTCCCAGGACCTTTCTGTATTAATTACCATTTTATTCTTGGGATTTCCATTTTTGTAGTGTATAAACCAAACTCTCTCTGTACGTCTTTGGGTAAAGTGGTCTACACTCACATTTTTCCTTTTTCTCATTCCTCAGCTATTGCCTGATCCATAGCAATCTCCCTTCTGTCTTCTCCATTTAAAATGCTCTGGTAAAGCTGCCAATAACCTCTGTGTTGTTGCAATAGAGGCATTTATCTCTGCATCTTGCTTTCTTTTTTTTTTATTATTTTTCATTTTTGTATCTATATTTTTTATTATGGTTTTGTGGGGTACAGTTATGCATCTTTGCTTTCATTGTCTGCACCACTGGTTTCCATGATGTCATTTTCTCTGGCCTTGCCACTCCTTTCTTCCTTCTTTTTCTAGATTTCTATTCCTTTGAACACCATTCCTTCTTTAAAAGCCGTATCTCAGGTTCCATCTGAGGCTCTCTTCTTTTCCAACTCATGGTCTATGAAATAGTCTTTATGATACTAATTGGAATGAGGAAAAGGACTGGGTTCAAAAACTCAAAATAGCTCTAGAAAGAGAAAACATTTTTGCCCAGAATAACAAAGTACCAATTCCTTGAAAGCACTGGGTTGTACAGTTTTGCAAGGAGACAGGACTCATTGCACTAAGAGCTGGAACTCAACCTATCTTTATGTTGCTAGGTCTCTGCATAGAACTTCTGTAGATGATGACTCTTAGATTTGTAACTCCATTTGTATTGTCTAGTGGTTATAGGACTACAGCTGAATGCAGAGTGACAGTGTGGTAAGTGGTGCCTGCTTCTTGCCCCAGTGCATTTGACAATGCCCTTGTTCACCTATGAACATCTGGGCTCATATACCTACCTGGGGATCAAGTCTAATCAATTCTATGAGAGAGGAAACTAAATGCCATTCTTTGCTCTGTTCCAAAGGAATATGTCTCTAAAGATCATCTTGCTTGTGTCTTCTTTCTGTTTTGCATCTTTTCTACTGAAAAATTCTTTACTGCAATTGATCGCTCATTGATCACTGACATTAGTTAGAAATTTTGCATGTGAATGTTTTGCTTTGATGTGGTTCTAAACTGCTTGAGACAGAGCATGTTCTCTTCCTGATAGCCCTTCCACACTCATTTCTAGGTACCCATGTAGGCATGCAGGACACAGGGAGAGCCTCCTCCTACTTCCTATTGTAGATACTTAACACTTTACTGTAAAGGTAATCTGATGCTTTTATCCTTGAAAAAAAAGAAAGCATGTTGACCCCATCAGAAACTGAATGTCTCTGCCCGTTTTCTTTTTCTTTTTTTTTTTTTTTGAGTTGGAGTCTTACTCTGTTGCCCAGACTGGAGTGCAGTGGACGCTCCTGGCCACCTCAACTTCGACCTGCTGGGCTCCGGCGATCCTTCCACCTCAGTCTTCCAAGTAGCTGGAATTACAGGTGCGCACTACCACGCCTGGCTAATTTTTGATTTATTGTAGAGATGAGGTTTCACCAAGTTGCCCAGGTGGGTCTCGAACCCTCAGGCTCAGGCAATTCACTCACCTCAGCCTCCCAAAGGCACGGGATTACATCTGCACATTTTCATGTGGCAACTAGTTTAACTAGTTTAACCCTTTAGACTGAAATTGATAGTCCAGTATACCATGTCATCCTCTTGAGATAATTGGCTCTCATGGTCCAAATGGCTGTACATGCAGATACACACTGACTTTGTGACTTCCTCCCAGCTTCCTAGCCATGATGCCAACTCAGCTTTGATTCTTATGATGTGATTCATTTTCACCCATCAACCAGGTTTTTAAACCACACTAGACAGCAAAGACAAAAAGTCAGTAATCTGGGAAAGGTGAAGTTACATGGAATTATAAGAGAAAGAAGGAAACTTGCTATGAATCCATGGAAAAGTTAACGCAAATGTCATTATGACATTTGACTTTGTTTAGCCTGAGCAGGTGTGTCGTCCCTGAGCTCTGGGGGCTAGATAGGCAGGAGGTGAGGGAAATTTGTTCAGAGAAATGAGTCATCTACATACTGAGTTTATCAAAGATTTAAGATGCCCTTTGGGTCTTTCCATCTGATGACTACTGTTTTTCTCCAGGTGTTCTGTTGTTATGCCACTTTATGGCACTCAAGGCCATGGTGTAAAGTGAGTCTGATTTAACCATATCTCTGGTCCCTTGCTACAGCTTCTCATCCCTTCATCATGCTTTTAAAATGGGGAATATTTACTATATTTTTCAGCAGCAGTTGACCATATCTTTACTCTCTCTCTCTCTCTTCTATACTTCTTCTAGATGCTCAGAATTCCTCAGATACTTACAGTAAGATCTCTGAAATCCTAGGGAATGGTGGCTCAAGAAGAGAATGGAGGTTACCATTCTCTTAATGCCTCCAAACTGCCAGAAAAACATTGGAGTGTTTGGGAAAGTGTTGGGAGCCTGAGGAGCCTTAGTAAGGCATTAAAGCTTATATGGAATGAGTGGGGGCAGCATGGCACTGATGCTTTGCTGTGGTCATCTCAGATATTGCAGAACAAATCTTATCCTGAGCATTGAGGATTAGGATCCTTCCCTCAGGACAATGAACACCTTGGTCAGAAGACACCAGTCCATAGCAAAGATCATAGGCTCTGCTCCATGGTTGGCATTTGCCTCAGCAGCATGTCTTGGATCTCACAGATTGCTGCTTGTTCTACTCACTCGATTTCCCTAGCATGTGTGGGTCTTGTGCTCCTTTGGTTCATAGACAACTAGGAGGTTTGTGTTTGTCACTTAAACAACCAAAAAGAAGGTAAAACAAGGGGAAAAAAGATCAGATAGCTTAGTTGTAGTCATGTATACTAAAGAAACAACAATAAAATCTCTCTCTAGCATTTTGATTAAATCCATTCTTTAAAGTCCCATGAAGAGAAACAAATCCCCTGAAAGAAAATGGAAGTGAGGGAAAAGCAGGGAATGAAAAAGGAAGAAAGGAGACAAAAGTGCATTTTAAGACAAATCTCTGTTGGCTGTGCCCACACATACCAAGACCTGGCCTTGTGATACATCCTGTTTGATTTATTGCAGTACACTAAAGCAGTGAAAATCTGCATACCACCTGGCCTGGAATAAAATAGCCACTAGGGAAGTGGACAGATCAAATACTTTCATTCTAGTTTCACTTGGCCTTTGCTATACCAGTATTTATTGAGGCAATTCTCTTGATAATTTCTTGATGACTCCTACTTTCTACCTCTGAAACCCAACCAAAAATGAAGACCACGAGGCTACACTGGCCTTCTGAGGGGAGGGTGCAGATGTGGCACAGTGTTACAGATGGGACTTTAGGTTCAAGCTGCCTGGGTATACTGGCTATAGTACCGATTCATTGAGTGGCACTGGCACCTCAACCACTGCACACTTCACCTTCTTCAGTTGTAGAATAAAGATGGCAATAAGGAAAACATGTGCCTTAGGATATGGCTAGAGGGATTAAGTTAGATAAGGTGCATAAAGCCCTTGAAAGTGGTCAGGCACAGTAGCTCACACCTGTAATTCCAACATTTTGGGAGGTCAAAGCAGGAGGATTGCCTGAGGCCAGAACATAGAGACCAGTCTGGGTTACAGAGGGAGACCTCATCTGTTTAAAAAAAAAAAAGACACACAAAAATATCTGGCACATACTAAGTGGTCATTAAATATAGCTATTGTCATTATTTCTATTGGTTTATAGTGAAAATACGCAATTCTTAATAGAAACTACTTCATTTAAAAGATTAAAAAAGTCCACAAAAGACCAATATTTTGAAAAGTGTAATTCAGGATTACTACCCATGCACAACTCATTTTATTGCTTTGCTTTACTGAGATGTGCAGATATTGCATTTCTTTTTATAAATGAAAGTTTATGACAACCTGCATCCAGAAAGCCTATTGGTGCCATTTCCCCATCAATATATGCTCATTTGTATCTCTGTTTGCTAATTCTCTCAATATTTCAAACTTTTTCATTATTGTTGTATCTGTTACGGTGATCTGTGATCACTGATCTTTTATGCAACTATGATCATTGTTTTGAGTCACCACAAACTGGACTCACAAAAGACAGCAAACTTAATTGATAAATGTTGTATATGTTCTGACTGCTCCACTGACCAGCTGTTTCCTCATCTTTCTCCCTTTTCTCAGGTCTTTCTATTTCGAGACACAAAAATATTGAAATTAGGCTAAGAAGCAACTCTACAATGGCCTCCATGGTATCAGATGAAAGTAAGAGGCATACATCTCTCCCTTGCAATCAAAAGCTAGAAATGATTAAGCTTAGTGAGAAAGGCATGTCAAAAGCCAAGGTGGAAAAGCCAAAACTAGGCCTCTTGTGCCAAACAGCAAGATGTGAACAGCAAAGGAAGAGTTCTTGAAGGAAACTAAAAGTTCTACTCCAATAAACGCATGAATGATAAGAACGTGGAATAGCCTTATTGCTGATATAGAGAAAGTTTAAGTGGTCTGGACAGAAGATCAAACCAACCACTACATTCCCTTCAGCCAAAGCCTAATCCAAAGGAAGACCCCAACTCTATTTAATTTTAATTCTATGAAAGCTGAGAGAGGTGAGGAAGCTGCAGGAAAAAAACTGGAATCTAGCAGATGTTTGTTCATGAGGTTTAAGGAAGGAAGCCATCTCGATAACATAAAAGTGCAAGGTGAAACAGCAAATGCTGATGAAGCTACAGTAAGTTATCTGGAACATCTAGCTAAGATCATTGATGGAGGTAGCTACAAGAATTTTAAAGTAGATGAAACAGCCTTCTATTGGAAGAAGATGCCATCTAGGAATTTTATAGTTAGAGAGGAGAAGTCAAGGTCTACTTTCAAAGATTCAAAGGACAGTCTCACTCTCTTGTTAAGAGCTAATGCAGCTGGTGACTTTTAGTGAAAGTCAATGCTCATTGACCATTTTGAAAATTCTAAGGCCCTTAGGAAGTATTCTAAATCTACTCCATCTGTACTCTATAAATGGAACAAAGCCTGAATGATGGCACATCTGTTTGTGATATGGTCAGCTAAATACTTTAAGCTCACTGTTGAGACCTTCTATTCAGAAGAAAAAGATTCCTCTCAGGAGATTACTGCTCATTGACAATGCACCTGGTCACCCAAAAGCTCTGATGGAGAGGAACAAAAAGATGAATGTTGTTTCCATGTCTGCCAACACAGTATTCATTCTATAACCTGAGAATCAGGGAGTCATTTTGACTTTCAAGTCTTACTATTTAAGAAATATATTTTGTAAGGTTATAACTGCCACAGATAGTGATTCCTCTGGTAAATCTTAGAAAGGTAAATTTAAAAACCTTCTGGAAAAGATTTGTCATTCTAGCTGTCATTAAGAATATTTATGATTTATGACAGGAGGTCAAAATATCACCATTAACAGGAGTGTGGAAGTTGATTCCAACCCTTATGGATGACTTCGAAGGGATCAAAACTTCAGTAGAATAAGTTGCTACAGATGTGGTGAAAATAGCAAGAGAAGTAGAATTAAAAGTGGAGCCTGAAAATGCGACTGAGTTGCTGTAATCTCATAATAAAACTTGAAAAAATGGCTCTTTCCCATCCTGCAAGATGGCGGGTGGAAAAGTTGAGAAGTCGAATACTAAGGAGAAGAAACCTGAAGCCAAGAAGGCTGACGCTGGTGGCAAGGTGGAAAAGGGTAAACTCAAGGCTAAAATGTCGAAGAAGGGGGAACCCCGCTGCAGCCGAAATCCTGTCCTTGTCAGAGGAATTGGAAGATATTCCCGATCTGCTATGTATTGCAGAAAGTTCTTGTACAAGAGGAAGTACTCAGCAGCTAAATCCAAGGTTGAAAGAAAAAAAAGGGGAAATTTCTTGCAACCGTTACAAATCCAGTTGGTGGTGACAAGAATGGTGGTACCGGAGTGGTTAAACTTCGCAAAATGCCTAGATATTATCCTAATGAAGATGTGTGCTGTTAAGCCATGGGAAAAAGCCCTTCAGCCAGCACGTTAGAAAACTGCGAGCCAGCATCACTCCCAGGACCATCCTGATCATCCTCACTGGGCGCCACAGAGGCAAGAGGGTGGTTTTCCTGAAGCAACTGGGCAGTGGCTTGTTACTTGTGACTGGATCTCTGGTCCTCAATCGAGTTCCTCTGAGAAGAACACACCAGATATTTGTTATTGCCACCTCCACAAAAATTGATATCAGCAGTATGAAGATCCCAAAACATCTTACTGACGCTTACTTCAAGAAGAAGCAGCTGCGGAAGCCCAGGCATCTTCGACACAGAAAAAGAAATATGAGATTAAAGCAGCGCAAGATTGATCAGAAAGCTGTGGACTCGCAAATCTTACCAAAAATCAAAGCTATTCCTTAGCTCCAGGGCTACCTACGATCTGTGTTTGCCCTGACAAATGGTGTTTATCCTCACAAATTAGTATTCTAAATTTCTTTGAAAGAACCTAATTAAAGAACTGATAACGTTTTTAAAAAAACATGAAAAAATGGAGAGGTGTTCCTTATGGCTGAGCAAAGAAAGTGGTTTCTTGAGATGTAATCTACTCTTGGTGAAGATACAGTGAACACTGTTGAAATGACAACAAAACCTTGAGAATAGTACATCAAGTTAGTCGATAAAGCAGCCACGGGATTTGAGAAGATTGACTCCAAATTGGAAAGTTCTGTTGTGAGTAAAATACTATCAAACAGCATTGCATACTACAGAGCAATGTTTCATGAAAGGGGGAGTAAATTGGTGTGGCAAACTTTATTGTGTCTTATTTTAAGAAATTTCTACAGTCACCCCAACCTTCCACAACCATCATCCTGATCAGTCAGTAGCCATAAACATAAAGGCCAGACTCTCCACCAGGAAAGAGATTGACTCAGATCATTGTTAGCACTTTTAAGCAATAAAATATTTTAAAATCAAGATATGTACATGATTTTTTAGCCATAAAGCTATTGCAAACTTAACAGGCTACAATGTAAGCATAACTCTTATCATGCACTAGTAAAAGAATTTGTGTGACTTGCTTTATTGTGATAGTCTGGAGTCAAACCTACAATATATCCAAGGTATGCCTACCTAAAGT
This sequence comes from Cephalopachus bancanus, assembly GCA_027257055.1. NCBI lineage: Eukaryota > Metazoa > Chordata > Mammalia > Primates > Tarsiidae > Cephalopachus > Cephalopachus bancanus. Next base: position 1,467,051 of record JAPVLO010000079.1, on the reverse strand, counting down.
TTGAAAATACTGTATAAAAACTCAGAGAAGAAAATTAAATTAACTTGCAATCTCTTTGCCCAGCGATAACTCATGATAATATGAGAGCATATTTTGAGATATATATAATTTATATTTATATAACTTCTGTATATATGCAAACTTAAATTTATAAATATTTTAATGGTATACATATAAGTATATACATATGTAGTTTTCATTTAACAGGGATTATATCATGAGTATTGTTAATTAGAACATGCCTTTTCTTTTAAGGAAAGAGAGTATCTTTATGAATACTCTCCATGCCCCATGGCTTACTTGCTCACTCTCTTTTTTCAGATTTACATGTCTCCTCAGAGACCTTCTCTGACTATTCTAAATAAAACCATATTCTCCTCACCCTTCATCCTCTGACCCACCTTTATCTCGGTTCTGTAAGTTCTGTAAGGACAGCAAGCCTTAGTCACCATGGCATTTCCTGCACTCAGTGCTGCCGCCTCACATTGCCAGCTATATATTTGTGTCATGGACACTTTATTTTTTTCTTTTGGAAGAAGCTCTCACTCTGCTGCCTAGGCTGGAGTGCAGTGGTGTGATCGTAGCTCACTGCAGCCTCAACTTCCTGGGTTCAAGTGATCCTCCTGCCTCAGCCTCCTGATTACCTAGAGCTATAGGCACACACCACCACACTCAACTAATTTTCTCTTAATTTTTTGTAGAGACAGAGTCTCACTGTGTTGCTCAGACTGGTCTCAAACTCCTGACCTCAAGTGATCCTCCTGCCTCAGCCTCCCACAGTACTGGGATTACAAGCATGATCCACCACACCTAGCCTGAATACATATTTAATTCCAATTTATTTTCCCACTGCTCACACCCTTCTTCAGGATGGATTTCTTTTGTCATCAATTAATGTGCTCTGAGGAAATGCAAACTAACTTAAATATTTTCCCAAACAAAACATAAAACGAAAGGGAACACTACACTTTTGGAGTTCATTGCACAATGTACATGAATTTTCTTACCTATGAACAGGTAAGCCTCTTGTTTGTACTTTTGGTTTTACTTCCATTTCACCACTTGTGCATCTACTTTGCATTTCTAGTTTTCTGCTTACCTTTCTGTTCAATTAGAGTACAAGTTCTTTGGGGTAGAACTCCAGGGTATTCCTTCTGGGAAAGGCCCAGAAGGTGGTTTTAGAAAGAGCTGACCAGAAGGTTGTGTGGATGAAGGATTGTGTAAATCCTTCGCTTTGTATTCTCAAATTGCACTGAATCTGTACTCAGATTACAACCCTGAGGAGTGGAAACTAACTTGTTTGGATTACCTTTAACCACAAACTTCCCTCTCTACAAATAGAAAAGATTTTTTTCAGCAACTTAGATGGAATTGGAGACCATCATCCTAGGTGAAGTAATGCAGGAACAGAAAACCAAGTACTGCAAGTTCTCACTTAAAAGTGGAAGCTAAACTGAGGGTTGCAAAGGCATAGGGAATGACATAACGGACACTGGAGACTGGAGTGGGGTGATGGTGGTAATGAAAAATTATCTATTGGGTACAATGTGCACCAGTGAGGTGACGGGTACACTTAAAGTTGACCACTTCTACATCTACGCCACTATAAAAAACAGCCATGTAACCAAACTCTATTTGTACCCCTAAAGCTATTAAAATGCTTTTTTAAAAGAAAAGGGTCACACCGTAACCAATATACCATAGCAGAGGTTATATTAATTATGACTTTTGCTATGATAACTTGCTGATAAGATAGTGAATTGTTTCCAGGAGATGAAATCTTCGTGTTACCCCCATAGGGCACGAAAAACCCAGTGAGAGGGCTTAGAAGTCCAAGATGTTTGTGTCTGGAGGAAGAGAATGCAAGTAAAGAGGATTCAAAGTAAAGAAGAAAGGAAATGGAAAAAACCACACATTTCCTAACAGTGTGGAGTAAGCAGCTGCTTAGAAATGTTTTACCCAAGAGATAAATTTAGGAAGTCATCCATGGAAAGTTGGTGTGATAATTAGTTCTTTGGTGTGTGGCTAGGCAGTGACTGTTGCTGTGAAGGTATTTTTAAAGTGTGGTTGACATCTACAGTCAGTTGACCTTAAGTAAGTGAGAGTACTCTCCGTCATGTGAATGGGCCTCATCTAATCAGTCGAAGGTGTAAGAGCAAGACTAAGGTTTTCTAAAGAAGAAGAAATTATACCTCGAGACTGCAACAGCAATTCCTAGCTGAGTTGCTGCCCTGACAGCCTGGCTTACAGATTTTGGACTTGCCAGCCCCCACACACATGTAAACCAATTCCCCCAAACAAATCATATATAAACACAAATATATATGTGTATATATAAGGTATTTACATATATCCATATATATGGATATATATCTATGTCTATATCTATATATATCCTAATCGTTGTATTTCCTTGGAGAATCCTGACTGATACAGTTGGGAAACAGGATCTGCTCAGAAGGAGGAGGGCAAGCAGTTGGGGATTGGGTAGACAGTGAAAATGGGAAGGAATTCAACCATGTTCCTGTTGCTGCTGCCAAAAATTAAGGACATGCCAAGTCAAGGAGAGTAATTGATCTGGGGATGCAATGTCAAATAAAGAACAGTGCCTCTCCCTCAGGAACCAAGGGAGAGCAACTGCTTGGACCACAGTGGGTGTCAGGGTGGCCAGTAACCTTTCCTTGCATGTGTTTTACACTGGTCTCAAAGCTGTTCCTCCCATTTCCTTGTTTGGGGCTCACACCAGCCCTGTTCATTGGCCAAGGCGAGATCTAACATTCCCATTTCACAGTTCAGAAAGGAAAGAGCCGTGGGAATTCACGGGTGCAATAGAGAGGATTCACCTTGAACAGAATGAATGGTGCGAAGTCAATCGGGAAACTGCAGTCAAACTCTTCTGCATCTTCCTCTGCCTGCGATGGCTCCCTGACCCAAGGTAAAAAAAAGTTTCCTACTTGAGAACAGTTCTGGAGAGAGGCCCTGCTGATGAGGCGTTATCTCACAGGAAAATTGAAGGGGAAAGGCTTTGGAGGACATAGTCTTTAGAGGGGCAGTTGAGCAGTGGCAACAAAAGTTACCCATCGGCAAAAACAGCTGGGGAGCCATCTGTCTGGGAGAAGCCTCCTGCCCATTTCATTACCCCCCTTTCTGCATTTGTGAGAGGCCTGGCTGCTGATGGGAGGCGGTTTATAGCAGAGGGAACAGAAGGAAACCAGTTGGCCCTTGGATAACCTTGGCCTCATTAGCATCGAACCAAAGCCTACTGCGCTATTGACTTCTAGTAAATATCCACCCATCAAGAAGATGTCCCGGAGCCCTGCCTCAGGGGTGTTCAGACACCAGACAGTCTTCTTCCTCCTCCATCCCTGGCTTTGTGATTCAGGAGCGGCTGACTAACTGTTCTCCTCCCCACCCATAACCATCCAGCACTCAAAAAGCACTCCATCTTCCTGGGAGGGGACAGTGGGTTGGGTGGGGGTGGGGGAGAAGGAAACCTTTGTGGCCACCTCTCTGAAAGTCTCCCATTCTCTCGCTCAAAAGGGCCAAACAAATAAACCCTAGAAAGGCGGTTCAGCAAGTGAAGTACACGCAATTATATTTCCAACTGCTTTGAAAACTTTTATTTTTGTGCAGCAAATGACATATTATCTTTCTGGAGGTCAGGAAATAATGCAGTTGAATTCTTGCGACATTGTGAGAGTTAATGTTTCTATTTGCCATTGTGTCCTGCGCAAAGAAAGGCAGCCGGTCACCTGGGGTTACCACAACACAGCGCGGAGATGGTGGAATCCACCAGAAGTGCTTTGATAATGTTGGACACTATTGTGCAGGCAATGGCTCCCTCCTTGCCCACGCTGCATAATGCTCCCGAGTGCTAAGGAGATAAGCGATACTATCCTTGGAGTGTCAGAGGTAGAGCTCTCCAGAAGCTGCATTCATAATTTCCTCGAACTTAAGGACTTCGATTTTTTAATAGTAATTGAAACATATAATTCAATAGAAGTGTCACTCTAATATAATAATTGCCAAGGAAATTGAACCACAAAGAAGTACTATAAATTGCAATTTATCTTTATTAGAGTACGCGGAGCTGGTAATGTTTTCTCATCAAGAAAGTCCCCTCCCCAGATATCTTGCCTTTCCATCTTCTGAATGTTCATCATCATTCACATTGCCCTCTTAAGCAGTACCTTCGCTTCTTCTTAGATTTCCAGTGAGCATGTTTGGCCGCTCTTAAAATGCTTATCATTGCAAAGTGTTTATATTAATTGCTCTGGTGAAAGCTTCAGAGTATAAACTTCAGCTAAACTCTTCATTGTCAGATGTCAGCTTTCTAACGTTTCTACCTGGAGCATTTTCTTTGCTTTTGTGAGTTTAAGTGATATAAAGGTGCTTTGTATATTTAAAGGACTGGGTAAGTGTAAGTTGCTGTTATTGTGAGTCTACACATCTTTCTTAAAATGAAACTGTCTTTACAAAGGACATATTATACCACTGGACTAAGTCCGGGACTCAGCATAGAACAAAATAAGAAACCATTTCACGCTTCTCGGGAAGCGTTGTTTGGAGTCATCTGAATTATTAGTAACAGTATTAGTTTTGATTATTGACAGGCAGTGGAACACTTCACCTCCTAATCCTATGAAATGTACAACCTGCTCACTTCTTATCCTACTTGTATAATTACTGAGCCATTTTGTCACCCTTTTTCTTGCCCTGTGGTATGATCTGTTGTTATAACCACCTGATCCCCTTCTTCCACTTATCTACCTCTTATATCTAAGAACCATCTGGCATGAGACTGGCCCAGGACAGGAGACTACACAAGATTCAATCCATGTACTCCTGAAAAGGGGTCTTTCTTCCCAGAAATACCAGTAGCCTAGGGCAAGCTATACATTTAGTTACAGGAGAAAAACCAGAAGAGAGAAGGAGATTAAGAAACAAAGGAAGAAGAATGAGTGGAGGGAGCAAAAGAAAGGAAGAGAGAGAAACAGGAGAAAAGAAAATCAGACAGACTGACCACATACATCCTGGACTTAGAGTTAAGTGAAGGGAATGGAGGACAGAAAGTGTGTGTCCATTAGGGTTGTCACTAAGTGGCATCTTTATCTATGAAGACAAAAAAATGGCAGAATTCACTACAGTAAAAATAGACATGTTGTCAGTATTACAAATAATATGTATATTATTATACATATTATTTATACTTATATTATAAGGGGAAGAGTATCAGACAGAGGCCTGGACGTAGTCGCCACTTCGAAACCCCACAGCAGCCCTACCCCCAGCTTCCATTGTGTTGAGCTCCATGGGCCTGGAGCAAAGGGAAGGGACCCTAAGATGCCTCCTTAGTTAGGTATATACCTGTCTTCACTTGGAGCCCAGCAGGCTTGAAGGATAAGCTGAGGAAAGTGTAAGCTGGTGAAGCACTTTGTACAGTGATACTTATAAAAAAGTAAGTCTGGCCCTGCAAAAGGATGGCAGACAGAGTCTTATTTGTCCATTTTGTATTGCTGTAAAAAAATACCTGAAGCTGGGTAATTTATAAAGAAGTTTATTGATTCACGGTTCTGTATGGTGCTGGCATCTGTTCGGCTTCTGGTGAGGCCTTGGGAAGCTTTTACTCCTAGCAGAAAGCAAGGGGAGCTGGCAGGGAAGCAGGTGTGTCACACGGCAAGAGCGGAAGTAAGAGAGAAGGAAATGCCAGACTCCTCTAAATAATCAGCTCTTGTATGAACTAACAGAGTGAGAACTCACTCATTACTACGAGAAGGCATTAAGCCACTTATGAGTATCCACCCCTATGATCCAATCACCTCCCCCTATGCCCCATTTCCAAAACTGGGGATCACATTTCAACCTGAAATTTGGAGGGACAATAATCCAAACTATATCAAGGAGTATCCCATTATAGGGAGAACAGTGCAATTAAGTACAAAGGACTTGGGCTCTGAAGTCACTCAGACTTGAGTTGGCATCTCTACTAGGGAACTGTGTTAACCCCATCGCAAGGCATCAGTCATCTCCTTGGCTAACTGAGGTTGATTTCCTTTGCCTCACTGAATTGCTATAAGAATAAAAGGGGCTAGATAGAGTTTGCAATGAGTGTAACATGCTTTGGAAATCTTAAGAACTCAGAAGGTGTGGTTCTCACTTTCATCTGACCCAAGAATTCTTATTCACTTCACTGGATCGCTTCTACTTCAAAAGAACTTAGAATAACAATCTGAGGAAACATTACTTTCTACCATACTCACTTGGATATGCCACTGGTTAAATCATGACCTCCTAAAAGGTTCTAATCTCATGCAATAAAAGTCTTGTAAAACATACTTGCTTGACAAGTTCCAGTATCTGCAGGGGAACACTTGGTGCTTCCGAGTCCAGGTTCTCACTGCACTAGAAACAAGGAGTTCCAAGCTTAAGTCCAAATTGCCACCAGCAATTCAGTTCAATGACAGTAGGCACTACACTTTGCTTCTTGGGGCCTTAGCTTTCTTACCTGTAAAGTGAAGGGAGATAATCAGAATCTGGACTTTTAAAAACACATTTTAGCAGCACTTTTTTTTAGTGTTCAATTAGAATCTTACCCTAAACAGAGATGCTCTGGTTGTGGCAGGGCAAGGGACCTGATGACCTCCTCCCAGTGGGGCAGCCCTGGTGGAGAACCTCAAAGCCCATCTGAAAGGTCACAGAGCAAGGCTGGAAACACACATTTTTACAATGTCCTGAACCACTTAGTGAGCTAACAGTCCACAATTTTACATATTTCTATTCTACTTTATCAACAGTGCAAAGACATGACTGTTTTATTTATGTTAAAAATGTAGTCAATATATAACAAATCATATTGTCATTTCCATTTCGGGACAGTTAAAAATGAGTCTGCCCAGGACTGTGTGCTTCACTGAGTGCCTGTCATTTTCTTTTTTCTTTTTCTCCTCTTCTTCCTGATTTTTTTGGGTTGTACCTTCTTTCATTCCTGCCCTTTTCCAAAAGGAACCATCCCCTCTTGCTGATACTCTCTGTACGGAATTCCTCAGTCTACTTCTTTCCCTGGATAGACTTGTACATTTGAGGGAGTGGGAGTGCTGCAGGAACATGAGATTCTGGATGCTTGTCACTTGGGAATGTCTCTCTCTCTCTCTCTCTCTCTCTCCCCCAGGTGGTATTTCTCTTTCAGATTTCTTTTTCTAGCACATTCCCTCTTCTTCCAGACATCCTCTAAACTGGTTCAAGAAAGATCAGCAGTACCATTACCCTGAAGGTATTTGAAAAGCACAGATTCCTAGGTCTCATTCCATATCTATTGAATCAAAATCTCTGAGGTTTGAGTTTAGGGAAGTGTGTGATAAAATTAGCTCCCAAAGTGATTTTCATCTCCTGTCAGTTTCAGAAACTACCTTTCAAATCCCTTTCCCCAAATCCCAGTCCCTTATTTCCCCATCTCCCTCTTCGCAGCTTCTTTCCCCTCAGTGTTCATCCTAATTACCAGCTAACTGGTGGATGTTACTGCTACTTAAATGCGCTCCCATTCTAGATCCCTAATCATGCCCATTGTGCTCCTCAAAGCTAAGTCAAGAATTGCTGCCTTTTTATTTCTCCCTCTCTCTCTGTATTGTAGAAGGAAGCAGGTCCCTGCAGCTTTTGTTGTCCCTACTTCTGGGCTGAGCTCCATTTGCTGGTGAACGGGGCTTATCTTCACTCTCCCCCTCTAAATACTGTAACATTCAGCATCCTTTCATGTCAGTGCTTTTAAAGTAAATCTTTGGACAATTAAAGATATGAAATGGCTAAATAGAGTTCTGCAGGCGTTGTTCTCTCCTTTTTAAAGGTTTAATCACACTTAATGGCTCTCTTCAAAACTTGAATTTTCCATTTTGGTGTTTTGACTCCATTGAAAGAGTTTACTAATATTCTTTCAAAAGTATTCTCTACTCAAATGAGCTATTCAATAAAGTTTTATGTCACGCTATAGGATTTACACTAAATGGAAAATAATTTAAAGGCAGATCAGAGTTGGGGGTGCCATTCCTCTCTGCAGGTTTTGTTAGCCAAACCATAATCATCAATAGAGAGTCCATTAAAAGTTGGTGTGAAGGAACAAAAATTATCATTTAGACATAAGAGAGACTATTTCATATGCAATTTCCATACCCTTTCTTCCTTAAAGCTAGTTTATTGTTCAGTCTTATGATTCTATAAATAGGAACTTGTGATAAATTCCCCTACCTCCCTTCTTCCCTCCCTTCTCCTTTCTCCTCCTCTCTATTTTTTATTCTTGAAAAGTAGTGGACAAGGGAGTAGAGGAAAATAAAAAGAATCCATCTTATTTATTTTATTTTTCATCTGCCAAAGATTGCTTCCAATAAATTGTCTTGACTCTTCCTAGTCTTCGTCTCACTGAAATACATCTTGCACTTACTTGTCACCGTCAGGAGTATAAAGCTGGCTGAACACTGAGTACCCCCGGGTCATACAGTCCAAAAGATAGAATTTGCTACTTGAAAGGGAAATTTAGTGGAAAATATAAGCAGTACTTTCTGACAACCTCTTTTTGAACCTCCCAAACTCTCCAGTGATATGGATAAATATGTGGCACGAATGAGACAATTTGGCTTAGATAGGATAGGAATACCCTTTTTCCCTGCCTACTGTATGCCTTCTTTCTCTCTTTTTTCCTACAAGTAACCTGTGAGCACTTGTAACATGCCCAGTCGAGTGCTAAATGCCAGGACAAATTTAAGAGAATGATGAGGTGAACTTGAGAAGTTTAACATTTGGCTAAAGAAACAAGAAAGGTAAGTCATGGGAAGAACACAGATGACAATGATGTCTGAACCCGGCAAAGTCATTCACTATCCACGTGTTCTCTGGCAAGGCACTTAATTTCTCTAAGAATCAGTGTTTCTCTCTATAGAGAGGGTTGCTAAAATCAAGCAGCATTTATGGCCATCTGGAAGCATCTCATTAAATTTTTTATTTGTTGTTCTTTGTCTCTTCTCTCCTCCTCACTGTAAGGTCCCCACCCAGAGCGAAGTCCTTGACTGACTATTCACCTCTGTACCCCCAGTGCCTATGACAGTGACTGGCATAGAGCAGATATAAAATAAATAGTTGGTGGATAGATGCGCATGTTATGGGCAAAGGAGTCCTCATGACTCTGAGCTACTGACCTTGACTGGGTGTGTGGGCTTGGTAGGATTTGCAGAGACCAGAGGAGGGGAAAAGTCTCACAAGACAATAGCAGCAGACAGGGAAGAATAAGGTTAAGAGATAATAAAGATATTGTAATGGGGTCAAAGATACTGAAGACACCAGTCTGCTTTCTGAAGTAATGGGATGTGTCCTGGGAAAAGTGGATTCTGACTAGATTTGAAAGATCCTATATTTCAGAATTGGCCAGTGGGGACATAGTAAAGGGTTTTTTTTTTTTTATCAGGGGTGTTACTTGGCAAAGTAATGTTTTGGGAAGATTCATCAGGTAGTGACACACAAAATTGATGTTGACAGAGAAATAAATTAAGAAGAGGACATTGAAATAACTGAGGCATCAGGTGACAAGGCCCGAATTAGAATCACAAAACTTTAGAATCTAAAGGAAGAGAGAATTGAATTAGGAGCTCTTACAAAGCAAAGATTGATGTAACTGGAGAGTCAAGGAGCTGTGAAGAGATGAAAGAACTGAAGATATAAAAACTAGGGTTCTGGTAGGATCACTAGAAATAAGAGAATGGGGAGGGGAGGCCATTTTTGAGAGAAAATGTCATCTCCTTGGAGGTGACAGAGAAAACCACAGAAGATGACTTCTTTGTAGAGAAAGAAAAAGAGAGGCCCAAGGGTAGAACCTGAGAGAATGAGTCACTTGGGGTAAGAGAAGGAAGAGGAATAAGAGAAGGAACAGCAGTAGTCAGGAAGGCACGTTAATGAAATGCAAGCAGTAGAGAAATTATTGCAATGAAAATCTTTCTGAAGCACAAAGAAATAGTCAGCAATAATGCTACCGAGGAGACAGCAAGGAGAATACAAAATCAGAAAATTTAGATGTGTCCATTAGGAGGTCATTGAGAAGAACAGGACAAAGACTGAAAGATTTTCCTACATGGGAACTTTTTTCACAAGGTAATTCTACACAATTTTAGTCTTTCTGCAAGAACACACGCTGAAAAACCCTCTGCTCCCTTATCATCTCCAATCCCCAAGGAATGTTGCATTGGTGAGACTTTAAATGCATGTGATGGAGCCCAGTTTGTGTTCCTGATTAGAAGTCAACAGAGTTACTGATGAATTTCACCCAATACAAGAAGAACAACTGATTTCTTGTCCTGACACCATCCATCACCACTTCCTGTTTTATCTTCTTCCGGGACCAAGATCTCACAAACCACATGCTTTCAAGACTGGGGGTGGGGGCAACTAATATGAAGTTCAAGTACTGGGCTTCTACAAATTCAGTTTTATCCCCAGAAAGGCATGTCGAGAAGTTGGGTTCTGTTAACTACAGATCTGGTCCAACATTTAAATACACTAGGTTGTTAGCTGTTGATTTGCTAACATTTTGAGCTGAATTTTAAATTATCTCTGTTTCTGAGATACTATCCCAATCTCCCATCAATCTGTCCATTTAGACTTGAAAATCCTAGTAAGGGAACAAAGTCGTTAATCCCCAAGCAGAGGTCAAGCTTAAAATACAGAAACCTCACTGTATTTTTCCCCTCATCATCACTTGGCTTAAATTAACCCTAAAGAACAAATAACTTACAACAAAGAATAAAAACTACAAACAATATAATAAAAAGATTTTTAAATAGTGTCCCTAAAAGCTGGTGATAGGGAATGGTTTCAAATTTCTTAGTGCCGATGATTTTGGTTTCCTGTTCTGATAAAGGTCTGGGGTAGCTGGGGGGTGGCTGGGTGGGGGTGGGGGATGCAGAAAGGGGTGAGGACACAGAAGGGGTGAGGAGAGAGGTAGGCTCTGGTGCCTGAGGTTCATTTGCTTATTTAGCTGGGGGAAGTTTCTTCAATTCAACACACATTAAAAATCTATAACAGGCCTGTATTGAGGACTGGAGATGCAATGGTAGAAGTAATACTTTTGTCTTCAAGAGGCTCTAATTCAATGTCCTTGGGCAGACTCAGATCAAAAGTGAGGGAAGCTCTAGGAAAGAGAAGAGCTGGCAACATCCTGACAGGGGAGAAGCTCCTAGCTCTGACAGGAGGGGAGGTGGATCACAAAGGCTTTATATGGTGAGTTAAAGAGACTTTGGAGATGAGAGTCCCATCTTCTTCACTGAAGAAGGATTTGAGCAGAGACACCTTCTCAGGAGTGTTGTGGGAATGTTCTGTTTCCATCTCTTCCTGCCCCATTCTCTCTTCTCTGAAGAGGAGTGAAAGAAAAACAGTTACTGCCCAAGAAGGCCAAAGAAGGACAAGGTGCTTATTAATACTTTCAGACCAGCTCCCTCATTCAGACTAAAACAGGGTTGGGACCCACCAACTTCCTAGTAGGAGTCTGGTGAACCAGCATGACAACTTCCTCATGGTGGCTGTGGAGGAGGATGTTCTCGAGTTGGTGGCCTACTGCCTGCCATGGAGGCCTGAACATTTGCTGGAATGGATCAAAGAAAGGCAATGGAGAGCAGAAGGTGAGTAGGAATCCCACCACCCTCCATAGGGAGCTTTCATGGAAGGAAATGGCCTACTTCTGAAAAGTCTCTTGAAGAAAGCAAGGAAACCATCCACTCACCTTTGATTTTTCCTGAGCCTTCTTGGAGAGGCAGGGTTTTCAGGCTTGACTTGGGTTCCTTCCACTTGTTTGATCTAGTGCATGACCTTGAGAGGAGCCAACACTATAGCATGCAGCTAGGGGTTGTACTTTTTTTTTTTAAGTGAGAAAGCAGGATTTATTGAGAGGACAGAAAATCTCCCACAGTGGGAGGGAACCTGAAGGGGTTGCCCGGTGTTGTAATTTTTAAGGCTTTCTATGGACTCCTCTAGTCCCTGTTCCCCAAGAGTGTCCACTGTAAAACTGTCAGAGGCATTCATGCAGGGGTGGGAGAGGTGGAGATTTGAGACCAAGGCAAGCATGTATAGTATCACAGAACCAGAGCTTTTGAGTTTGCTGGGGCTCAGGGTGGTGCTGGGAACAGATAGAGGTCATTTGGACATCTTTTTGAACTTAACCTTACTTGTATTATTTGTTCCTTAAACTCTCATAGCAGAGACTTGCCAATAAAAGTGTCTGATGGAAGACAGAAAGCAGGTTGATCCTGGGCCCTTGGGTATTGGAGCACGAGACCCCAGAAGGAGCAGGTGAAGAAAGGGCCACGAGAGAGTGCTGGAAATTCGTCTTGTTGACTGCCCTGCCAACTGCCCCGGGCCAGCTGTTCTTGGCTCTAGGAGATTCAAAGTCTAAGAAAGAGCCCTCTCTCTACTCCGCCAAAGTTTTTATTTCCTGGAGAAATAGCTTCTCTCTCTGCATGTTTCTTTCAACTCTCAGCAAGACCCGAACAAGCGCACGAAGGTGATAAACCTGCTACTTCGCTGGGGCTGTTTATTTCCAGTCGACAAATATTGTGCCAATGTTCATTTCAATTAGGGGACACATTTGACAATCTGACTACTCCATCTGATGCCTCAAGGGCAAATTTCAGCTCTTTCAGGAAGGGCTGGGCCAATAACGGATTCATATGAATAAAATATACAGAGAAGGAACACTCTCAGCAATTTGGGGAAACCACCTCCTGCAGCAAGGAGAGCAAAATGTCTACATGAAAATAAAATTCCCATCAATAAAGCATGGGGCTTAAACTGTCGGGAGGCTGGGAGTTCAGCTTGACGTCTCCAGTGCCTGCTCGGCCTTCATCTACTGGAGTTGGGAATTAAGAAGTGAGAATCAGCACTGAGGAGCCTGAGACACTTGTCATTCTCTGGCAGAAAGTTGTTGCAGCAGCATTCAATTCACTATAAACCTAACTAGTCTATTCCAGTTTTGTTTATGTTTTTGAGTCAGGGTCTCACTCTGTCACCCAGGCTGAAATACAACGGCACTATCACAGCTCACTGCAGCCCTGACCTCTTGGGCTCAGGCGATCCTTTTCCTCAGCCTCCCCAGTAGGTGGGAATACAGGCACACACTGCCATACCTGGCAACCTTTTGTGTAGAGACACAGTCTTGCTATGTTGCCCAGGCTGGTCTCGAACTCCTGGGCTCAAGCAATCCTTTTGCCTTGGCCTCACAAAGTGCTAGGATTACGGGCATGAGTCACTGCACCTGGCCAAAGTTTTTCAAAATCATCCTTGTAACAAGAAATTTTTCTTGACACAACTTTAATCCTTCTGTTTAATTCCCTTTCTTCTTTATTACCCTGAAGATAATCAGAAAAGCTGTTCAATATCCCCTGCTATACAGGTTTCCACGTAAGGTCAAGGACTAGGTCCCACGAGCAGAGCTCTTCCTGTTTGGAGTTGACCTTGGACCCTTGTCACCCTTTTCTGGCATAGCAGACTAGAGGATGCCTCAGGCAAGGGCCCTCAGCTTGCTGGACTCCCATATTTCAGCCGGGAAGGGAAAAGTCAGGTCTTTCCTCCTATTAGAAAGGTCTCCTGGGAATAAAGTCAGGAGATATGAGTGGAAGGAAGTGAAAGTTTGGTAGAAATGAAGGGACTCTCCTTATTTGGTTCCTGTTTCTGAGCTGACCTAGTCAGTACAATAAACTCCCAGAAGCAGATCAGTCACTGAGATCAGAAAACAAAAACCAAAATCACCTTTAGGTCAATGCCTCTCAGACTGTGCATTTGCTGGCTCCCTTGTTAGTTAAGCCTGAGTTATCTTAAGTACTTGGATGTGCATTTGTTTAAAAAAAGACCTCACTCGGCTTCTGCATAAGATTGTTACTAGCATATGATTTATTTTATATTTTAATAGCAATGAAAGGTATTTTCTATTTTTAGAAAGACATAAACATCTGTTGTTAGAATAGAAATAAATCTCTTGAGAGTGACCATCCATACCATGGCTTGACTTATTCTTACAACATTTTAAATTTTATTGTTATTAGCAAATTATTATGATAATATCTAATTGAAATTAAATTTCTGTATTATAGGAGAGTTCTTGGATTTATGCTAGTATTTGATATATCTCGGGTTATTGCTCATTTCTCGCCTCTTCATTCATTCATTCAACAAATATCGATGGGAACCTAGGATGGGCCAGGATGCCAGGGACGTGTTTTCTTGCTCTAGGAAACCGAAAGGTAACACAAGAGACAGTCTTGTGCAGAAAGGGAATGACGTGGAGAGGGGAGAGTACATTCATTCTGTGCTGAGTTGTCAGAAAGTCTTGATTTGAAACTCAGACACAAGGAGCTTGTGGTATGCAAAAGGGCAAGAAGCATGTTAGGCAGAGGGGACTGCTTGTGCAAAGGCAGAGTCCCTGCCCCAGACAGCACGGCTCTGACTTTGAGAACTGGGTTGCTCTTCCTCATCCTTCCTGCCCTTCCTCCTTCCCTCCCTCTCTCCCCCTTTCCTTCTTCCCTTCCCTTCCTTTCTTTCTCTCCTTTTCTTTCCCTCTCCCTTTCTCCTTCCCAGCTTTTCCCTCCTTATTTCCTTCCTCTCTCTCATCCTCATGATTTTAACAGTAATTTTACCATCTCAATGCAGATATATCTGAATATCAGTAAGAAAAAAGTCATCAAAGATCTAAATTTCAGGCAACCCCCTCAAATATAGCCTCTGATAACACCCTCACCCCACCACTGAGCAGCTGATATACCCCTGCCTCCAAGCACTATATAACCCTCCCTCCCACTATATACCCGTCCTTCCCACTACATACCCCTTCCTCCCACTATATATCCTTCCCCTCACTACATATCCGTCCCTCCCACTATATGCCCCTCCTCCCACCATAAGCCCCTCCTTCCCACTACATACCTCTCCCTCCCACTATATACCCCTCCCTCCCATTATATACCTCTCCCCCCTGGGGAGACCCACCCTTCTTGCCTTCATCTTTGCTACTGGCTGTACATTTCCTACACACTTGAAAAATTCATTTGAAGAAAGCTGGCTGGGTACCTAGGGGATGGCTAGGTGAACGAAGGGGACAATAAACCATCTGGAGCTCAACCAAGGCTCAAAGGCCACAGTGTGTAGGTAGAAGCCATTTGTGGGTCTGCCCTTTTCAGCATCAACTGGAAAGAAAGTGTGTGGATAGTTCAGTCATCACTTCAGCCTTCACATGGTCACACTGTCAACAGGACAATTACCATGTATGTCTTATTAGAATAAAGCCCTATTTAAATTATTGGGATTCTTCCCATCTGATCCATCACACCCATACAGCCTTGGTTATGGGAGATTATTAAAACTGTACAATCTTGCTCTGATTTTCCAAAGTCTGTGAAAGAGAGATTGCCCCAGATATTGGCTGTTGTGACCATGCTGTGCAGCATTTCCGCTCCCCAAAATTCATCTGGCTGTGCTTTTGAGCTAAACAACATGCATCCTCAGACTTCATAAATTATCATTCCTCTGCCCACCCAGAGAGTAGAAATTCATGACTTGATCTCAATCAAACAGTGTAAAAACCCAAACAAAAATACATCTGGACAGACAAACGGGATGCCAGGTTTTCGCTTGATGAGAAGGGAAATAGCTCAACCCTGGCCCCTTTAAATGAAGGCTTTATCTCAAAAAATGCTCATGGAACCTTAACAGAGTCACTGAGACCAGCTTTCCTTATAATATACAACATAAACTAGATATGGAGCTCATTTTGTTCAGTGCTTTGTGACCTGGAAAACATTTTGTTGGAGCTTTAAAAAAAAATTAGTCCATGTTCATTTCCCCCCCGTCCCACATGTGATGATCATCATTTTCTGTTCCTTTAGCCCAGGTGAACAGCAGCCAGTGAGCTGGGGCAAAAAAAGAAGAAAAAAAAAAAGGTGGACTTGCAATTTTCAGACAGTTAACAGACTGTTAAAATTCTATGCTGCCCAGCTATTGTA
This sequence comes from Cephalopachus bancanus, assembly GCA_027257055.1. Taxonomy (NCBI): domain Eukaryota; kingdom Metazoa; phylum Chordata; class Mammalia; order Primates; family Tarsiidae; genus Cephalopachus; species Cephalopachus bancanus. Next base: position 1,451,035 of record JAPVLO010000079.1, on the reverse strand, counting down.
TTCAAGTTTAGGGAATCAGGTTAGAACTACAAAAGAAAAACAGAAATCAATCATTTTCTGGCTAATATCTATGCACAAAGTAGGTTGAAGAGTAAATGACAATGAAACTATTTACTGGTCAGTTAAATATTCCATTATCCACAAAACTGGTTACTTGTGCTGTTTGTTGGAATGAATATTTTGCTTAAACAAATGTATCTTGTATTATGTAGGTAAGTAGAAGTGTGGTATATATTTTATTAGAGGGAAATCTGCCATTTGAAGCAAAAGCAAAGGTTGCTTGAGTTGAGATCTGACCAGACCAAGGGGGAAGCCCACAGTTATTGACTCATTTTCCTTCCTCCTTCTGGTCCCCCAATTTCTCTCTCCAGGGCTGACCTGGGGGAGGGTGTCTCTGGGCAGGGACCAGCAGCAGAATATATGCAAATGTTCCTTAATTGTGTCCCAGCCATTACTCCATTGTGAAGGCTTTTAAGATAATTTATGAATATTCTCTTTAACCACTGTAAATGAAGAAGCAGCCGCTGTGGGTTTTTGTGGGGGGTGTGTGTGTGTGTGTGTGGTATGTGTGTGATTTCTTCCTGAGTTATTTATTTGATAATGATATTAAATATTAGAAACTCTAACAGCTGGTGTGTTTATCCTGACTTGAGTGTATTAACCTCTTTAGCCCTTTTTTCCAGAAGAAGGATTCGGCATCACAGATTTGACTGTCAGCTGTGGTGCCTGGCGGCCCCACAGATTGGCATGCTGACAGAATCTAAAGTCCAGAGCAGCAAGTAAACATGGATGACATTGCAGTGAGCGAGGGGGAAAGAGAGCACATGATGACTTGAGGCACCTGCAGCTGCTTGCACCCAAATCAAAGTAAAGGCTGCACTCACTGGAATGGAAAAACACTGAATTTACTGAGCGCGTTGGCTCTATGCTAGGTGAGGGAGAAGGAGGGGGCTTGCTAGAGGATGAGGGAGGGGAAGATAAAGCCCTGAGCATTGGCATTTTGCCCATTGACAATACTCAGAGAGCTAAAGTACCTTGGGGGGAGTTCCTGAGTCCTAAGGATCATTGTGTCCCACATGAATCAGCAGCAGCCAGGCTGGGCTGACAGGTCAGGGGGATGAATGGACAGGCCCAGGTAGGCCGAGCCACTGAGTGCCAGTGGGCTATAGGACAGAGGTGATGCTCACTTACAGGACCTGGTTTGAGCCCGTGAACTACTTTTCAATGACGGTGGGAGCTTCCGCAAATTATTTAATATCTCACCTTCAGTTTCCACATCTGTAACATTGAAATAATTATACACGGCCATACAGGGATATTGTGGACTACAGTCAAATGAGATAATGAATGGATGAAACACAAATATAAAGAATGACAGGCATGCTTTGAAGATATTGCAGGTTCAATTCCAGACCACGGCAATGAAGCAAATATTGCAATAAAGCAAGTCACATGAATTTCTTGGTTTCACAATGCTGTAAAAATTGTTTTCACTATACTACAGACTATTAAATGTGTGATAGCATATACCTAAAAAAAGTTCATAACTTAATTTAAAATACTTAATTTAAAAATACTTTACTGTTAAAAAATGCTAGCAAACACCTGAACCTTCAGTGAATTGTAATGTTTGCCTGGTGTGGTATCTTATCTCAATATCGATGGCTGCTGACTGATCAGGGTGGTGGTTGCTGAAGGTGGGAATGGCAGTGGCAATTTCTCAAAGTTAGACATCAGTGAAATTTACCTCTTTGATGGATCCTTTCTTTCACAAAAGATTTCTCTGTAGTGTGCAATGCTGTTTGATAGAACTTCTTGCAAAATTGGAGTCAGTTCTCTCAAACCCTGATGCTGCTTTATCAACTAAGTTTATGTGATATTCTAAATTCTTTGTTGTTATTTCAACAATGTTCACAGAGTATTCATCAGGAGTACATTCCATCTCAAGAAACCACTTTCTTTGCTCTTCCATAAGAAGCAACTCCTCATCTATTCAAGTTTTATCATGAGATTTCAGCAATTCAAGTCACATCTTCAAGCTTCACTTCAAATTCTAGTTCTCTTGCTATGTTCACCAAATCTGCAACTACTTTCTCCACTGAAATCTTGAACCCCTCAAAGTCATCCATGAGTATTGGAATCAACTTTTTCTAAATTCCTGTTAATATAGATATTTTGACCTCTTCTCTTGAGTCACAAGTGTTCTTAATGATATATAGAATGGTGAATACTTTCCAGAAGGTTTTAAATTTACCTTGTCAAGAGCTGTCAGAGGAATCACTATCTGTGGTAGCTATAGCCTTACAGAATGTATTTCTTAAGTAATAACACTTGAAATCAAAATGACTCCTTGATCCATGGGTTGTAGAATGGATGTTGTGTTAGCAGGCATGGAAACAGCATTCATCCCCTTGTCCATCTTCATCAGAGCTATTGGGAGACCAAGTGCATTGCCAAAGAGCAATAATCTCTTGAATCTTTTTCTTCTACAAGTAAGTCTCAACAGTGGGCTTAAAATGTTCAGTGAGCCATGCTGTAAACAGATGTGCTCTTATTCAGGCTTTGTTGTCATCCAAGTCAAAATATCTGTCCTTTGAAGCTTTTGAAACCGGGTATTGACTTCTCCTCTCTAGCTATGAAAGTCCTAGATGACATCTTTTTTCAGTAGAAATTTGTTTTATCTATATGGAAAATCTGTTGCTTAGTGAAGCCACTTTCATCAATGGCTCTAGCTAGATCTTCTGAATAACTTGCTGCAGCTTCTACATCAGCACTTGCTGCTTTACCTTGCACATTTATGTTGTAGAGATGGCCTGTTTCCTTAAGTTCATGAACCGACCTCTGCTAGCTTCCAACTTTTCTTCTGCAACTTTCTCACCTCTCTCAATCTTCATAGAATTGAAGAGAGTTAAAGCCTTGCTCTGAATTAGGTTTGGGCTTAAGGGAATGTTTTGGCTCATTTGATCTTCTATCCAGACCACTAACACTTTCTCCATATCAGTAATAAAGTTGTTTTGCTTTCTTATTTCATGTGTTCCCATTTACAACTTGGCTAGCTGTTTGGCTCAAGAAGGCTAGCTTTCAGCTTGTCTTGACTTTAGGCATGTCTTTCTCACGAAGCTTTATCATTTCTAGCCTTTGATTTAAATTAAGAGATATGTGACTCTTCCTTTCACTTGAATGCTTAGAGGCCATTGTAGGGTTAATAATTGGCCTAATTTCAATATTGTTGTGTCCTAGGGAATAGGGAGTCCCAAAGAGAGGGAGCGAGTGGGGGGAAAGCTGGTCAGTGGAGTATTTAGAACACACAACATTTATTATATTCACCATCTTACATGAGTATAGTTTGTGGTGCCCCAAACAATTACAGTAGTAACATCAAAGATCACAGGTCACCATAGCAGATATAATAATAATTAAAATGTTTGCAACATTGTGAGAACTACCAGAATGTAACACAAAGACATGAAGTGAGCACATGCTGTTGGAAAAACAAACCTTTTTGATATAGAGTTGCTACAAACCTTTAATCTGTAAGAAAGAAACACAATATCTGAGAGTACAACAAAGCTGAAGGTATTAAAACAAGGTGTTCCTATACTAATTTCCTGTCTCTCTTTAGTCCATTGTCCTTGAGCCCTTTCCCACTGAAATGAAGACATTTAAGACATGAAGACATTAGGACATTAAGGCACGAATGCATTTCCAGGATCCTGCAGCTTGCTTTTCTTCAGTAAATTGAGTTAATCTTGCAGAATCTTCTTCTGTAAGCTGGATACATGGTCTTTTTGCTCTCAAAGGAGCTCTTCACCCCATATTTTGGATCTGAGTGTCTCTGGAATGATGACATAGAGGAGGGATAAATAGTGGTACGAGCAGTGTTCAAGTGTTCAGGAGAGAACTTTTCCCTTGGAAGTGATGCATTCTTTCCTAGGACCACTCCACAGCCTTAAAACCTGCAGTGTTGAGATCTGTGAACACCTCAACATTTCTTTGAAAGCCTAATATTTATAACTAGTCCAAGTGTGGTGGTGCAGTGCAGCAGGGATGGAGAGCCAGGAGGAAAACCAGGGTTGCTTTAAGATGGTAGGTAAGGCCAGGAGTGGTGGCTCATGCCTATAATCCCAGTACTTTGGAGGCTGAGATGAGAGGATTGCCTTAACCCATAGGTTCAAGATCAGCCTGGGCAACTTGGCAAGACCTCATCTCTACTATAAATCAAAAGAAAATTAGCTGAGAGTGGTGGCACACACCTGTAATTCCAGCTACTTGGAAGGCTGAGGTGGAAGGATCACCTGCGCCCAGCAGGTCAAGTCTGCAGTGGCCATGAGCATGCCACTGCACTCCAGCCTGGGCAACAGAGTGAAACTTCAACTCAAAACACACATACACACATTAAATAAATAAATAAAAATGGTAGGTAAGCCAGAAATCCAGGGTTATTCCTACTTATCTCAGTGTTTGGCATACGGGTGGTATAGGAACTGATCAATGGATTAGCAAGGAAATGAATTGTTGAATAAAAAGAAAGTTTTTGTCTGCAATGGAGTACATACAAAGTACATGCCAGTAGGTAGCCACACTCATGGCAAAAATTTCAGTATGCTGGACAACTCTTATGTGCCATCTTAGATTCTCTTCTTTCACCTGTGTCCCAGACCTTGGACGCCTTGTTTAACCCCAGCTGTCACTGCAGAGACTTTCAAAAGCACAGCCACCATGCCACTTTGTCCTGCACTGCAGGTCTCTCATCTTTTGACTGGGGAATTTCCTGTTGACACTGTGACATGACACACTGGGAGCATCTTGATACTTACACATGCGCAACCCTAAAGTGTGAGAGACTTAACACCCTGTGGGGAGATACTGAACCAACAGGAGGCAGAGCCTGGTGGATACAATTTTCTGCTTTGCTTCCTCCCTTTCCTGATGGGCTGTCCTAAGATGTTAGTTCTTAGGACCACTAGGAACTGAGTCCTGGGACAGGGAGCCTTCAGTTGGATGTTATATCCAGTAGAGACTAATGGCGCCTGCCATTTAAGCTCTCCCTTCTTGTCTGCCTCACTCCTCCTTTCTCAGTCTTGATTCCTGGGGATTGTACTCTTCCTGAAGAAGTACTTCTTAATAAAGACTTTCACCTAAAATGTAATGAAAGAATATTTTTCTATCACTTAACTTGGGTACACAAGAATTAATACAGTCTTTGCATTGTGGATTAAAAAGTTAAACTGAGCAAAAGACAATTGAACTAGACTGTTGAATCATCTACACTTCTTATTCAGTCCCAGCTGGGAGATTTACCCAACCCAAAATGCCAGATGGACTTCTAAGCAACTGTTAGGAATATTTGAGCACCACCAAAATTCATATGTCGAAGCCCTACCTCCCAATATAATAGTATTTGGAAATGGGATTTTGGAGAGGTAATTTGGATTAGATTATATCATGAGGGTGGTACCCTCTTTATGGGATTAGTGGTCTTATAGGAAGAGGGAGAGTGACATTGCTCTCTCCACATATGAGGATGTAGCAAAAAGGTGGCCATCTACACTGAAAAAAGAGACCTTGCCAGAACTTGCCCATGCTGGCACCCTGATCTAGGACTTCCAGACTCCTGAGCTGTGAGCAAATACATTTGTGTTGGTTAAGTTATTCAGTCTATAGTGTTTTATTATGGAACCCTGGGGTGACTAATACAGTCACCAGGGCCGAGGGTAGCAGTGAATGGGAAAGGGAGTGTGCAGAAAACCCAGAAGCTAGCTTGTTGTGGACTTCCACTTCCTCTCAGTATTCCCCTATCACAGGACTTCTGGGGAGGAAAGATGTTAGTGTAGTCTTCTCCAGGACATGCCTCTACCCTCTCCATTAGCACAGTACAGCAAGGTGGTCATTCATGTGATGTTGGCATTGAAGTTGTCAATTATGAATTAACTCTACACACATTGATCGAGCACCTACGAATGCTTAATTTGGGGTAATGTTCTGGGATGGTGAGGGTCATAGTGGAAGAGGAGTAGATTCATAGAAATATATGTGCCCTCCAGATGCCAGAGACCCCAGGAAAGGGGCATGAATGCTATGCTGCAAGGACTCAGAGAAGAAGCTGCCGACAGAGTCCTGGAAAGAATAGCATAAGAGGAGAGTGCAGACATGGATACCAAAGGAGAAGGTGACATTGGGGAACAAACACGGTGAATGACAGTTCTGTGATGGGATGAGGATGGAATCATTTGGGGGACAGAGTGCAGAGCAGTCTAGTAGGACCCTGGGGATGAGCTTCAAAATGTGTCTGAAGCTGCCCTTAGAGAATGAAGCAAATTAAAGTTTCTTGGACTAAGGGATCTCCACAGTAAGCATCTTCGCCACCCCATTGCCCAGACCATGGTGGGGATCATGTGCACTGCACACTCTATCCCACACTTCAAGAACTAATCTATAGCCAATGGCTGCCATCACAAATGAGATTTATATTTCACCCCTAATACAACTTTGACTTTCACTAAAACATCCTGTGCTTCCAGGCCAACTCTGAATTCTGATTCTTATTTCCAATTTTTTTTTTGTCCTTGTCCCATGCCTGCCACTAGGGAGGTAGGATGGGGAAGGTGAGATGGGACTGGGAGATTGGGAAGGGAAAAGAAAGACATCCACACTAATATTGACATTAATCTGTGCCCCAATGCTTGGAGTTTAAAGAGATGTCCCTTTGCACATTTCTTCTAGGACACGACAAGCTGGAAATTGATGATTCAGCCTTCAGGAATTGTTGAGAGTAGCTGCCCACTGTCTCAGAGAGAAGAGATGAAGGATCCACTCCTTTGGTTTTCTCTCTGTGATGAAGAAATCTCAGGTTGGAAGTGGGTATATTAATAGAATGCAGAAGGGAAGGAGTCTAAGGGAGGAGGTTTGATCTGGAAGAGCTGAGAGAAACTCCTAGTCAGATCTGTTCCCCTTTTCCTACCCTCAACCCATTTTTAACAGTCCTCTCTCCAGATGCTTGATGTCCCCCAATTGAGTAAGGCCAATCAGTTAGGAAGCTGCACTATGTGCCAATTCAAATGAAAGCTTAATCTTGATCCATTATTCCTTTATTTACATTTTGATAGGCATCTCCTTTTTCTCTACAGATCAATGCTTCATTCAAAGAAATGACTTTCTAATGGGGGAATTTCTAGTACTTGGCATCTTGTGGGAGAATGCTCCCACAGAGCAAGAAGGCCTTTCCCGCTTTTTCCTCTAACCATGCCACATCAACAAGAATCTACATGTGAGATTAGTATATGACTAGGCTAACAGTCAGCAAACTACGACTCAGGCTAAATTCAGCATCATCTGTTTTTGTAAGTAATGTTTTATTAGAAGACAGACACACCAATTTTTTTTTTAACGTATTGTCTATGGCTGTTTTCAGCTCTGTGTTGGCAGAGTTGGGACAAAGTCTTTGTTGTCCACAAAGCCTAAAATATTCATTTTTTCTGGCACAAAGATTTGCCAAGCCCACATTAGGTCAACATGTAGCTTAGATGAACTTTAGCGATCTGAGGATGGTCCAGTCAGAATCTGCTTTTCACCTATCAAAGGGTATTTTTTCAAAACTACTAACGCTATTATATATTAAAGCCTTTTACTTATATAATCTGATCTTAAAACTCACAGTAACCTAATGAAGTCATTATTGTCAACCCAATTTTAGAGATAGTAAAACCGCTGTTCTGAGAAGTTAAGTAATTTTCCCTATGTCTCATAGCTGGTAAGCGGTAGAGCTAGGATGTGAACCCAAATCTGATGTGTGAGCTTAACAACTTCTCTATATTCCTCAAATACTTATAATTATTACCTTATATTGGGCATTTATTAAATATCAGGCACATCTCTGATATTCCCCATATCTCTTCCCTTAGCCTTCAAACCAGCTCCCTAAGATGGGAATTTGAGCCCCACATTCTTCTATAAAATCTCCATAGACTTTATAAAGGGTGCCAGAAACTCACAAGAACAATGATCAATGATGAAACTTCATAAACCTTCTGGCTCTCTGAGGGAAACCAGTTCTCTCTCCCTGCCTAGTGGTTAATTCTACCCACCTCTGGGGTGCTCACCTGCTCTGTCACCTTCTTCCAGGCTGGGAGAGCTCAGCCTTCCCCATCCCTTTCCACATCAGGGCAACTGGACTTGTCTTTCAGAGTGGCAGGTGGCAGAGGGACTCTGGGTGTCTAATTGGGAGATGGGAGTGACAGAATGGACCAAAGCATGGTTTGGCTGAAAGGACAAAAGAAGTGTGGTTTCTCAGCTGCCGGCGTGCTCTGGCTCAGGAAAGAAATCAATACTGGTGTTTCCAACTTCCCAACTTCCTGATATGTTGGAGCCACTGGGTCACACAGAAGCACCACTCTGGGCAACTGCACCCTCAATGCGACACACTGTGCATGCTCTCTTGCATTCCCAGCCCATCCTAACTGCCAGGACGATTTTATCATCTCTCAAATGACTCTGGTGTTAACTCATTATACCACCACAGGCACTTTGGGCCAGATGCACTCTGATAATCTATTGTCTGTGTAGAAAATTCATGGTGGTAAATTGCTGAAATTGCTATCTATGACTTTCCCCAAGACCTTCAAGATGCTCAGTTTTGCCAGAGGGCCAAGTAGAAGAACAAAGAGCTCCTATGAGAGGCTGCAGTGCTCTGTGGCTTGGATTTACTATTACATGCTTCCTTCATTTATTCTAGCTCTCCAGTTCCACAGCTTAATTCTTTTTATGACTTAAGTAGTGTTTTTGCCATTATTATCTTTGGCAGAAAGATAAAAGGTAGGATTTGAGAAACTGATATCAAAATAAACATGTTTTCCTGGCGATTAATGTGCCACTGCAAACTTTTGGGGGCTGTTGGTTGGCACTCTATGGTCTATGGGTGTGAATGCCAATGAAATAACATCTTTGACCCTATGTCGTACCCACTCCTAAATCCTAGACCTGCATAGACAGCTGTCTATTAAATCTCTACCTGGATGTCCTGGAGATACATTCGATCCTGCAGGTTCAAAAAAGAGCTCCTTTTCCTGTTGTGTTGGCTGTGGGCTTCATCATCCATCTAGTCCCTCATCTAGAAGCTACCAACCTGGGAGTCACCTTGGACGATCCTATGTCGCCCAGTGCTCATCCTCAGTGCCCTGGCTTGGGGCCTCGTCATCTTTCCTGGACTGGTTTTTTTTTTTTTTTTGAGTTGGAGTCTCACTCTGTCACCCAGACTGGAGTGCAGTGGCCGCTCCCGGCCACCGCAGCCTCGACCTGCTGGGCTCCGGCGATCCTTCCGCCTCAGCCTTCTGAGTAGCCAGAATTACAGGTGCGCGCTACCACGCCTGGCTGATTTTTTTTTTATTTATTTTAGAGATGAGGTCTCGCCTGCCCAGGCGGGTCTCGAACCCGCGGGCTCAGGCAATCCACTCACCTCAGCCTCCCAAAGGCGCGGGATTATAGGCTGAGCCGCCGAGCCCCTTGGACTGTTAACAGTAGCCTCCCAGCATCCCTTCCAGTTTGTATTAGACTGGAAACTCCTTGCCAAGCAAGAACAGAGATCAAGATGTCAATCAAGAAAATGAGTCAACAGAGAGAGGGACCATGCTAGCAAAGGACCAAAAATAAAGATTTACCCTCAGATCACAACAAAACAGCTATTTGAAAACTGACCAATGTATGAAGCAGAAGATTCAGAAAACGTTGAAGTTTAAAGCATCATCCCTTTGGGTTTAGAAAACCTGCCAAGTAGCTCCTTAAAGCCACAAGTAATGTTTGCTACACAATAATCATTGGGACATTGTCCCTAATTCCCAAACAAAGTAAACCAAAACCAGGAAATAGACACTTGAATTTAACAATGTCTGACTGTCAAAATTTTTAAAAATATTGACTATGACTAAAAAGGCTATTTTCATTTGACATGTGTCTTATCCAGTGTTTCATCTTTGGGAAGATAAGGCAGGCTTTGTCTGTGTGGCTCCAGAGAGAATTCTGAAGTTAGGTAAACAAATAAACAGTGACCACGGGGACATTCCCCCTCACTTTCCCCATCCAGTTCTCTGTCATCAGATGCAGTCACTCATTTCCCTGGCTGATTGTACTCACCTGTCTCACAACACCATTATCATTCCAAGTGCGAGTTTGGGGAATGCCATCAGAGTCCTCTGCTGAAGTTGTCCCCTGAATAGAAATGGTGGCAGTTAAAAGTGGTGCTGACAGTAGCTGCCACAATAGACACCATAGTGAAATGTAGTGAGCAGTGGGCAGGACATGGGAGGTAAGGAGTTCCTGGTACTCCCAGAGCCAGCGTGGCTCTCGGCCCTGCCATTCCTCTTGGTTTTAGGATGGAAGGAGGGCTCAAGCACAACTTGGATTTTTCCCTGCCACAGCTTCTCATCTACAGAAGGCAAGTGGGTAAAGACCTGAGAGATAACTGACTGCATGTCTAGGGGCATTTCTTTGGCAATTGTATGCCCCGTCTTTGGGCTACTGCTTTTTCTACCTGGAATTCATGTTCCCTCAATTACCAAACCCTCTTCCCTTGTTTCTAGATCCAGAAATGTCCTCTTTGCTTTCCATATCTCAATTCAAGGGTCCCTTGCTGCTCCAGATGAGCCAGAGTTGATCCTAGGTTCATTTTTCTCGTATCTACTCCATGCACATAACTGTCCTACCACCCCAAACACTCTCTTATAGATAGAGTCTCATCAGTTAGTTTGAACCCCTACCTAGACCACCAACCTCTTGAGGTTTTGTGCTCATATTCCAAATCCCTTATACAGGCTCAATGTGCAGTAAGACTTATGAATAATTTGATTCTCTGGAATAATAATATTTATATTTTTCTAGAGGAAAAAGTAAATCTTGAAAAATCTGCAGACTGTCCATACTGGTGGACATTTTCATAGCCAACACCATGGCAGTTCTAGTTTATTCTCTGGACAGCAACTATGAGTGCCTCTATGGAGATGTCCAAAGAGGTTCTCTTGGAAGATCCAAAACCCAGCACGTTGCCAGTAAATGTGTTAGTCAGAGGAAATAGGAGAGCCAGTTCTGCTTAAGCTAGTGGCTGGCATCAGTCTGAAGGGTGATACATCTCTCCTCCTGCCTAGAACAGACAGTGAAGACTTGTTATGATTTTATTAGGAAAACAGACATTTCTTCAACACTGCCTGAGAGGGCCTTTAGAGCACAGCATCATTATCTGACTTGATCTTTCTTATGATTTTAGAATATAGAATTAATTTTCACCAGAAACTCTGAGACACATTCCAGAGTCTGATAGAAATAATTGACTTATTCATATTTGGTATTACCTGTACTTCTGTCCTTAAGCGTAACTAATTGAGAATTTTTCATTGCAATGGTGATACCAGAGGGCTAAAGAGAACTATAATTGATTCACCGGCTTCAGGACTCTCCTAGCCACAGTAATTTATGATGCAAAATCATTCAAAGTATATTTTGGATAATGTCCAGTAGACCTATTCCAGACTTTATCCCATGTACGTCCTCAAAAATATGCTCCTTCTTATCTATTTTTTCACTAATTTGAATTGTTTCTAGACACAAGCTCAAAAGGGAAAGGTGACCCCAGAAATGGTACTTTTTGGAATGGATGCCTCTCTCTGGTGAACTGAGAGGGAAAAGAGAGATTAAAGTCTTATTGGGAGCCAAAGCAGAGGAAAAAGGAATGGAAGGCCGGCTTCTCCTTTTCTAGATCCCATGGCCTGTGATTGCTGATCTGATGCTCTTGTCTTGGCTTTTTACTACACTCTAAAGAGCAGAGATGGGTTTAGGGGACTTTGTAACCCATGTGGCTCCTCATACAGTAGGTGCTTAATTAGTAACTTCAGAATTAACTAATATTTCATCACCTAGGCAATGGTGATGCATGGAAATACATCAAAAGTTTATAATCTTGTTCATACTGTAATTAAGTGCTTGTCTATGCCTTCAGAGACACTTGATGGTTAATGAATCAATGTCATCCACTGAACTTGACAAATGCTGTCCCCATTATCTCTTTGTTCTGAACTCCCACGACACCAGCGGTATCTACACCACTCACTATTATTCCTGTTTATGGACCACTTCTACTGGGTATCTATATTCTCTGATCTTCTTTTCCAAAAGTTATCTGCCCATAACTAAGCTGCAAAGTCTTTGAGGGCAAGGATGTAGCTTAAGTTTTTATTTCTCCTTCAGTATTTCAGTATCCAGCACAGTGCTGGGTACATGGCAAATATTCCATATATTGGCCAGTTGACTATTGCCATATTTTTTTCATGGTAAAACTAAACCAAACCAGGAAAAACCAAGCCAAAAAAACCAGAAACTTGCCATGGCACTATTTCTTCTGCTAGCTGATGCTCCAACTCTTTGATCTCCTTTGCAATGAAATCCTTCAAAGGAGTTTCCTTTGTTATTAGCATTTCTTTTTTCTCCTAGGCTCTAATACTCCTCTAAAACTGCTGATGCCCAAGTCACCAATGACTTCTATATTTGCTATAAATAATGATAATACCTTGGTTTTCTTTTTCTTGACCTCCTCACAGCACTTGAGCCAGTTAATTGTGATATATTTCTTACCTGGCTCCAAGAACTCTGTAAACCGTGCCTTCATAGGTTTGCTCTTTCTCAGCCTTCTTTGCCAGTTCTTCTCTTCTTCCCAAACTCTTAATGTTGGAATGCCCAGGGTCCTGCTCCAAGAGTGCCCTGGGTCCTGTCCCTTTCTTCATCTTCACTCATCCAAGACCTGTGACATTTAAATATCATGTGTATACGAATAGCTCTCAGATTTGTATTTAAAGCTCGACATCTCTCCAGAACTTTGGGCTCATATCTCTAATTGCATGCTCAACATCTCCAATGGGGTGTCTATCACAGACATCTCAGACTCAACATGCCTAAACATAACTCAAGATCTTTGCGGAGAAACCTCTTCTCCATCTTAGTTGTGAGGAACTCAACTCTTTCAGTTGCTAAAGCCCCACACCTTAACCTACCACCTACCCATCAAAATCACTGCTCCCTGGTTCCATCCCCAAACTATACTGGGAAACTGACCACTTCTCACTGCCTCCACCTCTGCTGCCCTGTTCCTAGTCTCCATCTTCTCTCTCCTCCTGTCACCTCCCTGCTCTACTCTTGCCCTCTATTCTCACAGCAATCAGAGTGACCTTTGAAAAATATAACTTAGATCATTACATTCCTCTGCTTAAATTTCTCCAGTGGCTCCCCATTTTTCTCAGAATAAGAGTCAAAGATCTTACAATGACCTATAATATCCTACAGGATTTAGCTCCTCAGAACCCCTCTGACTTTACCATGACTCACCCTCGCCACCCACACACACCCTGATTTAGTCACACTGACCTCCTTAGTGTCTAGCAGACACCCCAGGTATTCCCTCACGTTAGGGCCTTTGCACTAATCAGTTCCATCTGCCTGGAGGCACTAGCTCTGTTACTACACAGCTGAGTCCTTGCCTCCCTTCAGTCTTTGCCCAAGTGTCTCCTCTCAAAGAGGCCCACCCTAAAACAAGTTGCAGAGCACCCCTACTCTGTTCTCCCAGATTTCTCCTTCTCGACTCTACTTCTCCTTTCCCATAGAAGCCATCACCTAATAACACATAAGAATTTGCTTATTTATAGTCCATCTTTGCCCACTAGAATATAAGTTTCACAGGGGCAGAGATCTGTGTGTCTTGTATTCATTAAGGCAAGCTGAGCTTCTGGCGTATAGTAGGCATTCAATAAATATTTGTTGAATGAATTAAAAATTCATTAGTTGATCACTTGGGGCCAAGTACAGTAGACAGAACGAGGTCCAGAGTGGATCTTCATAGACTAAGAAACCTAGTGGGCAAAGGGTCCCGAGTACAGGAGGGAAGGAAGATTAATCATTTATCCACAGGCCCCTCTCATGGTGGTGGTATAAATAGAGATTTAACCTGAGCATTCCTCAAAGCACTGAACCTTCCCAGGAGAAACATGTTGACAAAGTATTGGAGGATGGGACTCGCTGAGGATGAGACTTTGATTTGCAGGATTGCAGTTTATTGCAAGAGCATGTTGGGATCCTTCCCTCATCATGGGACTGGCCCCTTTGTCCTTCCTCTTCCATCACACCTCACAGCTGCACCCTGCAATCAATCCTCTTCCCCTGGGGTCAGAGGTGGGGCTTGGCACTCAGACGAGATCAGTAATAGAACCTCCAATCAATGCAGAGATCAATGCTAGTGTTTGAAATCCAAATCTGCAGCGTTCACATCATCCAGCAGCATTTTCCTCAGCTGAGTTGGGACTCCAGGAGCTGTAGCCTTTTCTCCCTCTAAATTGAAAGTGTTTTTTTTTTTTTTAAGTCACAGTAGTGGGTTTCAGAACTGCAAACCAGAGAGGCGTTTTGATTCCACAAACAGCCCCCAGAGGAAACCATTTCAAGCCTGACATTTTTCTTCTTTAGCCAAGGGACCCAGTAGCATCATCTCAAAACTCTCCTTCTCCTAGGCCTCCCCCATCTTTTCTATACAGACACATAAAGAAAAAAAGAACCTACCTCCCCTTGAATTAACTTAAATGGGAAATAAAAACCAGTTCCTTCAACCTATTTTTTCCTCCATCAGAATGAGGGAAAAAATTGTATTCTAAAGAAGAGTTCTAATGACCTTTCCTGCTTAGTGCTACAGACACCAGAGGATCTTATTAGCTGAAAAGTCGCCTTTGTGTTCACAACTGTGTGGGTAGGGACACCACTGTCAGCATGTTTGTGTTTGGACAGGGCCGCCCAGCTTCCCAACGTCCTGTGGTGAGAGGCACCTTGAAGTACCTCATGCTGACATCACAGAGCCCTGGGTATGCTTATCTGGGTCAGCAAAGAGCTTGCTCCCCGCAAGCAGCTGAGCACTTCTGAGTAAATTGAGTATTTGTTCAGAACTTCATATTTGTTCCTGTGCTTTTGTGAAGCCTCCACGTCAACTGGCAGTGAGCACTCACTTTCCCTTCCTTAAAAATCAAAGAAATCTGTCTGGAAAGAAGAAATCTCTCGCCGAAAGCCTGGGGTCTGAGAACTTGAGGCAGAAGACATTACCTCTTACCTCCTCTTTGCGTGGCTTTTAGCTGACTTGCATGATCAACACTAGAGGTGTTCCTGAACATGCCTCACCTTTGGAGAACATAGCATCCTGGGATGTCAGAGCTGGCAGCAATATTAGAGGTCAATCAATTCATCTCCTTCCCCATCCCCATTTTCCAGATAAAGAAACTAAGAAACAACAACAAAAGGCTATAGAGCAAATAGGTTGTGGAGCTGGGTTTACCTGGAGAGGTATATCGCTTCAGAATCGCCACATCAGAAAGGCCCAAGGTGTGGGCAACATGTTAGAGGGGGCAAAAAAGAGACATGCCTTGAAGCTGCCCTTGCACGGCAAATACACTATTTTTCACCTAAGGTATGTGTTTATTTGGGAGACCTCAAGCACTCTTTGGCCCACCATAAAATCAAAAATTTCTGATTCCTTAATCTAAAACTGTCCCCCATGCCTCACTGTCTTTCCTGGGATGTAGTAATAGAAGATAACCACCAGAATCAACATCAGAGCATTCCCTGCAGCTGGAGACATGGAGTTCACCCTGGCATAGGGTGGGCAATGCCTCTCCCATCAGAATAAACTTGATTTAGATTGTCCGATGCCCCTTCAATCTGCTAGGCTTCAAGGAAGTAAATGTCATCCAGGCCAGTCTTGCTCAGAAATTTAAAAATCTAGGCCTGGCCTAGATTTTCACCAATGTAGAGAATTCTTATTTCTCTGCTCACTCTGACTAGACCCACCCTGGTATCTCCTGTGCATGCAATACTACCAGCCTCCTGTAACCAGGGGACCCTTCGGCCTGCTTTGCATGAGCCTCACCCCTTATAACTCACTTCCTGGGCAAGAGCCCAGCACAGATCTGGCACCTCTGCCTGAACCTGTACTACCTGACCCTTCATACATTATTGACAAGATGAGCCATCAATGGTATGCGAAGAAGTCAGTGCTTCTTGTCCCTTCTCCTGAGAAATGACCTATACACTTTTACCTTAGTGATGGGAAGCTGGGGATCTTGATAACCCAACTAAAAGTATTTATTATCATGCTTTCTTTCAACTAAAATAGTCTTCCTCTTCTTCCTGTCCAAGAGAGTGGTGGACATTTGGAAAAGGGTCTGCATTTCCTATAGAATATTTCATGGCACACAAATCCTGTAAAATATTCTCTGAAGAAAGACTCTAAATCAAATAAATTGCACATCATAACTCTCTCACTCCACGTTAGCTGACCAGAGCAATAAGTCTTAACCTCAACTGAACAGCAAAATTATCTGTGGACCTTTTACCAAATATACTTTCTCATCGTACTCATCAGAATCAGAATCTCTTAGTGCCCATAGAATTATAGGGGCAGGATAAGCACACATTTTCCAAAGGTTAACTTCTTTTTATTTTTTATTATATCAGCATGCATATTTGGTTCAAATATTAAATAATCTAGTTGGACTCATGAAAAAAAAAAAAAACAGTCCCTCAATGTCCTCTAGGCTTTTATGCCAAAGAAAACCAACTCGAACTAGTTCCTAAGTCTAAGAATTTTGATGGCTACCGTCATGTGTCTTTAGAACGCATTTCTACTATTTATTTTTGAGTTATCAACTTTAGTTCTGTCTGTAGCAGACAAGGATTTGACCCACGTATTCCCTTCTCCGCCCTTCCATTCCTCCCCAAATGAGCTTATTGCCCTTCTCAGCTGCCCCAGCTATGCCTCAGAAGTAGGCTGAACCTCCACTTCCTGTCCCATCCCCCAGAGACACCACCACAGACTCAGTCTTAAAATGAAGGCATCTAGCCGGGCTTGGTGGCTCAGCCTGTAATCCCGTGCCATTGGGAGGCTGAGGTGAGCCTGCAGGTTCGAGACCTGCCTGGGCAGCGAGACCTCATCTCTACAATAAATCAAAAAATCAGCTGGGCGTGGTAGCACATACCTGTAATTCTGGCTACTTGGAAGGCTGAGGCGGAAGGATCGGTGCCCAGCAGGTGGAGGCTGCGGTGGCCGGGAGCGGTCACTGCACTCCAGTCTGGGTGACAGAGTGAGACTCCAACTCAAAAAAAAACAAAGATGAAGATATCAGTGCTGGAGAGAAGAAAGGGGCACCACGCTTGTCAATAGGTTGATTCTGAAAGTTGAAAACCGATAAACAGTATTTATACTGTTATACTCATGTCAGTTTTGTTCTCTGCAGAGGTAGGAACAGTTTGTTCTGCTGCATATACCGCGAGTAAATAGGGAACATCAGGAAGTGGAAGTTGTATGGCTAACAGATGATTTTTTTTCCAGCATGTTAATGTTTGAGGCCATCAAGTACATATTTTCTCACAATCGGGAAGACACTTTTGGCATTATATAAATCTTAAGAAAACGAAAATTCTGGAGATGTGCCTTTCTTCTTTTCAAGAAGAGGTGGGTTAGGCTGGGCACAGTGACTCAAGCCTGTACTGCCAGCACTTTGGAAGGCTGAGGCAAGAGGATTGCCTGAGCCCACGGGTTCGAGACCAGCCTGGGCAACATGGTGAGAGCTCGTCTCTACAATAAATCAAAAAATTAGCCGGATGTGGTAGCATGTGCCTGTAGTTCCAGCTACGAAGGCTGAGGTGGAAGGAAGCTGGAGCCTAGCAGGTCGATGCTGGGGTGGCCATGAGCATGCCACTGCACGCCAGCCTGGGCAACAGAGTGATACTCTGACTCAAAATTTAAATAGAAAAGAGGAGGGTTCAGTAGCTTCTATATTAAGTGATCAAGAGAAGTTATGAAGGCAGATGTATTAGTTGCTGCAAAAACATTGCTCCTCATGACTACAGTTAATAATAACACACTATATATTTCAAAATTGCTTACAGATTAGATTTTAAGTGTTCTCACCACAGACACGCACGCACGCACACATGCACACACACACACACACACACACACACACACACACACACAAGTACATGAAGTAATGGATATGTTAATTTGCTTGATTTAATCATTCTACAACATGAGCATATATCAAAACATCACATACACCTCCATAAATATATACAATTATTGTTTCCCAATAAAAAAGACATTTCCCCCTTTGTTATATAGATATATTATTTCTTGAATTTACCTCCAATTTCCTTTTTTGGCTCCAGACTGGTTGTTCTCAGGGCCTATTCATAGCTGTCATCCTCAGGCACAATCAACTTTTTTCTGGGATCCTACATTCTCTTCTCCCTTGGTTTAACTACTTTTACTTATTGGCATATGTTATTTAAAAATATCTTATAGCCGGGCTCGGTGGCTCAGCCTGTAATCCCGCGCCTTGGGAGGCTGAGGTAAGTGGATTGCCTGAGCCCACGGGTTCGAGACCCACCTGGGCAACTTGGTGAGACCTCATCTCTATAATAAATCAAAAAAAAATTAGCCGGGTGTGGTAGCGCATGCCTGTAGTTCCAGCTACTTGGAAGGCTGAGTCTGAAGGTTCGCTGGAGCCCAGCGGGTCAAGGCTGTGGTGGCTGGGAGCGGCCACTGCACTCCAGTCTGGGCGACAGAGTGAGACTCCAACTCAAAAAATAAATAAAATAAAAATAATAATATCTTAGAGCACAAGGGGCATACTTATGAATCCTTTTAAATTCCAAGAGCTCTTTCTTACAGTCATTTCTTATATATGTTATTCTTTTCTCATTTTTAGAGGAAACATATTCTTCAATTTTTCTATATATATTTACACATTCTTAAATTTCTCAGTTCTATTCCCTGAAATACTGTTCCCAGATAAGATACTGGATCCCTCTGCAGGCTAATGCCTTCTTCTTCATGGAATATTCTCTAGTCAGTGGCTTTCTGTACTCAGCTTCATCAGTATCCCTCCTGCATCCACTTTCTCTCTTCCAAACAATTGTCAAAACTCGTGTCTGTTCCTGTTTCTCACCTTCATTGTCTTTTTTGTCTGGGTTTATATTGGTTGTTTCCTTTAATAAAATCTCAGGGAGAATATGTATCTGTGGTCATGTCAACGTCTTGTGAGAAATTTAGCACTTAGAGTTTTAACAGTTCTGCAGGATACCATATGACCCAATAATAAACTCTGACTATAGAGTTGCTTGATACCTTTTGTGACTGAATTGAAAACAAAAACAAAACAACAACAAACAAACTAAGGTTCCAGAGCTGTTCTGGCTAGACTAGTTGCTTTTAGGACTAACATAGAAGCATCCAAGACTTCAGGGAAGTGATACCCTACCACAAACTCTTCTACCAAATAACATTAGACAAATAACTTCACACCTTGGTGACCTTATGTTCACCACCCTATTTTGAACACCCCAGGTTCAGTTTGGGGTTAATGAGAAAATGGTGCTAAAGCAAATCAGACTGCTCTGAGATTAGCATTTCAAGATGTGAGACCTATTTATCAGCTCGCCTGGACTGCATGGTGTCAAATGACAGAAATCTGCCTGACTGGCCAGGTGGAGAAGTAAGTGATTGCCTTGGACCTTTTACTTGCCTGTGGGTATAAAGTTACTACTTGGTTTGACTGGTTTCTAGGATGGAGCTGGCTGCAACAGGCAGCACCGTGCTGATTAGTAAAGGGGACCACCTTCCCTTATGCAGTGTGAAATCACCACTCTTGTTCACATTAACCTTGCCTTGTACTCTTCACCAGTTGCATAACCCTGCCCTCCCCCAGTAGTTTAAACATTGGCTTGTATGTTGAAAAGACAGGAAAGTCCTTGTCATGGACATAAGTTGTGAGTTCAACCTTAGGAATTCATACTTGTCCCCATGTTGTTTTGAAATAACATGTAACTCTAAGGTAAATTTCCCTGTTTCCAGGTAGCTGAAATCATCATTTTGACTTCTTACAATTCAGACAAAGCTGTCAAGCTATTTCCTAGCTTTATTCCACATCTTCCCCAGTATGATTGAAAACAGAAACAAACAACAAGACCAGAAAACCCTCCTTCACTACCCCAGCACCAAGACCACAGCTGTGATACCACAGACAGTCAAGACATGCCCCACTCATCTGGATGGTGATATAGATGAACTCTGGCTTACAAATCAAGAAGCTAGCCGGGCTTGGTGGCTCAGCCTGTAATCCCGCGCCTTTGGGAGGCTGAGGTGAGTGGATTGCCTGAGCCCGCGGGTTCGAGACCCTCCTGGGCAGGCGAGACCTCATCTCTACAATAAATCAAAAAAATTAGCCGGGCATGGTAGCGCGCGCCTGTAGTTCCGGCTCCTTGAAAGGCTGAGGCGGAAGGATCGTCGGAGCACAGCAGGTCGAGGCTGCGGTGGCCGGGAGCGGCCACTGCACTCCAGTCTAGGCGACAGTGAGACTCCAGCTCAAAAAAAAAACAACAACAAAAAAAAAACACAAAAAAAACAAGAGGCTAGAGACTGCTTTGAACTTTTTTGCAGACCTTGGCTTTCCATATGTGAAATGAGATTGTCAAGGCATCAACCTGTGGCCATGGAAACCATACTTCACACAACAAATTACACTGAATACACCACATATGAGCATGCTGGGAACTGATTTGCTTGGTGCTGGAACAGTGGGAGGGAACTGAAGAGCCCACCCAACCAACATTGCCATAGCATCTCCTCCAACTCAGTGGTCCTCAAAGGGCACCTTGGAGAGCCGTGTGACCGCTTCTAGATGAAACCTTCATGGTTTCTCTTTCACTCCTTGATATTGGTCTAAGAAAAATTAAAGCAAGTCTGTGATCTGCTTAAGGTGGCAAATTATCCTGGTTTGCCTAGGACTGAGAAGTTGCCTGGAATATGGAAATGTTGGTGCTAAAATTAGTACAATCATGGGTGAACTGGGATGGTTGGTCACCCTACTGAAGATTTAAGAACACAGATTCAGCTGGCCCAAGGGAGACTTCTAATAAGGTTTAAGTAACAAGGATGACTCCTAATGACCCCCACTTCCTGACACTTATGCCTTTAGGTTACTCCCTCCCTTTGAGTGTGGGTGGGACCTGTGGCTTCCTTCTAACCAACATAAGGTGACACTCCTATAATTAGGTGTGTGTGTTATGAAGGCTCCATATTTGCAGACTAAAGTTAGAACTCTTCTTGAAGGCTTGAGAAAGTAAGCAATAATGTTGGAGAAGCCCATGTGGCAAGGAATTGTGAGTAGCCTCCAGACTCCAGTCCACAAAAAGAAAGAGCTCTCTCAGTCATATAGACACAAGGAAATGAATTCTACCAATAACCTGAATGGGCTTGGAAACAGATTATTCCTCAATAGAGCCTCCAGATGAGAACACAGCCTAACTGAAACCTTAACTTTCACTCTTGGGAGACCCTAACTACAGGGCCTAGTTAAGTTGTACATGGGCCTGGGGCTCATAGGAACCCAGATAATAAATGTGTGTTGTTTCAAAGTGCTTAGTTTGTGGTTAATTTGTTACTCAGCAATCACAAACTATACAAAGTGTTTTCAAACATTTTGATAGGACTCTGAGTGTAAGCTCATGCAGGAAATGATTGTCATCCCTCCCTTACTGTGATGTGATCTGCTCCTGGCACCCTTACCAAGAAAATGACATAGCCAGCGGGGGTTAGGGCCAACCCCTGAAGCTGATTCTCTGCACCCTGAGCCATCTTCTCTTTAAACCATGCTCAGTGCTCCATAGAGAAATTACCTGGAATCTGTGAGTGACTTCCTCCTTTGCAGACTAAGATTCTAAGAGAATCAAGCTTTTAAAAACAGGTCACTTCTATCTAGACTCACCTTCCTTGTACAGAAGTCACCAGCTCTCATTATAATGTTACATTCACTTCTAATAAATTGCAAAGTCAGGAGTTAAAAATCACCCTTCAAAATGATTCTCTTCCTTCCATTTTGTCTCCTTTTTTTCTTCCCTTTTCCTCCTCCCCTTCATTTGTACTCATTTCTCTTGTTCAGATAAGATGGTAAAAGGATTAGAGCATGCAGCATTGTACCAAATTGGTCTAATGGAAATGAGGACCCTGTTACTCGAAATGTAGGTAGGACATAAAATAGGATAATTGACAGTTTTCACATTGCAGGCCAACCTCAGAGTTCCTTTGTTTGACTGGCCCGACCCTCATCTCACTGTGATTATCTATTTTAGAACTTAGTGGGAGAGAGAGAACAAGGGCAACGTACAAGTCTAATTTGCCACCTGTGGAAGCAGCAGTGAGTGGGATTTGGCTGAGCCCTTTTCTAACACCTTGCCACTGCGCACCTTAGGCTGAACATCCCCCAGCGATTGACTTGGTCTTGGATTAGCATATATTATCAGTAGCTGCCCTGGGTATTCTGAGCTTAGGAGCAGCACTGCCAGCAACTCGGGGCTGTTTCCAATTTGAGAAGATCAGGGAAACATTCTCCTGGGAATGCACGCACAGAGACTTCACTTTCTCGTAAGAACTCACTTGACTTCTCAATTACAGGGCAGCTGGTGCCACAGGCAGTAGGAATGAGCTCGCTTCAAAACCATGACCTCTGTGCTGCCCATGCCCAGGTGAAAGGGCAAAGGAGCACTAGAGCTCGATAATTAATTATTCACTTTGAAAACTAATAGATTTATTGATACCTTCCATCAATTCTGAAAATTATTTGAAATGAACATTATAGTGTGTTAATTAGTGGGCCTGGGCCACCTGCCTTTTTTGACAATATAGCACATTGGGAACATTTTTGGCATCTATCCTAAGGCTTGGTGTTTTCACACAGCTGCATGTGATGTGTCACTGCTGCTCAGCCTTAACAAGGAATTCTCACACACACTTACTCGGTATAAAATCTCATCCAACTGCCTGCTCTGTGGCTCACTGACTGTAGAACTAGATGGAAACCCTAATTTTGGGTGTGAGGGGTCTTGTAACATATCAGTAAAAGCAAAGAATAGAACAAGGGTTATGTTTCTACATAGATGCTTTGTTCACACACTTGTGTGTGGTCATTCTGATCACTTGGAGAAACTTGGTTTAAATGATACCAATAGAGAGGAAGTCTATGTGATGTCTAACAAGGCAAATTCAAAGCAAAGGCACCAAGGGCAATGGGAGGAGAAGCAGAGCCATAGAGCCATCCTAAGAAAAGCCATTGGGCTGTGGTCATTTAATCAGCTTCTTCTTTAATCTTCAACCTCCTTGAAAATGGTGCACACAGCTAGTTTCTAAAGAGAATTGTAAATCAGCAATGATCATTTTGTCATATGCTGAAGCCTAGGCTGTATATAAATAACTGACAGTCATTTTTCTTGTGCTTTCTTTTTTTCCATTAGGAAGATGGGTTTCTTCAAAGCATTTTGCTATTTTAAGGCCTCAAACATTTTCCAGCACTTGCACAGGGTTTCTGTGAGCCTTGACTTATTTACAGAGAGATGTTGAGCTGAGATAAGGCTACTTAATAATCCACCAATTCTTGCTAAACGCAGTTTCTTTCCACAATCTCAGTGAAAGCCAGGAGTAAGCACTCTCATATAGAAGCCCTAGAATACTGTTATGTTCTTATTCTAGAGAAGGCTACTTGAACCTTTAGCTATACAGAATGGCTTCAAGGAATAGATTTCAGTATTGGTGAATGGATGAATAGTTTTCTTTTCTTTATTTCTTTTGAGTTGGCGTCTTATTTTGTCACCCAGGCTGGAGTACAGTGGCACACTCATGACCACCCCAGCGTTGACCTGCTGGGCTCAGGCTATCCTTCCTCCTCAGCCCTCCAAGTAGCCAGAACTGCAGGCATGCACTACCATATCCTGCTAATTTTTTAAAATTGATTTATTGTAGAGATGAGGTCTCACCAAGTTGCCCAGGCTGTTCTCGAACCCGTGGGTTCAGGCAATCCCCTCACCTCAACCTCCTAGGACGAATAGTTTTCTTTTTGTGTGTGTGTGAGTTGGAGTCTCACTCCGTGGCCCAGACTGGAGTGCAGTGGCATGCTCCTGGGTGCTGCAGCCTCGACCTGCTGGGCTCCAGCGATTCTTCCACCTCAGCCTTCCAAGTAGCTGGAACTACAGGTGTGCACTACCACGCCCTGCTAATTTTTGATTTATTGTAGAAATGAGGTCTCGCCAAGTTGCCCAGGCGGGTCTCGAACCCATGGGCTCAAGCAATCCACTCACCTCAGCCTCCCAAAGCACAGGATTACAGGCTGAGTCACCGAACCCAGCTTGGGCGAATAGTTTTCAAAGGTTAAAATGTAAAGCGAAATTCACAAAAGGGAATTAAAATTTTTAAATCGTTAAATTCTTATCCTTAAAATAATCTTGCAATATCAATAATATTATCCTTTCTTAAATTAGTGCAGTCATTATGGAAAACAGTATAGAAGTTCCTAAAATAAATTATAAATAGAAATACCATATGATCCAACAATCCCACTACTGCATATATAGTCAAAGGAGATGAAATCAGTATGTCAAAGAGATATCTACACTCTTATGTTCATGGCAGCACTATTCACAAAAGCCAAGATATGGAGTCAACCTAAGCGTGATCAATGGACAAATGGATAAAGAAAATATATTTTATATATATGGGGGGAATACTCCAAAATGGAATTTATTTATAAAAAATTGTGTACTTATTTTTACATGTTTAAACTTCAGTCATCTTCAAAGTGCTCTGTTTGATGCAATATACCCATCAAGAAGTGTTCCCACTACACAAAACATTTTTCTAACTCATCAATTTTGATGCCTTTTAATACTTCTGCCATTTCTTGTTTCACCTTTTCCATATTGGCAAGACGTTTCCCTTTGAGTTTTTTCATTGAGGAAACAAAAAAGTCACTCAGTCCAGATCAGGTGAATAGGGAGGGTGGGGCATGAGACATGCCATATTTGGTCAAAAACTGCTTAACACTCAGTGCAGTGTGGGCAGTTGCAGCGTAAATTGCCCATCAGGAAATGGGCGAACTTGTTAAAAGAATCTCTAAAAAAAAAAAAAATTCACTGAAGCCGAACGCAGCCTCTCACAACAACACTAGCTGGTCCACTGATGCCGATGGGTTCCTAGAACACTTGCTTAGTGGGGGAAAACTGTACTACAGGGGGCCCACCCTCCAAAAAAAAGATAATTTTGAGTTTTTTGGAGGGTCTCTCCTCACACAATGGAATACCATTTGACTTTTAAAAAGAAGGAAATCCTGTCATTTGGGACATGATGAATCTGGAGGACATTATGTTAACTAAAATAACCCAGGCACAGAGAAATGCATACTGCATGATCTCACTTACATGTGGAGGTTAAAACAGTTTAAGGCATAGAAGTAGAGGGTAAGTGGTGGGTCCCAGGGGCTAGAGGTAGAGATGGGGAATCAGGAACATCAAAATAATATTATTATTCCCGTATCACTCATAAAAAATTAAGATCAAATTGCTTATATGTGGCAGAACCAGTATTTGAACCCCGACCAGTCTGACTCATTAATACCACATTCATTATTCTCACCATCCCTACCATACCATCAACCCATAGGGCCACAGGGATCGAGATGCAAGAGAATGTAATGTCTTGTCAGCAGGTACTACAAGTAATTAAGGCTCAAAAATTAATTCACCTGTACGTTAGGCTCTGCTATGTGTCAGTCACTGGGCTTGGACTTGGGAAAATAAAGGTAAGTTATTGCCTGCCTTGAAGGAATTGCTGGTACTAATGTTTAGACTAGGAATATCAATCAGTGATAATATACAGTAATCAACAAGGCAAAGGGTTAACGTATTCTATTTTAGACTTACACACACACACACACACACACACACACACACACACACACACACATGCATACTCATATACACATACGATTCAGGCCACATCTTTGTGGCACATTTTCCTCTCCAAAACCATACCTGGATTCGTTGCAATCTGCATGAAGTAAAATAATAAATAGGGGAAAATGTCCTTTTCTCCTTCTCCACCAGGGATAGCTCAGAAAATGATATTACCCTGATTTGGGAAAAGAAACATTTATTTGAGTTTTAACAATCCTATTCATTATATAAAAAAAGATGAAAACACAGAAAGAAAAAAAATATGTCACACTTTCCCACCTCCATAAGACAACCAGTACTGACATCTTGCTGTTTATTTTGTTACAAACTTTTTTATGCACATGCACAAAAACATAGGATTGTATTCTAGGCAGTTTTGTGATTTGTTTTTTTCATAGTATGTCAGAAGTATCTTGCCATTTAAGTATATATAAATACCATGTGAAATAAGTATAGATGTTCCAGTGTTAACTCTATCGTTATTTAGTCAATCAATTGCTACTGTTGGACATCTTAGTTTACAAATTGTTTATCCTTATGAATAATATTCTGCAGAATATTCTTGTACATATATCTTTGCACAATGATCCAATTATTTTAGTTTTTATTGATGCATAATAGAGGTACACATTTCAGGCGTACTTATGATAACTTAATACATTTATATAATTTGTACAGATAACATATATAAAATATGAGTCTGGATCTCACTCTGTTGCCCAGATTGGAGTGCAGTGGCATGATCATGGCTCACCACAACCTCAACCTCCTAGGTTCAGGCAAATCCTCCACCTCAGCCTCCTGAGTAGCTGGGACTATCAGCATACACCACAATGCCTGGCTAATTTTTTTGATTTTTTTTGTAGAGATGAAGTCTCACTATGTTGCCCAGGCTTATCTTGAACTCCTGGGCTCAAGCAATCATTTGGCCTCCCAGAGTGCTCGGATTACAGACATAAGCCACCGTGCCAAGTCTGGAATTTCTAGACATGGAAGTGCTGGGTTAAAACCTATGCACATGTGAGGCAAGTCACAGTGGCATCTACCTGTAATCCCAGCACCTTGGGAGACTGAAGTGGGAGGATTACTTGAGCCAAAGAGTTTGAGACCAACTGGGGCAACATAGTGAGACTCTGTCTTAAAAAAGAAAAAAAAAAAGAAAAAAGAAACACTTAAGGACTTTTGCTCTCCAGAAAGTCTGTAGTATCTCACATTCTCTCACCTGTGGAAGAAGGAGGGATCCATTTTCTACTTCCCCTAACAAGCAATGGAAACTTTAAGACGGCAGTGGAGTGAGAAAAACCTTTAAGATGAAATGGGAGGCTTACTTCCAATTACTAATCCTGGATAGAATGGGTCCTGCTGCAAAAGCCGGGGCTTAGCAGTCTTGGGATAAAGGAATCAATGCCTGAGGGCAGGGACCTAGACTTCGTGATCTGCTCACATATCTCTTGGTTTGAGGATTCTCTGAATTGACTGATATTCAGAGACAAACAAGTTTCCAGGAAGCCTCTCCCTCTCCTGATCCTTTAATGGTAACAAAAACAAGACAACTAAGAGAATCTTGGTCAGTTTAAGGCCAAGGAAGGTATTTCAGCATCAGGACACAACACATGATGCTGCATTTGGAAGCACGTGTGCAGTTCTTGATCCCTTGTCACAAAGGAGCACCAAGCCCTGAATGGAGGTGTAATAGGAAGTCAGCAGATGCATGCACTGACCCCAGGAGACCAAGAGTCAGGCTAAAGTTAGAGAAACTTGCTCTGGGTTACAAGAGAGAAATGCTGCACGATCTCAAGCCCTTGAACCTGTGGATGGGGATGACAGGAGAGATAAGAGACAACCTGCCCGCTTCTGGAAAAGTCTTCAGTCGTGCTAACTCTGGCTCCTAGGGAAGTAGTAGGTCAATGTGAAAACACTGCAGGTTCTGAGACCTCTGGCATTGAATTGTCCCTTCACTATTGTGGAAACCTAACTGTCTTCTTTTAAACTTTTACCTCTCACCAAGCACTCTGGACATATTTACTGATCTCCCTGTGCTCTGTGCCGACCTTTGCCCTCTGTTTGAAAATGTGCTCACCCTGCTCTGTGGCTCAGTGTTGGCCACCAGCAAAATCCCCCTCAGATTCTGAGGAGTGAGGAAAGTTCCAGTTCTGCCTGTCAGTACATTTTCTATGTACACACGAGCCAGCCCTATAATTTCACCGTGCCTCCCTTTTCTGAGGCACAACGGAGGAACTGTGACCTACATGGAAAAACTAAGAGGGTGGAGGAGTGACACATCTCGATGAGACTGGCAGGAGTCAGAGTTACCCTCTCCGCTCCTCCCACGCCTATCTCCCAAGTTCTCTGCCCCGTCTTTCCTTTCCCAGCAAAGCCAGCAAGGAGGGATTGGCCCTGCCTGTAAATGAGTGACATTCGCTCTTACCTCACTTTACCTCTACAGTGCTGTACTGTGTGTACTTTTATAATCCTGATTTAAAGAGGAAGAAACTGAGGCACAGAAAAGTGAAGACACCATAGCAGACAGGGTTGGATTTATAAATGATCTGTGGCATGAACCTGGCATATAGCAAACACTGTAAACACTAGCTCTTATTTACTATTTGCTATTACTTTCATTTTTATCACCACGAGCTCAGTGAGAGGGATACTTAATGTACCTTGGGCAGTGCTTGACACTTAGAAAGGACGCAGTAAATGGTAACTGCTTTTCCTATTAGCATAGCTCAGGACTTGAGTTGCTTGATACCAACACCGCATTTTATTTCACAAATGTGGAGCACCAGGATTTCCCAAATATTCTAGCCTCTCAGATAATTTCTGTCTGGACTCTTGGCCTCTGCTGAAGACTTCTCTGCAGGGAATGCATCACACCCCATGACGGTTTTTCCCCTCTCCCACTGTTCACTGGTTTTCCCCTCATCGCTGTTATCACCCTGCTTTCTATCACTGTGTCTTCCTCTCCAGTTCCCCCTATTATCTCTCTGTCGCCCACAATGGCTTCCACTTTGCATACAGCCACTGCATTCTGCTTCCTCTCCCCTGTGACTTTCTTCCCTTTGTCTCTGCTCTCCTGAGTCTGATACACGTGCTGCCTGAAGGTCAGGCACACCTCTCAGATATGCATTTATCACCTGCAGTTGGAAAACAATTATTGCTCTCCTCTCCACACTTTCCTTCACAACCAACTTCTGCCTTTCTCCCTACAACTTTGCTCAAGATCACCAGTGATTTTGTTTTTTTGTCCTAAGTACCAACTTAATGGTAGTTCTTGCAGGATACTCAAAGACATGGGGGGGGGGGACCAGAGAATCTCCTTCAATTGTCTTTCATATGGAAAATGCACCTGTATTCCCAGCCTGGCCCCCTACCCTGCTTTTGAATACACCCTGACAAAGAATTACTTTAGTGATGTTGGCAATATCTTCCTTGCTTGTCAATCCATCACTCTTGCCTCTTCTCACAACCAGGTCCTTTACAGACTTTGAGGTATGCTCACAATGGAAACAATCCTTATTATTCATCTAAAATTTCTTGGAATTCCTCCCATTGTCTTGCTTTACTTCTCAACAGTTAGATTCTTCCCCCTGCGAGTGGGGATCCACATGGTTTAAGTTATAACCAGTGTTTAATGTTTTCTCTTCCTTACCTCTGATGAATTGTACATTCTTGACTTCCTCCCTATCTTCTCATCTCAGAAGACGCATTTTCCTAGTTAGTGCTTGCATGCAAACGATCAAGATCTATGAGTTTTAAGAGGGACTCAAAATGTCAGCTAAGGCCATCAGTTATGATCAGTTACATAGGTGCAAATTTTGTGAATGGCCTATAAATTTCAGGCTTGTCTTCTGCATCGTTTACCAAAGAGAGCATCTGCTCCCCCACATTCCCAGAGCCCTTGCAGTCATGGGGGAGAGGGGTCTGGCCAATGTTCTGTGGGTAGAAGTGATGGGTTCCACTTGCAGGCCAAAGTACAGAAAAGCCAGGATGACTATCTTGCTGTCCCTTCACCTGTGTTGAGGTGGTGTCACTATAAGATCAAAGACACCTCGTATACCCAGGACCCCTGCTAAGAGCAGGAAATAGCATGTTGTGTTAAGCCACTGGGCTTATTTGTATTAATAGCACATCATAACCTAGTCCATTCTAACATTCGGTGATACTGGACCAGGGTTGTCTTTTATGGGTTAGTTTCAGTATGTTCTGAAAGCTACATAAATGTCAATATCGTTCCATATAAGACATAAGTAGAAAAACATTAGCTACCAAGACACATACATAATATGTGTAAACCTCAGAGTTTAGGTAGGTAGATACATCAGTAGATACAGACAGAGGCAGGCCAAAGCATAATGGATAGAAAAGATGATGATGGAAAACATTTTAGTATTCTCAGATGTGCAAGCAATTTAAATTTTGATTACTTCGTTGAACAAGAGGAGAAAGAGAGAGGCATCCCCATAATGAAACCATAGATAGATTCCAGAAGTAGAGACATGCTTAGCTTCTCAAAAGTAATACCACCATCAGGAGTGAGAAATCCCATTCTTAAGGAACATAGTCATAGGATTGGAAGGCAGAAACTTCTTTATTATGACATTTTGTGCTATCTGCCTTTTGAAAATCGTATTTGAAACAACAAATATGAACAAAGTTTTCATAAAAACTATAGATGGATAGTGTGTGTCAGTAGAGTAACAAATGTGTAATATACGAATCATATTTGAACATCAAAATTATATGATAGAAAAATGGATACATTCAAATTTAAAGTGAATGCGTTAATATAATGAAGTAAAAAGGTGAGTCAAAAATTGGGAAAAGATACTTTCTAGCACACAATTAGAAAGGGATTTGCATTCCAAATATATAAAGAATTCTTTCAAATAAGTACAAAAAAGACCTCAAAAGGGTTTAAAAAATATGGCAAAAGCTATGCACTAGAAACCCTTAAATATAAAACCAAATGAAACATGTTTGACCTTACTGATAGGTAGTGTTATTCACCAATGTTGGATTTTTTAAGCTAAACTCTGGTCTTTGTCTTCACACTTAACAAAAGAAGACATTGTCCCCAAAGCAGAGATTTGTTTTGAGACAAAAGAGTAGGGGGTTCCAGATTTCTGGGATTGAAGGCAGTGAGGGAGTGCCTCAAGACACCGACTAAAAGTTCTTTGAGAGAGCCCAGAATGCCTTTGGGAAAGCAAACATCTTAAACAAGGACTTCGCTAGTCCTCAGGATTCCCTTGCTACCACGTGGCTCTGAGAGTCTCGGGAGGATATATGTGTTAAGGCTCCCTGCAACAGATGCCCTCAAGAAGACTTAACTGTAATTGAGACAGCCAGTGAAAACTTCCTGGAAACTGTTGTAAAATATTTCATGCCGCTGTCAAAGAATGTGTTGCTGGG
Organism: Cephalopachus bancanus; assembly: GCA_027257055.1. Lineage (NCBI taxonomy): Eukaryota > Metazoa > Chordata > Mammalia > Primates > Tarsiidae > Cephalopachus > Cephalopachus bancanus. The sequence continues at coordinate 1,419,781 of JAPVLO010000079.1, read as the reverse complement.
CTGGCGCCCAGTGTTTTCCTCATCACTGTAGACAGACCGCAACAGTTCATGCCTTGTATCAAAGAATGAGTCACAATTGTTGGGAGAATTTATATTGAAAAATCCTGCATGTTTTAATGTTGGCAGTGTCTTATTGGAAATAAGATTTACTAGTCTTTTGGTAGTATGTTCAGCTGGCAGCTTTTCTTTTTTTTTACTTTTTAGTTTTTTTATTTTCAAGATGTGGGGTACAATTCAGGATTAGGTATACAAATGTTCATTGTGCAGTTACCCTTGTTGATGAGGTGTGTCCCCCCTCCCCCAGCAGATTCCCGCCTCCCCCCCACCCACTTTTCTTATAAGTTCCTCTTATGAGTGAGAACATGTGATACTCAGTTTTTTGTTTCTGTGATAGATCGCTCAGTATTATAGACATTGAGTGCATCCAGGTTGCTGTGAAGTTCATGATTTTTGTCCTTCTTTATGGCTGCATAATATTCCATCATGTATATGTACCACATTTTAAAAATCCAGTCCTCTTTCCATGTTCTTGCTATTGTGAACAAGGCTGCAATAAACATATGTGTGCAGGTATCTTTTTCATAGAGTCATTTGTGTTCCTCCAGGTATATTTCCAGTAGGGAGATTGAGGGGTCATATGGAAAGTAGATTTTTAGATCTTTTAGGAATCGTCACCCTGTTTTCCACAGAGGCTGTACTAGTTTTAATTGAAGACAAAAGTGTTCAAAAGCCAATGAAAACCAACTTTCAACTCCAGCTAGAACAGTGGCCTTCACTTCTCTAGACAGATTAGCCTGGTGCTGAGAGTGGCTAAGACTCTGATCCATTAGATGGATTAGGGGCAAGTTATACAACCTCTCTGAACCTCAGCTTCTTGATCTGTAAATGTGAAAAAAGATAGTGCTCTTTGGACTGTAGGGAGGATGAATAAGGTCATCAAGCACAGTGCCTGCCACGATCAACTGGCAATCAATGTAAGCGCCTGATAGAGACTGATGGAGTTGTCAGGTTTTCATCCTCGAGGATGACTGTGCTCCTGACCCCCAGGCCATAGGGTGAACACCTTGGACTGTTCTTCTACCAATGGCCCTCGTTTGTTGCCAGCCAGCCACAGTCTTACTCACCGAGCCCCTTGTGACCCTGGGTTTGTGTTAGCAAGACAGATGACCAGGATTGGGAGGAAAAAGAGCACATCTGTTGCCATAGATGAAGCAGAGTTAAGAAACTCACAGAGAAAGAGCTTCTGGTCTTGTACTTTGCGGGGCACCCCTCTCATGAGCGATGTGTACTCAATCCCAACTGAAGGCAGGGATGGATTAGATGACACTGCTCCCCATTGCCTTTATGATTACTCAACACACCATATATTTTTTCTTAATTCCATTTACTGTCTGTTTCTGTACCAGAATATCAACTCCATGGAGATACAGACTTGTATCTGTTGTGCTCACTGCTGTATCCCCAGCATCTGAACAAGGCCTGGTATAATGTAGGTGTATCTTGTTGAATGAAATTCAGTGAGCAAAATTCAACCTCACCCAAAGTCCGAAGTCACTGTTATAGGCTGAATTGTATCCCCTTGAATTCATATGTTGGTGTTGTAACTCTCTGTGCTTCCGAATGTGATTTTATTTGGAGATGGAGCCTTTAAATAGGTATTTAAAGTAAAATGGGGTCATATGGGTGGGCCTTAATGTGAAGCAATTGGGTCTTTATAAGAGGAGATTAGAATACATCCACACAACAGGAAGACCATGAAAAGACGCCATGAGAAGGCAGTCAACTGTAAGCCAAGGAAAGATGCTTCAGAAACCAGCCCTGTAGACGTCTTGATCTTAGACTCTGAGCTTCCAGAGCTGTGAGGAAATAGATTTCTATTGTTTAAGCCACCCAAGTTGTGGTATTTTGTTATGGAAGCTCTTGCAAACTAATACAGTCACTGAGCAATGTTTCTGCAGCAGTCTGTATTGCATTAACTTGAGGGACGAATTCCTTAATAGTCTACCTTTTGGAAACAAAGAGTACTCTCTTAAATCTCCAGGGGATCCAAGAGTTTTCAGAGGATCCAGTCACAGACTTTTTCTTCCTTTCCTGAAAATGGCACAGTCCAGAAGCACCACAGGACTCACCCTCTGGGGAGTCCCCCTCACCCCTGGGCAGGCAGGAATAGACACCTCCTGTAACTGCTCTGGGCCCTTGAAGAGGCCTTGTGTGGGGTTGCTGACTGCACAGATGGTGTCCCTTGTTTACTCTGGGTCTAGCTCCACTGGGGAAGGAAGATGGCCGTCACCATATTTGCCAGTCAGGTGGTGCCAGCAGTGCTATTGATGCTTTTTGTATGCTGGACACTGGACTGGGCACTGGGAGGAGATCACAGATACTTGGGCTTGGTCTCCTAGGAAACTGTAATCCAGTAGGAACATGATTTACAAGCTCCAAACAAGTAGAAGTACAAACACACACAAGACAGGGTCTGGCGATCCTCATCCTAGGATGCAGGTAAAGCAATGTTACAGTAATTTAGAGAAGTGAGAAGACTGCAAGTTGGAGTGAAAGGGAAGAAAGAAGCTAGAGCAGAGTCTGTTGTTAGTTGTACAACTAGGACTTGCAACTGTATTGTAACATTGCAATATTGGACTGACAGTGGAGTGATGGAGAATTTCAACCTTGGAGAAGAACTGAAGTCAATGTACAGAGGAGCGTTTGTGCATTGGAAGGGTTTGTCATGTCTCAGTGAGGATTTGAGGCAGAGCCAGACCAGCCACCCTACTAGAGTCCTGGAGATGATGAGCAGAGCATGGGATCTAGGTTCAGTTACTTTGACTATGACTACAGGTCTCCCACCCAAACCCTCATGGCCTCCTGGTGAGTTATGGGAGACCACATGAAGCTGCCCTTTTATGGCCTGGGGTGCATGCAGACCCCAGACTACCATACAAATACACATTTGGATCCTGGCCCTCAATATTTCAGCACTTGGTAGCATGCACAGAAAAGTCCAAAGATGAGGAATGGGCATGGAATAGAGAAGCTTTCTCATGAGAGAGGGAAATAGTGAAAGCTACTACAACACCCATCCTAAGTCTTTCCAGGCAGAATGTAGCCTTGGGTCTGCCTTTCAGCCCCAGTTGTATATGAAAAGTGGGATGTAGGGAGAGAGAAAAAGGGGCAGGGGAGAGAGAGAAGTTGTGTATTCCAAGAGACAACACAAAGCATGGATTTAGAAGCACCACGAATAACATCCTTGGACCTCTCCCAACTTTATGGTAACTCCTCTCTTGGGTGGGTGAGCAGTGACAGGAGAGGGGGTGCACAGAGATTTTGAGATGCCCTGAGATGTGAGAGCAGTGATAAGGCTGGTCTTGGAGTAGAAGGGCCACATGAGTGATGAAGACGAAGGGGCACAGTAGACCGAGACAAGTTTTAACATTTGACTCCATTACCTATGGCTAAGCTTCTACCTTTAGTACTTATCACCTTCCCTCTTCTCCCTGGCCATGCACAGGTCTAGCAAAGCAGGTAGGAACTGAGATAGGATTTGCTTTTTTTTTCGAGTCTTACTCTGTTGCCCAGTTTGGAGGGCAATGGCACAATCATGACTCACTGCAGCCTCAATCTCCTGGACTCAGGCAATCCTTTCACCTCAGCCTTCCAAGTAGCTGGGACTGCAGGTGAGCACCACCACACCTGGCTAATTTTTAAAAAAATTTTTTATAGAAATGAGCTCTTACTATGTTGCCAGTCTGGTCTCAAACTCCTGGCCTTGAGCAATCCTCTTGCCTCAGTCTCCCAAAGTTCTGGGATTACAGGCATGAGTCACCATCCTCGGAGCTTTGGAGCTACACTGAAGGGGCACCCTGTGCTTTGATGCATTATATCCCTTTCATAATTATGGCAATGGAGGTTCAGAGAGGGTGTCTCACTTGCATAAAATTATACAGTGATGTTGCATGGTGTCAAGACACAAGGCATGTAGGCAAATAGTAGTCTTCACAATTTTTTTTTAAGATTCTGAGGTATAAAAAGGTGAAGCTATAAACAGAAAATAAAAGCTTCATAGCCCTGAGCCATTTCAAGCGAGACTTTCCTGTGGGTCACCATCTCAGGAACATATCTCTAGATTCTCTGTACCTGTAATAAGTTCTCTGGCATCTCTATTTTTTATTGCTGTACTGAACAACTGAAAATATGAATTTATTTGAGTTGCTTCTTTCTTTCTAGATGCAATCAAGCCGCAAGACGTGTGCTAGAATTCCAGTCAAGAACCTTTGGAACTTTAACAAGATTCCCTTAAGCCAGTTTTTCCAACATCAAGAAAAATTTGTGACGAGCTTCCAGGCAATACTTTGTTAAGAGCTTCAATTCTAATGATAGATGGTGTTACTAGACCTTAAACACTCACTGACTTCTCTTAATTGACTGGATTTGGCTCAGTTCCAAGAATCAGCTCCTTGGTAGCCTCTGACCATGTAGACTGTTCAATATATTGGAAGGAAGGTAGTGATTTCATGTGACTGCGAACCACGTCCTCCCTCCTTACCATCCGCTTTGATCAAACCTGAGCTTGATTCCCCTGTCATCTTTCTTTGATCTGTTGAACATCAAACCTTCAGACCACCTTTTTTCTTTTTATGAAAAATTAGGTTCCCTTTTCTCCCTGCAGTGTGGTTCTTCTCAATCATTTGCATTTCTTAGCTCTTCTATAGATTTACAAACAATTAGGTGCAAGACTTGGGGGAAAGACATGAGCAGAGGAAATGTACTGGCAGAAAAAGTGAAGATACTGAAAAGGGATGAAAAACACAAAAGCAGGAAGAATGATAAAGAGAACAAAAATGAAACCTTCTAGCACAGACGTGCTTCCTAACACTGCTTATAAAAAAAATCCAGTTGGTGCTAAACTTAATGTTTTTTAATTTCTCACCAAAGGATTTGTTATGATGGCCATTTCGGATATTTCTCAAAACATCTCTATGACTCTCTGACCAAGGGTATTTGGTTGCAATGAGAGCCTCCGCAAAATTGGAATCTCAATATGAAATGCCTTGGGCTTTTTCATGAATTATGCTTCTCCAGATAGTCGTGATGGACCTTCTGGTAGTTACGTTTAACTCAACCTTTCATAATTAATGGCATTTAACTGAGTTTCCTTGATAGCTACCAGGTCAATGATTTTATGTTAGTGGGTTTTGCTCTTCTCAGGGAATATCAATTTTTAAAGCAGATATTGCTGAGTGAAGTGGCTCATGCCTGTAATCCCAGTGCTTTGTCAAGGTAGGAGGATCTCTTGAAGTCAGGAGTTCAAGGCCAGCCTGAACAACATAGCAAGACTTTTTTCTCTACCAAAAACGTTGGAAATTTTTATTAATTAGATAGCCTATATGCGTGGAAATAGGAGAAGGAGGAGAGAAGTTGGCCTCAAGGATGAGGAATAGCCAACCTACCCTTTGAGTTCTGTAAGAACTCATGGAGCTACCTCTATGGCTTCACTCAGCCAACAGCATGACCAAAGTTAGTCATTGGTAGATTTTATACTCTCCTAATCTTGCAGGTAAGACAGACGTTATGAAACCATTCTTAGCGTTTCAGTCCAGTCTGTACTTTTTACAGTGTAACATAGCGAACTTCTATAGGAAGAAATGTCTCTGCATTTCCCATTTGCTCAGAGATTCTCTTCGCTGTTTTCCAAGTCCTCCTTGTGTTGTTTGTCTTCCTTTTTTATTTTTTTTTTAACCACTGACCACCATATATGTCAGCCTTTTTCTCCCAGTACCTGAAGATGAGTTTTAGAAGAAGTCTCATGCCCTCATTTCCTGGCCCTTCCCAGACCTGCCGACTCTTCTTCCCCTCTGTGTGGTCACTCAGTGGGCAGCTTCCCCAGCTGCTCCTCCCGCTCTTGTGTCACATGCTCATAGACCGAAGCATGTCTTTGGACATTTCGCTTTCAATATGGCTGGCCTCTGCAGCTCTCCTCCTACCTCAGGGAGCCCACAGCAGTGTACAACATTCACAGAGCCAAAAGTGGGACTGACCCCCAGGATGATGCCCACGAAAGCATCCTTGATCTAACACACACTGTGCATTGGGACTCTCCACTGGGCTGGGTTGACTCTTAGGAAAATGCTTGATCAGGGCTTGTTTCAAAAAGGGGTGGGCCATCAGTGGGTTTGTCACTGTGGTTCCACCAGAAAATTCCTGACCCAACTCTGACATGTGCATGCTGAGGTCTATGATGACCCTCTTTTCAGGTCCCTCCACTCCTGACATCTCTAAATCTCACTGAGAACTAGTTTCCGATTTTTAGTTCATCTGAAGGCCTCATGGCCTGAATATTTACACCTAGATAAAGGAATGTGGTGAAAATTAATAGTGACACACATACACTGAAAACTTTCCTTGTAAACTCTGACCTGGAGCCTCTCAAATTCCCACGGTACTTCTCAGTATCTCCATCGCACCTGCTGCACTTTGCCTGAAACCTGAGAAATAGGTGGATGCATCTGTTCGTCTCTCCCAATTTTGTGGCAAACTCTTAAGATCATTGATGGCACATAAGTGGCATGTGTATGGGCACTTCCTACTTCTAAACTAGTTGCAAACCTGACTAGTAGCTTATCCTTTCTTTCCCATCAAGCCTAGATTCAACTCAGAATCTTTTTAAATGTAGCGTTCCAGGTACTCACTGCCTGATCAATTGAAGTTGGCATCCAAGATAAAATATTTGCCATATTTATCCCAGATCAAAGTTTTTCAAACTGTAAGTTACAATCTTTTGGTGAATAGATTAATTAATTTAGTGGATAACAACCAGCATTAGGAAAGAAGAGAGGGAGGGAGGAGGGAGGGAGAAAGGGAAGTACTGGGGGAGGAAGAAAGACAGGAAGGGAGGATAGAAAGAAGAGAAGTAGGAAGAGAGGAAGATAAATGGAAGACAAAATAATAGAATAGGATAGAAAATATCAGAGTATATCACAAAGAGTAGGCATAAATATTTGGACTGTGTTCTCTGCTTGGCAGCTCTCTCCTTCCCATTCCCAACATTAACTCATCAGCTTGCTCTGGACCGAGATTGCCATCCCCATGTACTGTATCTTCTGGGTTCCCTGCTACCCACCCCCCACTTCTTGTTGTCCATGGTCAATGGGGAGCAATGGCAATAGGTCCTGGGGGGCAGAGGCTGCACCCTTTCACACCTGCTGCTCAGTCACTGGTTCCAGAACTCCCTGGACATATCACTTACTTCCTCCTTTTGTCTCGTCGTGTTTAGAGGACATTTAAAAAAACTATTAGCCGGGCTCGGTGGCTCAGCCTGTAATCCCGCGCCTTTGGGAGGCTGAAGTGAATGGATTGCCTGAGCCCACGGGTTCGAGACCCGCCTGGGTAGCAAGACCTCATCTCTACAATAAATCAAAAAATCAGCCGGGTGTGGTAGCGCATGCCTGTAATTCCGGCTACTCGGAAGGCTGAGGCGGAAGGATCGCCGGAGCCCAGTAGGTCGAGGCTGCGGTGGCCGGGAGCGGCCACTGCTCTCCAGTCTGGCCGACCGAGTGAGACTCCAACTCAAAAAAAAAAACAACTATTAAATGTCACCATCCTAGATAGCAGTCATAGGCCTAATTTTTGGTTTCCCCTCTTTTGAGAATATGTGGCCATCTGATTTTCATCTTAATACCTCAGAAGCTAGCATGGTATCTGACAAATAGTAACCACTCATTAAATGAATACAATGAATAAATTTAAATGTTTATTTAGAGAGATAGGGTCATGCTCTGTCAGTCAGGCTGGAGTGCAGTGATATGATCATAGTTCACTGCAATCTCCACCTCCTGGGTTCAAGTAATTCTCCCACCCCAGCCTCCTGAGTAGCTGGGACTACAGGCATGCAAAACCACACTCAGTTAATTAAAAAAAAATTTTTTTTTAAAGCAGGGAGTCTCACTAGGTTGCCCAGGCTAGTCATAAGCTCCTGGGCTCAAGTGATCCTCCTGCCTCAGCTTCCCAAAGTGCTGGGATTACAGACATGAACCACTGCACCCAGCCCACTTTACTGAATAATGAAAGAAATCACCTGTTTTTTGTTGTTGCTGTTGTTGTTCTTTCTTGTTTCTTGTTGTTGAATTGAGTTGTTCTTAATCTCTAGTGATTTCTGAGTCCCTTGGACTTGTCTCCTACCAGTTCGTCCTTGCTGATGGACCACTGGGTACTGTTTTCCAATAATTTCTCATCACTTGTTCAGTCAACAACCTTAAGCAATGGCCACAGCACAGGCTTCTACTGACTTCTCAGATGGTCTCTGCTCCTCAGGTACTTGCCCCAGTCTTGTTTCCATATAAGTCAGGGATCTCTTCAAGGACAGGGCTTCATCTCTGCTTTTTCCTCTCCCCTGTCCTGCCACTCAGAGTGTGGTCTGTGCATAGCAGAGTCAGTAACACCTGGTGGCTTATTATAAGAACAAAATCTCACTGCAAAACTATAGGCTCCAAATCCGCATTTTGAACAAGCTCTATGGATGATTCATATGCAAATGCAAATCAGAGAATCACCTCTCCAGAGCCCAGTCATTGCTGGGTGAGGATGAGGTGTCCAAGAATGGAGGCTGAGGGAGCAGCTTTTGAGACTGGGGGGATAGTTACCAGCAGATGGTGTGGGGTGGGAGAGACAGGGACCCTTGGGAGTCCCCACTTCCTGGAGGCACTGGAGTCCAGTAGGTTCTCTGAGCCTCAGTCTCGCCTTCGGAGAAATGGAGGAAACAGTTACTGCTTCCCAATGACCAGTGCCCCTCTCATTTGGTCAGCCTTTCAAGGAAATAAAAATACAGACTTTGAAAGATCACTGAGAAACTTGCCGCGTTTCCCAGAGGGCAGAAGCTTTCAGAGAGGATGCTGTGTGTCTAGGAAGGAACCAGACCAGAACTGGAAGAGGCCAGAGAGGCTCAACCTCACAGGACTCAGTTTCCTCATCTGCCAAAAGGAGATGATCATGTATACCTTGATGCTTGTTGTGAAGATCAAATAAAGGCCCAGCTGTGCAGAGGCAGGGGAGCACCAGCCTCATTACCTGGGCAGTCACAGTGGTTGGGCTGTGTGGGACCAGAGCAGGGTTACCTTTTTGCCGCAAGTATCTGCTAGTATAACAAAGGGTTTCCAAAAGCCTTTACAAAATTTTAAAGTGTACCTTAAATAGAGAACTAGGTAATTAAGCTCATTAGCAAAAAATAATTTGCTCAGCGTGTTGAAGGTCAGTGACTCTGGGCTGCACGTGGAGCACATGAGGCAAGGGAGAAAGAGCTGGAATCAGAATAGACAGATGATGCCTGCTGCGGCCCCTCTGCTCCCTTTTCATGGGCACTGCAGAGGGGCTGGCGATGGCAAAAAGACGACAGAGTGTGGATCTGCAGTGAGGAGACGGGTTGGGTGAGTAGGGTCTCTGGAAATCTGTCTGCATGACCACTGACCCAGGGAAAGGAGGTTTCTGATGCTTTGGGGAGGAAGTTTACACCCAGACAGAATCTGGTCTACAAACTCTGTTTTTTTTTTCAGATACAAAACTGACCTGAGAAAATATATCTCTTTACGATATATTCACTTATTCCATAAATATTTTTTGAGTGCCTGCTCTCAGCCATGCCTCACTATCCAGAAAACAAAATGCAGAAGAAATCACATTTTCCGCCTTCAAGAAGCACATCTGCCCACGTCAGTTTCTCTCTTAAAGCCCTCAATCACTCCCATGACTTAGAAGGCAATGCCTAAACTACTTTGCTTGACCAGTTAAGCATTGGCCCCAATCTACCTTTCTAGTTTCGTCTCTAGCCAACACCACCCATGCTATCCCTCACATAGAAACTCAACACTTGAGTCAACTAAGGCACTGTCCAATCCATCGTTTGGTGTGCTTTTCTAGGTCTCATTAACTGCACACATGCTCTTCCATCTATCCCTAATATCTTTCTTCCTTCTTGTCAACTCCTACTCATCCTTCCAAGCCCATCCCAACTCTTATCCTTTCTGTGTAGCCCCTTTGATGCTCTCGAGCAATGATAATCACTCTCTCCCCTGTGCTTCTGCGGCGCATAGCATGTGGTTTTATCATGTAACTTATTTCACTGTTTCCTTGCATCAGTCACTGCTGAATTGTGCATTCCTTAAGGGCAGGGCCATGTCTTTCATTTGCATATCAACAGCACTTGGATTAAGGGCAGAGCTGGAACCAGGACCCAAGCTTCTGAATCCAGTGCCCTATTCATTTTGCCATACTGCTGAATGGTCCACCTCACATGTCTTCCTCAGGCCTGCAGCAAGCATGATGAAGAGAGGATTTGAAATCAGAATGCAGTTTCTTAAGTTTTAAACATTTTTCCCAGTCCTCTGATTCTGACTCTATGAACTGGTTTTTCTCTTATTTATTCCATAATTAGTTCATCTTGAGAAAATGACTCAACTTTTCTAATTTACCTCTGTTTTTCCATAAATTAAGTAGACAGAAATATACTTCCTCAAGTCTTTTTCATAGGAATGTTATAAGTATTAGCAAAATATTTAATAAGCAACTGTTGATTACCTACTATGTTAAACCCTGTGTAAAATTTTATCTAAGAAAAAGAAGATGAGAAACACATAGTTACTGCTCCCAAGTAATTTATCATCCAATAGATAACAAAAAAAATATATACTTAATGGAATAATAAGATATAGAATGTGTTAAGTGTCATAACAGAAGTACAAGTTAAGAGCTGTAGAAGTATGAAGAAGAGAATTATATAAGTGCTGTTTATATCCTTTGTTATATTTTAGAAAGCAGGATTTCTTTTTGAAACTGTCAAATTATGTTAAAATATTTTGCAATAAGATTCTGCTCAAGAACATGAAATACTTTATTCACAGGAGGCCTGGAAATGTTGAAGAAGATTGTCCACCTCCTTAAGAATACCGGAGGGAAGAGGATCAGTTCAATTATGGGCATATTATTTCCATGGTAAACAGTCACTGGGCTGAGTTTTCAGTAGATTGGATATTCTGGAGCAAGCTTTCTTCAGAGGCATCAGAAAAACTTCTCTTAGAATTAGGCAGGGGGCCCAAGAAGCCTGACCCACAGAGGCCAGCTATAGTCCTCTGCACCGAACAAGTGGGTGTTCGAGTCATCGCCATGCAACAGAGTAGCGCCTTCCCCGTGTGCAATCTGTGGGCATCTATATTTGGAAAACTCTTCTTTAATCAAACTAAATATACTTTTACATTGAAGATTTTCAGGTTCTTTGATATAGTGATGTGTTTTAAAATTTTTGAAGAAAAAAATAAAGTAGCATTTCTCAAACTTATTAGATTACAAAATCTTATGTTTTCCAAAAATTTCATAGAACTTATGTTGCACAGAATACTTCAGAAAATGCTGAATTAAAAAATAAAGTAATCTAAAGCTTGCCGGTTAACTTTCACGTAAGTTTTGCATGCATGAACATTCAAACATTTGAGAGGGGCGCTGGGAGACAATGGACTCCCCCAGCCTGTGCCTTACTAATTCATAGGAGGAAAGCGGAAGAGCATTCACAGGGAGAATGAATGACTGATTTCTAAACTCAAATGCCTTTCCTGGCTTTATTATATTTTTCCTTCTTACAAATGCCAGCAATGATGATAACAGATGATGGACTAATCTTTCTTATCCAATTGTATGACTGAGATCCAGGTTGGTTTTGAACAATTCAAGAAAAACACACACTGCCCAGACTTTACCTCTTAGGAGAAGACAGCTTTGTTTTTAAAGTGCTTTGTGAATTTTCAAACAGCTAGGATCTAAACCACAAGTGCCAACTCGAATTCTCTGGGGACCCAGTTCTTATCTCATTCTATTGGCTTCTCACTTACCTGGAAGACCTGAACCAAATGCAAGGTTAGAATGTGCTATGCATTTGCAACCGTCAGTAAAGCATGTCTTAGGCATTTACCAGCTTCCCGTTCAACTGACAGGTAAAGAGAATGCTCTATGACTCAGCATTGCTCCCGGGGCCTAGAAAGACGGTCTTGCTCGCTATGAAGGAAGGCAGATATACAAGCGCAGTCTACTGGCTGTGTTGTTAAGCTCTCAGATCTGCCTCTGATTCCTCTCCTGCGTCAGAGATAGTTAGTTCCTCATAAAAATAAAAAATAAGCTTCTAACACTTTTATAACATTTATAGACACTTTTGTGAGCCATCACCACGTATCCTACTTTCAACTTCTTTCCAATTGTCCACGCGTCTGACCTCCTGGCCTGTCTTCCCTTTCTCATTCTTGCCTCACTGCTTAGACCTAAATCAGAATCTCAGCTCCCGAGCTCTTCTCTTCTTGGCCATGATCTGAACAATCCCTCTGGCTCTGCTGTCCTCTCACTCACACTTTCTGCTCCTACTGACTTTGAGTGGCCTCTCTATGCAACCCCTTGCCCACCTACCCCTGCCCTAAAGAGAAGCCTGCAGATTGATGACCTCCCTTCCACTGCAGAGCTTACAGTTAGCCCTACTTGTGAGGGCTGATTGGCAAACAGCCTGTGAATGGCTGCACTGTTGGCCTCCTCCACCCCCACCAGCGGCAGCAACGATTATCTGCAGGTTGAATGGTGGAATACAGGAAATACACTCCAAAGAAATCAAGCCAATCTGCCTAGAAGGGCCTAGAGTTCCCAGGGTGGAAGTTGATGCCCGAGAATAGGGCCCTCCTTGTTTTGACATTGGTCGGAGAATGGATTCAAATTTCTGAGAGAAATGGTTTGAGCCCAGACTTCCACAGTTCACAATACACCCTTAAGGGAAGCCCACAATATGTTATGTCCTGCACGCTAACCCAGAGCTGGCCATCAGGGCTCTTGGGACAGCGAGAGGTCAGAAATGGCAGAGGAAGCTCACGTGGGCCATCTATAGTCATCTAGTGAATCCTTCATTCTTAAATATAAATGAACAACCAAGGATAAATAGACATTGAAGAAAACAAGCAGCATACAAGGGAAAGATAATCTCCTGGTCTGAAGGTAGCTATTGAAATCAACATTTTTTCCCTAATGAGAAACCCTCTAAAACCAGCAAAGAATTTTAAGTCAACAAATTACTTTTTTTTTTTTTTTTTGAGTTGGAGTCTCACTCTGTCGTCCAGACTGGAGTGCAGTGGCCCCTCCCGGCCACCACAGCCTCGACCTGCTGGGCTCTGGCGATCCTTCCGCCTCAGCCTTCCGAGTAGCCAGAATTACAGGCATGCGCTACCACACCCGGCTGGTTTTTTGATTTATTGTAGAAATGAGGTCTCGCTGCCCATGCGGGTCTCGAACCCACGGGCTCAGGCAATCCACTCACCTCAGCATCCCAAAGGCGTGGGATTACAGGCTGAGCCACTGAGCCCGGCTCAACAAATTACATTTTTGATGAGAATAACAGCAATTATAACAATAACTAACATCTAGATAACACTAGTGTACCAAGTATTGTCTTTAGAAATTTGTACAAAGTCAGTCATTTGACCCTACACTGTGTGGAAGAAACAACCACTATACACACTTTTTAAATACAATTATTTAGACACGAGAAATTAAGTAATTTTCATAAGCCACAGAGATAACAAACTGAGAGCTAAGCCTAAAACTAAGATAGTTTGATTATCAAGTCTGTGGTCTTAACCACTATACACTGTTACTATCCTCAAGGCAGATAGAATATATACATATTCAGAAGTATGTGTAATGTCTGGTCAGAACAGATTAACTCAGATAGAAGGCAACATTAGAAAAAGAAATAGAAAATGAAAGGACATAGCAGGAACATATCTAAGAAAGCACCAATGAAACTACCCTTGTAGAAAGAAAGGAGTGAATGCTGACACGCAAAATGCATCTGTAATTTGCAATAATTATTAAGGATCCTGAGGTAGATAGTTTTGGTGGCAGAAGACTCTGCATCTGGTTGATTCAGAGACTTGGAGAAGGCTGGGCTAGAAAAATTTCTCACATGAAAAGCATAGTTTTAGAAAGTAATCTGTCTATGTGGCCACAAGGAGAACTAGAAAAACTTTGTGAAAAACACTAGTCTTGGTGACTTGCATACATATATGCACTCTATCCCATCCACAGAGACCTAATGCTTGCCGAGGAAAATGCAGCTTATGAAAAGGTAGTAATTAAACAGGAATTGTCAAAGCAATGAAACAAATATATTGTCCAATAATGGGAGCAGAAAATCTTGATAAGAAAGGGACAAATACTTACTTTAAAAGATTGCTGTAAAACAGTTGGAAGCTGTGAACAAGCATTTCTCCAGGAATTAAAAATAATAATGAAGCCATTGTCTCTGTGAAGCAAGATCACAAAAAAGAAGTGTAAAATCTCAGGGAGAAAAAGTGATAGGACAATAGGAAAAGATAAGGAGCTGGTGAAATTCAAGAAAAAGTGTTTTGTTGGACCATATGAAATTTTATACATAAGAAGGTCGGTATTGGCTGTTTCAAATGGCTCATTACATATAGTTTATTTCCTTCAATAAAAGAAAGCAAAATGCAAAATAAACTCAAATCATCATAGAAATAAAAATTAAATTGGAAAGAGCATCAAAATTAGTTTGTGGAAAATATAATAAAAGACAAAGAGGATATTAATAAGAAAAATGAACAAAATGAAATGAAAATAAAAAGTAAAGAAGAAATAAAGAAAAAAGATAAATATAGAGGTAATAAAAAAGAAGTTCAATATTCGCATAATAGCAATTCCCTAAAAAAGAAAAACAGAATAAAACAAAAAAGAACAGAACAAATATTTGAAGATATAATGTAGCAAGATATTTCCTGAAATAAAGAAAAACTGGAAACTATATATAGACAGGCACAAATTGTTGCCAGAGAAAACTGACCAAGGGCAGTCAACACCGAGTCATTCTAGTGAAGTTTTGGAATTCAAAGATTGAAACTACTGTAGTCAGCAAAACAAAATGACCAAGCCACTTTAAGTGTGATAAAAGGGTAACTTCAGATTTCTTTACAACAACATTTAATCCCAGAACATAATAAAGCAACAAATACATAATATTCATGAAAAGACAGTTGACTCAAAAATTTGATATTCAGTTAAACTACATATGCTGAATTACAGAAAAGTCCTTTTGAAGATGCAAGAATGATAGTTATTTCAATGAGCTCTCTTGAGGAAACTACTAGAAATATTTTGGCCAATAAAGTGATAACTGAGGAAACTACAGTAAAATGATATGCTGTGAGCATGAAACATATTTACCCATATCACTGAGACAAAATCAAAAGTGAGAGTTACAGATCTCCTTGACTTGCGATGGAGTTGCATTCCAATGAACCCACCATAAGGTGAAAATATTGTAAGTCAAAAAATACATTTAATGTCCCTATAAACTCATCATAAAGTTGAACTATTGTACTTTGAGGCTGGTCTGTACAATGGCAACCAGAATGCAAATGCTACTGGTCTGGCAATGTAGAACTGTTCCAATGAATAAAATTAGAAGGGGAGGAAGAAAAAGGTGGGAGATAAATTAATTTAATTAATTTTAAAAGGCAAGCCAAAGTCTTCCACAACAATGTTTCTATAATAGCTGGGGGTCAAAAATACCTCATAAAAAGATAATATTATTGTCTAATATCAGATAATAGTGGAGAAAAAAGGGTGGTAGAGAAGAAGAGAAAATATACTAATTTTGTCATTGCTTATAGTAAATTTAAAAAAATCAAAAGTATTACCCAAAGTTATAAAGGTAACCACTATATTATAAACAAGCTTTTCCTAGATATCAGAGGAACAATACAAAAAGCAAATTTAAAAAAGCAAATAAAAACAAATAAATTTATTTATGTATATATAGCAAAATATAAAATATTGCAGTCAAAAAAAGCACATTTCTCAAACTAAAATATGTGTCCTTAATTTATTGATCTAAATAAAACATTTTCATACAAGAATATAGAACAAATCTCAACTCTGCAGAGGTATAATCCACAAATAAGAACAAACAAAACACGAATGGATGTCCAGAAAAGGTAGAATCAGATGAAAAATAATTAAGTAAAATCAAAGAACGGCAATTTGGAAGACTAGAGGGCAAAATTCATAATACAAAAATAGCATAGCAATATCATTAAGAAAGCAGATATTCAGGAATATAAAGGAACATCACAATAGTAGGAGATTGTAACTCATCTCTTTTAACCCATGACAGATTGAGAAGGGGGAAAAGCTAATAATACGAGTAAGTGACAAAACAAATCTACCCAGAAAGACCAGTCCCTGTCTCTTCCCAAAAAGAGAAAAACACCAAAATGGAGGTGATAAATTAATTAAAGGAATAATGGAAGAAAACTTTTTAGGGCTAAATGTAATAAGGATACAACTAGTATAAGCATGATTAATGAAAATGACACACATTTTAGACAAATTCTCATGGAATATTAGGATACCAGTGATAAAAAAAAATTACTAAAAGTTTCCAAAGAGAAAAGTCAAGCTATCTGCAAAGGAATAAGATTCAGATTTGTTGTGGTAGGTAGGTTTTAAGATGTCTCTCAATGATACTGATCTCCTGGGGTTTGTTCCCTTGTATAATTCCCTCTCTTTGAGTGTAGGCAGGACCTGTGACTTACTTCTAACCTATAAAATACAACAAAAGTGATAGCATGTCACTTATGTAATCATGCTACTTTTTGTAACTTTTTTTTCCTGTAAGTAGGCTCTCACTATTGTCCTCTCAGTTTTGATGAGGCAAGGGGCCTTGATGGAGAGAACCTTGTGGCATGAAATCGATTGTGACCTCCATCCAACAACCTGCAAGAAGCTGAGGTCCTGAGTCTTACAATCTACCAAGAACTAATTCCTGTCAACTCGTGATCCTCCAAGCTGAACCTTGATGTGACACAGAAACTCTTGCTGACACTTTGATGGTAGCTTTATGAGATATCCTAAGCAGAGGACCTCACTGAGCTGTGCCCAGAATCCTGACTCACAGAAACTATCAGATAATAAGTGTGTAAAATTTGTGGTGAATGGTTATACAGCAACAAAAAAAATAATAATAAATTGGTCTTAGACTTCCCTTCAGCATATATTTACAACTCACCAATCAATTAAATAAAGCTGAATACAATTATTTTCAGACATTCAACAATTCAGAAATTTGCCTAGCACACATCACCTTTTAAAAAATATATTTGTGAATGTGCACTCAAGAATCATGAGAAAGGTATTAAGAAAGAGAAACGTATGGAATCCAAGAAACAGTGGCACTAACCTGAGTGCTCTTTAAAAAAAAAAAAATTCAACATAGACAGCTGTGTAGAAGTTCCAGAAAGCTGCCTTTAAAAATTATTGAACAAGTTGTATGGTTATGAAATTGAATGAGTTTAGTGATAGGAGGCCAAAGGAGTTAACAGATTACGTAACATACCTCAGGCCAGTAGTGCCCTAGAAACTTTCCTAAGGTAGAAGTTCTTTATCATTGTGTTTCACTCTTCTGACACACAAACATTTTAACAAGGTACCTAAGGTCCCTGCTATGTCCTATTCTCAGGGTCTTATTGTATATTTTTAATGTGGTGTCCTGTGTCCCAAGGAAGGGTGTTAGAAGTACTGCTATCCCTGCCAGGTAAAAGCAACCTATTTTGATATTTTCTGAGTTTGGAGGAAAGAGAAACAGATATTTGCTAGACTCCTAGTGCTACATTAGGTTGCAGAGCCCATAGTGATTTGTTTCAGTGAGGAAACAATGGTGAAAACATCATCCATTTGAAGTCACTGTCTAATTGAGTTTAACATAATCCAACTGCAGATGTGATAGAAATTATAGTCATTCTAAATTTAACATATTGATGAAAGCTCTAATCTCTGTGACGTCCTCAGGGTTGTAATTTCTGATTTATTATTTTGGTAGGAGGAGAAGAGCCTAAGGCTTCAGCTTGGCTTTCCCAACTAAAACAGGACTTACCTCATAGGTCAGGGAAGTATTGTAAGTTTCTGAGGACATACATTTTAGTTGAAATTTTTATTCAAGAGCCGAGTAAATAATGTCCTAACTCAAGGCACACTCAATACAAAACTTCACTTTTCACCTGATCTTAGAAGTCCCGTAGAGGATATTCTAACTGGGGGATACTCTGGATCCCTAAGAATTAATGTGACTCAAAGCCATTGTTTAATAAGTCCAGAAATATCAAAGCATTTACTTCCCCTGTGTTTAGGACATACCTTATGTTTGTCTCAGATTCCCTTGGCCTCATCTCTATCCTGACACCTTGGCCTTTACTATATTTTTCAACTGGTAGCAGGACCAACATGCATACTTGCTAGCTCCTGTGAAGATTTAGAACTATACTCACAATCCGAGGCTCCCATCACCACTTCTAAATTCTTATGAAGCCTCACACCAGAGTGGGATATTTGACTTCTCAAACGGCTGCAGAAAGAGCCAAGTGATGCATTCCAGAAGTACGTGGGAGTTAATCTTCATGGGGCTAGCTAGCCAAGAGAGACAGTAGATAAATTTTCTATTTGGTCCTCCCTCCAATAAGCTATTTCAAGGCACAGTTATTCCACACAACCTTGCTAAGTGGGTACACTTGTTGAGATCCACCTCTATCAGCCGTCCATCATGAAACAGTGGCCTGCATGGCAATGCACTATCCTGCATTTACTTCCCCTCTTTCCCTTTCTAACTTCCCTTCTACCTCACCCCCACTGGCCTTGGGTTTTACTTTTCCAAAGAGGCCTGTCTCAGGCTCTCTTCTAGGGGTTGCGGCTTAAGTCATCTGGGTACCATTGCTTTGGTAAATGGCAGGTCCCTTTGGGGAGACTAAGAGGAGAGATTTACAGGAGATTCTTGTGATAGTATGGTAGAATCCCAGCCAGTCTTCTTCCAACCAACAGATTTCAGATCTGTAAAGTGGTTGAAGTCTAGAAATGGAGCGAGGGGATCACTCTAGGCCTTTCTTCATCATGGAATTTTTTTGTTGTTTGTTCTTTTGAGGAGGGGGGCTTCTCATTTTCTTTTTTTGATGTTATTGTTTTTGTAACTACTGGTTATTCTTCTCAAGTAGGACCTTAGTGGGTACGTCATCTCATTTTCACTGGATACACAGATAATAAGGTTATTATCTGGGTATCCCAGATCCCCATGATAACTTTATTCTGGTCTTAATTATTTATTTCACCCTTGCATGTCATATGAAGCCAGATTCCCATCTCTGAATATGAGGACTCTTGCTGTTGTCAATGATATCTAGGCCATACAACTAATTCCAGATTTATTCCATTCTCCTGAATGTTTTTTGCTCACAACTCGCTTTCAGTACCAATGTCTGTATAATTCAAAATCTTGGTTTTAAATAATGAATAACAACTTTGACTAACTTAAAAACAATTTATTGGAAGAATATTAGAATATTCTGAGAAAAAGTGAAAAGTTGAGAGATATAGACTCAAAATAAAGGGCAAAGTCCAAGGGATGTCAGACCCAGCCGAGGGCACACTTTTCACCTGACCTTACTTTTCACCTGACTTTTCACCTGGATGCCATCCAGACTGAACATTTGCTGCAGTGTCACCAGCTTTTGTTTGGACTCACACCACTGCATCACTCACAGTTGCCACAAATGATCAGACTGTTGCTTTTGTATCACTCCATCAAGATTCAAACTCCTGGGCTCATCCAAACAGTGTTGTTTCTGTCGCATGCCCATGTATAGCTGTTAGGCTGATGGGATAGTAAATACCTCACCCACTTCAGCCTCTGTGGTGGAGGAACCTTGCCTCCACATAGTTTCATGGAGTTATCCCAGAATATAAAACCATTTGATATAGAACAACTTTAAAAAAAAATCTCCTACAGAGAATGAAAAAGGACTCTCATATCAACAGGGAAAAAAAGGTTATTAAAAACTCTGAAAGTTACACAAGAAAATCATGGCCCAATATAAACTCTAAAATACATAAATGCTGTTTGCTTTTTGGCTATTGGACTCAAATTTTGAGAAACCCCAGAAAATCAAAATATATATATTATAGTATATATCATATATCATAGTATAATGTAATAAACCTTGACAAGGCCAGAGAAATGAGAGTACTGAGATATCTATTGGGGTCAGGGAGGAGAAGAAGTGGAGGGAATCGAAGCCGTGTTAGCACCTTCAACTTACTAAAATGTCAAGAAATGTCTAAAAGGAATGTATCGAGAAATCGAATTTTAAATAGACTATTAAAATTTATAAACAAAATCAATAAAGCAAACAAGCAAAATACTGTGAGAATAATTAGAAAGAGAAGGGAGTAGAAGAAAGTGAGTTGAACTAAGGTGATTTCTTAAACACTGCCACAGTTGAGAAATCAAAAAGCAGAAGTATATAAACTTGTTGCTAGAATAATGGAAGACACCATTAGAAGCAATAAAAATTAGTAGAACTAAGGCTGTGAGGTAGGGGAAAGATTTTTATTTGAACTTTATACGCCCAGCTTGGGAAAAGACAGGCACAGCCCCAACTGATAATAGCTTTGTTAAATCCTGTCCCAGCCTTCCCTCAGGAGCCAAGCAAAGGCTTGGGAAAACATCCCAAGATAGTATAGGTTGAGTGATGGAGAGGATAGATGTTCTAAGAGCCCAAACGAGGTAAAACACACTGCCTCCCTATCTGCACTTGGTTAAGGGTTGAGGGGGTCACTGTCCCTCTTGGAGTGAGGAACATGGTGTTGAGCCAGTCAGAAGGTTCCAGTTCCATCCTATCGGATTTTTCACTCTGGAATTGCAATCTGCTGCATCCAGGCATACCTGCCTCATTGAGGCTCTTTTGAGGCTGAGGTCAAGAGTTAGCCTCAAATTTCTGTCAAGAACTATATAGTTTGTCTACATACTAACTTTAAAAAGTACTTTAAAATCAGAGATTTGATCTAAACAGTTGTTCATTTCCATGAAGATAAACGGTTCCTAAAGCTGTCTCTCAGGTAGATGCCAACTTGGCTGTGTTAGCATTGTCTGAGAAATTTGTTAGAAATACTACTTCAGGGCTGGGCTCGGTGGCTCAGCCTGTAATCCTGCGCTTTGGGAGGCTGAGGTGAGTGGATTGCCTGAGCCCGCGGGTTCGAGACCCGCCTGGGCAGCGAGACCTCATCTCTACAATAAATCAAAAAATTAGCTGGGCGTGGTAGCGCGCGACTGTAATTCCAGCTACTAAGGCTGAGGCGGAAGAATCGCCGGAGCCCAGCAGGTCGAGGCTGCGGTGGCCGGCAGCGGCCACTGCCCTCCAGTCTGGGTGACAGAGTGAGACTCCAACTCAAAAAAAAAAAAAAAATGAAATACTACTTCAGGCCCCACCTCTCAGTATTCTGATTTAGTAGATTTCAGTTGGAAACTGATACTCTACATTTTTTTCTGTTTGTTTCTGAGACAGGGTCTCCCTGTTTTGCCCAGATTATACAGTAGCATAGTCACAGTTCACCACAGCTTCAACCTCCTGGGCACAGGTGATCCTCCTGCCTCAGTCTCCTGAGTAGCTGAGATTATAAGTGTGTGCCACCATGCCTCACTATTTAAAAAAAATTTTTTTTGTGGAGACCAGCTCTCACTATGCTGCCCAGGCTGGTCTCGAACTCCTGGACTCAAGTGATCCTCCCACCTCAGCCTCCCAAAGTGCTGGAATTACAGGAGTGAGTCACTGTGCCCAGCAGATCATCTGCTTTTTGAACAAATAACTCCCTAGGCAATTATGATATTCAGTCAGGTTTTGGAATTCCTACTATAAAATGCTACAGCCTTTAAATTGCTTAAAATCAACTAGGAAAGATAACTGAATTGACCTGGTCTAACCTAGATATTTTGAGAGAGAGCGAGAGAGAGAGAGTGTGTGTGTGTGTGTTGCTACCCTTTTACTATTACTTGGAAAGAAAATCTATAATAATTGTGGAGATCAAGGGAAAGAGAGAACAGAATTTGTCTCTTGATGTCATATATTTAAAAATATCAAAACTACCAGATGGCTATATTTTGTTTAATCACACTTTTACCACTCAGGGAACTCTAGGTCATATAAAAAGCTGCAACTTTGGGTATCTCTTTTAAATCTCCACTTCAGATCCCAGCAAAGATCCCCTTGTTCTGGTTTGGAGGGCAGAAAAATCAGCTGCTTGTAGTAGCAAAACCAACATGCATACCCTGTATAGCTATGTCCATAATTATAAATAACAGTAACTATACAGTTGTATACTTATTTATTTATCAGTCATATTATCATTATTTAAAGTCTATGTTCTAAAAATACAGGCCTTAGGATTCTTTTTCTAAAAGAGATGATTTTAGGAGAGTTTCTAGCCTGCATTGAACTGTCCATGATTCTGAGTTGTTGTGATAGTTTCTGGTTATGATATGAGGAAATATATATATTTGGTGTTCATCTCCTTTCTGATACACAGCTCCTGAAACCCTTGTAATCTCCTCAGTATGCTGTCTTTTGCATGCTAATGAGATGACTGGGCCCTGGTACCTCCTAGATAGCTTAAGGATGTTGCTGGTCACAAGTAAGACCAAGGCAGGATTAGAGGGTTGGGAACTTCAGCTCCACCCCCAACCTCCTGGGAGGAGAAAGAGGCTGAAGGTTGAGTTGATCACCAATGATCAGTGATATATATATATATAATCATGCACTGCATAAGGTGAACCCAAGATTATAATACCGTAATTTTACTGTACCATTTCTATGTCTAGAGATGATTAGATACATAAATACTTACCATTGTGTTAGAATTGCCCCCGATATTCAGTAAAGTATCATGCTGTACAGGTTTGTAGCCTTGAAGCAATAGGCTATACCATATAGAATAGGTGTGTAATAGGTGATGCCATCTAGGCTTGTGGAAGTACACTCTAGGATGTTTACACAATGATGGAATCGCCTAACAATGCATTTCTTAGAATGTATCCCCATTGACACATGACTCTAATCAATCACACCTATGTAATGAAGCTTCCATGAAAACCCAAGAGGACTGGGTTCAGAGAGCTTTCAGATAGTTGAACATGGGCAGATTCCTGGAAGGTAGTGGCACCTGGGGAGGGCATGGAAGCTCCGCACACACCTCTTCCCACATACCTTGCCCTGGGTGTCTCTTCCATCTGGCTGTTCATCTGTATTCTCTGTAATATCCTTTATAATAAATGGGTAAACATAAGTAAGTGTTGCCCTGAGTTCTGTGAGTCGCTCTAGCAAATTAATCAGACCTGAGGAGCATGTGTGGAAAGCCCCTGTTTATAGCCAGTGGATCATAAGTTTAGGTGACAACCTACTACTTGTGTCTAGCATCTGAAACGGGGTCAGTGTTGCTGTACAGAGCTCCCCACCTGTGGGAGCTAACACTGTCTCCAGGTTGATGGAGTCAAATGAACTGAATTAGAGAACACTCAGCTGGTGACACTGGGGAATTGTCTACTTGGTATGTGGGGAGAAATTCTTACACATTTTGGTGACCAGAGGTGCTTTGTTGTATTGAGTGGTGAGAGAAAGCAGGAAAAAAACACCTTGGGTTTCCCCTTTCTATCCTTATACTGGTTAATTGAAGAATAATTGTAGTCATTAATGCTTTTCAAAAAAACATGAAAATATGGGTTCGAAAGATGTACTCAGTTGAAGATTTTAAAGTTTTAAGTCAGTCACAAACTAGTCACTTTCAAACTTTCTTCTCTCCCTTTTAGTTTATTTCCTAAGAGGAGAATTTCACGGAGAAAGGAGAACAGGAGTCAAGGAAGGCAGAATGAAAATATGCTCCTTGTACTAACGTGACAGTCAACAACTATGAGTAGTTGTAAGATGACTTTGATTCTGAGTAGTAGAAAAGGGGAAGACAATTTGCTGGAGAAAGTTTAGATCTTAATCTTACCTAAAGCTATGGAGAAGTTCAAGTCAAAAGTGCATGATAATGTGAGATTCCAGCTTTCTCAACCCTAAGGTTAAAATAATGAATGACAATAAAGTTATTGACAGCTGTTTAGGAAGTTGTATATTTTACTTAATATATACTCTTTGGACTTCCTACTCAGTGCTTTGATGAATGTCCTTAGTTGTTTTAATAAGATATTTTGTTTGTCTCAAAAGCAATTTTAGTTGGGTAGAAAAGAATGCTAATGTCTTTCCTTGATATATCTGTAGGGCAGGATGATGAAACCATATCCAATTACCTGACAGCAATGACCTATCCTGGGTGAAAGCAAATGCCCCAACAGAGAAGTCCAGGCTGTTGAAAATTGGACTTGTGATCCTTTAAGTCCTAGAATAGAATGCTGCTCACACTGAGAACATCAAGAAAAAGGGGAGATAAAATATACACATATATATATATATATTTTTTTTTTTTTTTGCAAAGTTCTCCTCACTGCTTCTAATAGAGGGGTCTCTTTTCTTCTTTCATTCTTTTCTTCTTTCATCTCCTGAAACTCCTTCATGCATTTAGAGTCAGTCCAGCACTTCCTACTCTCCCCAGTGTCCAGCTTTGCCTCTGGCCCACAGTTGGGTTGGCTGCCACCTCACTGCCACACCTCCATTGACTCCTTCACAGGTACTGTGTCTTGTCACCTCTGGCATTTTTGAATCTTATTTAAATACTGGCCCTGCAAAAGAATAATAGCTCTTCTCTCCTGTTCCCAAGACATTTCTAAGACATCATTGTGTGCTATGCTTACTGAAAGACATGTGCCTGACACCACTAGCCATCTTCACTGTAGTATTCTTACTCATCTTTCAAGATGCATCTCAAGTGTCACATCATTCATTCAACAAATAATAATTGAGTGCCTACTATGTGGCAGGCATTGTTATAGCCATTAGGAATACTACAATGAATAAATCAGACAAAGCCTGGGCCTCACAAAATTCACATTCAGTGAAGGAGAGGACTCACCTCTTTGGGACCTCCCATTTGGGGTTGACTGCCCAACTCAGAACTTCCCCAACACTCTCTGTACCTCTGTTGTACCATTTTCAGAGTGTCGTTGTCTGCACTGCCATTGATTTGTAAAGTTCTTAGGAGGAGAAACCTGCCTTTTTTGTTTTTCCTGGCTCCCTAATACCTGGAACACAGTAGATCCTCAGTAAATGCTTGTTGAACATAGGCATGCTGAATAAAATGTTGCATAATATTATTGGTGCCTATCCAGCATTTATTCTCTTTATCCTCGCCCTTGCTAACAGAACAAAACAAAACAACATTGGTACTGTTCAAGGAATCTCTCCTCCTCCATATGGCCATTTCTTGCCCCAATCCAAATGCTTCCAAATGATGCAGAATTTGTACCAGGACTGGGGTGTTGCAATAAAGAGACCCCACAATTAGGCTGAATGGAAAAGGCTAAGGTGGAGAGCTGGGAAGACCCTAGCATTCATAGTGGGAAGCTGGTGACTTTTGTTAGATGATAGTAAAAGATATAGCCAAATTGTCACCTTATACATCCAAGGATATCAGCCATGTGCTTGCATACTGTAGTATTAGGAGAGATGCTGAGGGAAATTCAGAATATTGTCATCTCTTATTTCTTGCAACCTTCAGTCAGTTATACCTGGATAAGATAAGCTCAGACTAAAGGTGACCTATCTGAAAACAGAGAGAAGGGAAAAAGGACCACTTTACTAAGAAAGGCGCTTTCTGTCTGTCTATGCTCTGAGATCTAAATTGATTGAGTAAGAGTCCAATAGCTTGAAGCCTTTCAGGGCTGAAAAAGCAGAATTCTCCACTCTTAGATAAAGTCAGTGGGAGCAGAGGCAGAGGCAGGAGATGGAGCAGGGATAAGATTGAAGCAAACTATAATCCTGATCCCAGCCTCTCCCAGCACCTCCTGTTAAGCATTCTCCATTAGACAAAGGAGACACTCATGCTTATTGTGAAGATACTGGCTGGGAAAAATCAGATTATGGGCAGTATCACCCCACCAAGCTGTTGTTTCAAATTGCCTCAAGGCAGCAACCACTGAATAAGGGCCAGGATGACTGACAGAACCCAGAGGCCAGATGGGGGGCAGGAATTCTCAGACTCAAGGACTATGTCTAGACAAACTCTTTGCCCCATGGAATTGACTGGGCACAAATAGATTAGAATCTAAACTAGTTTTCAAAAAGAAATATGTTATTGACTGTCTAACACATAAATGGCAATATTCTTGCCCCAAACTCATGCCAACAGGAAGTGGGCTGGTAAGTTATTGTAGCTCCCAAACATTCTTCTCTGATTTAACTTTGAAAGACAATGGACAAAGGTGATTCTCCAAAGAGCAGGATCAGGGGCTACCAGTCACTACTGGATCCCTTTTTCAGCCAGAACAGGGTCTTTACAATCCCTGCTCTGTGGTCCAGAGACCACTGGGTGTTGTTTCCTAGCCTTCCCTATTCTGAATGAGATTTTTGACTGCAGTGGTTCTGTTCCTTATCTACCACTGAATGTTGGGTGTTGGGTACTAGGAACATATCCTTAACCAAAAAAAGTGCCCACCTTCAGGGAGCTTGTCATCAAAATGAAAGGAGCTGCAGAAATGAGTAATGGACCATTGGACTACAGTGCACCAGCATGAGCCAAGAGCTCGGCATGCAATTGGCTGGGAAGAGTTGTCAGTTAATCCTTCTTCAACCACATGAGGTCTAAGCTGAGATCTGAAGGATGACTATGAGTTAGTTAGAAAGGAGGCTGTGGTATCAAGAGGAGGGTGGAAGTGAAAACAAGACAGCAGATGGCACTTTCACTAGCTGTCTTAGAAATCTTCTCTGATGGCTGAGAATGGATTGAAGGAAAGCAAGAGGCAAAGGAGGCTAGAGACAAGGAGGAAGGCAGCTGATATAATCCAACCTTAAACACCAGATTTTGAATTTTTTCCTTATTTTATTTTGTTGCCATATCCTACCATCCTTAATAAGCCTTTTAGGACAGGGGCATTACTATGTGCCAGGACTTGTTCAGGGACAGTACACATAGGTCTTCTGAAAATGCCCAGTCCTCTTGTGTGTTACTGCCCTTAAGCCTTCCTGCCCCTTCAGGAAAGCTCTCCAGCCAGAAGTTCAGTGCCTCCTGCTTGAGGAAGATTCAGTTTTATAAAGTCGTGTGTTCTGATAAACTTTCTTCCTCACTCCCCTGATGACACGGCCATGAAAAATTTCTTTTTGTGTATGCTTTCAGTAACAGGCTACCTCTCAGATTAACATCTCCACTAGTCAAATACTAGAAGAAAACACAGTTTCCCTGGGGCTATTTTGTTCCCTAGATCTTGTCCATCATTAGAACATAGAGTAATTTAATGTGGGCTCCTGGGTCAACCACACAGTTTAAAAGATACTTTGGAGACAGAGGCACTTCTCTGAGACTGATTTCAACTAAAAGGAAGTATCCTTGAAAAACTGGCTACCCAGATAGCAGCAGAAGTTTCTAAAAGACAGAATCTAATAGAAAATCCTGCCTGAAATATTTATAAAATCTGTTTTAAGGGCACTTACCAACTCACTAAGGAGTCCCTTTGCACAAATGCGTAATGTACGATTGCAAAGAGGCCTCTTTACTGGGACCCCAAGGTCTCACAAGAGGAGTTTGCTTCAGACAGGAAAGAAAAGCAAAAAGATAAGAGGACAGCACATCCGCTCGAGTATTTGCATTTGGAGGTTTATATTAAAAAGAGAATCTCTTTGTACTGTCCTGATTGGGGATTTTCAATTAAAGCTGAAATCATTGGTTTCAGATTGGCTCAGCAGAGCAAGGGATGGGGTGCCTCGGGGGTGGCCCTGAGCCTGGGAGACTTCCATTAGCTGACCAGAAGAGGGAAGGAGAGATTGCCTGTTTCCTGGGGTTTACAGGCTCAGTTTGTAAGAAAAGAGAATGGGCAGCTCTTGGAGTGAACCCCTTTGGAGGAGAAAGGGTCCTCCCACACTCTCGCTGTTCTGATTATGTCCTTCGACAGATGGAGAGAAAAATAAAATAGTCTAGGAGGAGTTAGCAGCATAATAAAGAAGACAGCAGCCAGGAGTGTCTTGGACTTCACAAACGCAGAAAGCCCTTTCATAACTCCTTTAATGGATGGCATTTTTGGAGGCCCACTCTGTGCCAGCCACTGTGCAAAGTGTGTCAATTGCATTATTTCATTTACCTACCCCTCCAACAAAACTATGTGATAGATACTCTATTCTTATCCCCATTTTCCAGCTGAGAAGACTGAGGTGCATGAAGATTAAGAAATCCATGCCAAGTAAGACAGCTGTCAGCAGGTAGAGTCTCAAGATGGGCGTTTATATCTCTGCTAGACTTTAAAGCTATGGTTCTAGACTACCAGGGCAGACAGTATCCCTTTCAAAGGATAATGAGATCACCAGCCCACCCTACTCCCAATTCGAGGGAAGCAAGGCAGAGACTCCCTTTGATTGGCCAGTCAGTGAACTTGGTGACCATATGACAGGCAGGGTCCTCCAGACAAGCAGCCATGTGCTTTGTGACTAATTGATGAGATGGTGCAATTTGGAGGATTTTGAAGGACATGCAGCATCTGGTTCTCCGCTCCCTCCTTCTCTTTCTCTTTCCCAGAAAATCTACTGATTCACCTGCCATCGGGGAACTGTCTGCTAGGAAGAAGAGTGTCAGTTGGCCATCAGACAAACAGAGAATATCTTCCTTGAGCATGATTCTGAGCACTGCAAGAAGAAATAAAAGAGAAGAAACAGATCTTCCCAAGGACCTTGCTGCTTGGTTAGAGAGAGAAGAGAAATATACAGGACAAACCATCCAAGGGTCTTTCAAAGCAGCAGATGAGCATGAGCCATTCAAACCTGTGTGCCCTGGGCACAAAGCACAGAGCACAAGAGCCAGCTTGTGTGTGGTGGTGGAAGGGGGTGGTGGAGATGCAAGGGGGTACACCCAGAGGAGAGTACTTGCAGGATGGGTGCTCGGAGATGAGGAGCTGGAGCAGAGAAGGGAGCAACCTTCTGGAAAGACTAGCGGTAACCACCCTCCATGAGACTCCTCTCCTGCCCCTGGACCACACAGTGGGTGGGATGGAGGTGGCAGAAGGGTGGCTTTTTGGAAGCACTGAAGCTGAAAGGGAGACAAAATAGAAGGGAACTTTAGGGGACAAATCAAGATTGATCATTCCTCCTTTCCAATCAAGTGCCAAGCCATCTCTACCAGAGTTAGCCTAGCTCTACCTCTAAGAACCAGAAAGAGAGAGAAGAGCTTCAGGACAGTGGGAGAGCCCTCCTCTGACTGCTTACAGAAGCCCAGAAGAGAATAAACATTCCACAAGGAATCTTTCACACCCAGGGTAACATTTCTGTGAAGAAATTATAATACTTGGATTCACCCACAATGGGATGAAGCCCAACCTTGTCTCCCTCTCTTTAGCCTAATTTTCTCTCCTGCTGTCATTCCTTAACATGAAAATAGTGGCATTAGTCAGAGGGAAAGTAGAGCATAGTCCTGGGGAAATTCCCAGCTTCAAAAAGTCTGTTCTCCTGTTAAGAGGCTGAGGGTGTGTGTGTGTGTGTGTGTGTCTGTGTGTGTGTGTGTGTGTGTGTGTGTGTGTGTGTGTGTGTGTGTGTGTGTGTAAAGAGGAGTGCTCAGAGCAGGTGGAGACTGTGGTACAGTGCCTGGGTCATTGAGTGTGTGGAATGGGGGAGCTCAGAACAGGGGGGCCAGGGGCCATCAGGAAAACTCCACTTGCTTCAGGGTAATGCCAGGGTTGATGTCTGAATCAAAAGAATTTTGTATTATCATGTATTCCTTCAAGTATGAGAGAGAGAGCAAGGTAGTAGGTTGGGGGAGTTTAATGGAAGAAGTGATTGGGATAGTTATCTTAGGAACAGGCTTGCTCCATCGCAGTGAGGCAACTATCTGTCAAGTCTGGCCATTTGCCAATTTTCTGGAAAGTTTTGGAAATGGAGGCGGCTAAGTTGTTCCTTCCTACTTGCTCCTTATCTGAAAAGGTAAAAGCAAATTGATTCATTTCTAGGTGTGTTAGAAATTTCCTAGGCTAAAAGAACAGAGAATCAGAGGTAGTTCAAAAAAGGTAGGGAGTAAGGAAGAAGTTCAGTGGTGCTTATAAAAGGAAAGAAGTGATATGAGTGATATTTATGACACCCAGGAGCCTGAGCCTATCTCAGGTAGCATAAAGCCAAGACAACTAGAGATGACCTTGAATTGAGCTCGGAGAAGAGGAAGTGGGAGGGCACAGGGGAGTCAGACTGAGGTGAGGAGAACTGCTTCCTCTCTGACCATTCCACAGAGAGGCTTCCGGAATGGTGGGGACTGGCAAAACATTTCTTAGAAGCAACAAGAGTTTGCATTCCCTGGGAGAAGTCAAAGAAAGGGGGAAGCTAATTAACGGGAAATTGAGGAAGCTCAGGGGCCCACACTGACTGAGAGTGATCCAGCAGCGGCCATCAATCACCATAAACCAGCACTTACTCAGCATCTTCCTCTCAAGGGTGTGTGATGTGCACTCTGGATGGGACTGGGGCCATTGTGTTCCTTATAACAGAGAAGTGAAATAGAGAGTCAGAACTAAAAACTTCGGCAGTGACCAGTAAGCAATGTGAACCAGTCCAAAAACATCACTCTCTTTCCCTTGGAAAATAATACTTAATGAGTTTACCAATCATAGTTATGGTTGTATTAGGAACTTTATTATTACAATTTTTAGTTGTTCATACAGTTTTGCTTTCAAATACTTGTGTGTTCATATATTCCTGCTACACGGTAAAGTCTCTGAGACTAGAGACTCTCTCGTATATTTCCATCTTCTCATTCCTCCATACATCAACTCACTTACCATTCATCGTGTGACATTTTTCCCTATGGTGCTCACTGCTAGAAATGCAGGGGGAAATAGTAGTCAATCCTTAACCTTGATGAGTTTATAGTATTATATACGATACTTCTACATGTATGTGACATTAGACATAATTCAACAAAATGCCAATTGTTTAAAAGGAGAGACATGGGCATGAATTTCAGAATAGACAGATAGTAGCTGGGAAGAGCTTAAATTACAGAATTTTTAAAAATTGAGATGTATGCCAGGCGTGGCGGCTTATGTCTGTAATCTGAGCACTTTGGGAGGTAGAGGTAAGAGGATTGCCTGAGTCCAGGGGTTCGAGACCAGCCTGGGCAATTTGGCGAGACCTTGTCTCTACAATAAATAAAAAAATTAGCTGGGTGTGGTGGTATGCACCTGTAGTTCCTGCTGATAACTCAGAAGGCTGAAGCAGAAGGATCACCTGAACCCAGCAGGTCGAGGTTGTGGTGGCTGTGAGCATGCCACTGCATTCCAGCCTGGACAACAGAGTGAGACTCTGGATTTAAAAAAAATTTTTTTTGAAGTTTTTAATCCATTTTTGCCATTTTCTAGCACTTCTGTGAGTTATTTAAACCTCTCTATCACAGGGAAATGATAGTACCTCCCTCAGGGAGATAAGTTGAGAATTAAATGAGAAAAAACCTTTGCTCATTATGGGGTCTAGCAAAGATAAGCGCTCAAAAATTAGCAGCATTAAAAAGAGAGAGAGAAGTTTATGACCTATGATGCCAAGTTTAGACATTCACTTCTTCTGATTCTCTGCACAAAATGATTCAGTAAACTGTTTCCTTGGGGCATTTTCAAATTCTCTGAGTGAAGTTCACCTGGGTCGATGGGTGAGTGGCCAAGAATCTAAAGGGAGCAAAGCTACCAGGAGTTTGCCTTTGAACTACACTGACTTCAGTTTCCAACTCAGAAGTTTTTTCTCATCTGGAACCAACGAGCAGCTAAAGTCACCACACATTCCTCAAATGTGCATGCAAAAACTTTTATGGCTGCCAAAGAAGGCCTACAAAAAAGCTATGGAAATGCATGGATGTCTTCCAGAAAGCGGTGTCCTAAGCTGATCTCAATTCTCTGTTTGTACTTTCTTCTTGCTGGGGAGAGCTAGGAGACTGGAGTGAGTGGTTGTGGCCTAAGATAGTAGACACTTCTATGTCTAACTCCTCTCCAGCACCAGCTTCGACACAGGGGTAGTGCTTGAGCCAGTATCGCATGTGGTCTCATTGGAAATGGAAGATAGAAGAGATGTCTTATATCTTCTGACCTTTCCCAGGAAGCTACACTTACTCTTTCTCACCTGGTTGATGAATGCTCAGCTAATGAGGAACTCTAATGACAAGTTTGCAAAATAATCACTGAAGCATCTAAATATCTAAATGCCTGTTCCCAATTTGCCATCAACCTGCTCATAAAGCAAAAGATTTAAGCAGTGGATGGCAACACACAGAGGCCAAATCCAACAATTACTTTTATTTATTTTCAATTTAACAGACACTGGGAGTGGGGGTGGGAGCCTACTATATGCCAGACACTGTTCTAAGTAATCTCTTACATTGGAATAGCATTTTATAGTCTGAAAAGGGCTTCCCTATACTTAACTTACTTGATATTTATAATGAATGTGCAAGGTAAGTTTTGTTTTTTTGTTTATTTTTTTACTTTAAGCCTTATCTTGTGATTAAAAAATTCAAGAAATTAAATGTATCCATTTAAGACTATTCATCTTGTGATAGAGATGGGGCTCCGACCAGGTGTTATGATTCCAAAGCCTGTGTTCCTTCCACTGCAGAAATGAGAGAAGAGAATTAGCTCATTTCTTAGCCTCTGTTCTAATTGGTTATAATAAAACAGGAGCATGTCATGTGGACAACATTTCAATCCAGGACAACAGGTAAGCAGACTATGTAAGGGGATGGAAAAGCAAGGAATAAAGGGAGAACTCCCAAAGAAGAGAAAATTAGTCAAGCTCTGGGTTTTTTGGTTTTGTTTTTTTTAATATATATACCAATGACAGAAACTCAACTGAGACCAGCATCAGGGATCTGGCTTAAATGATTTCAGGCACTGTGGGCTACGTTGAACTGAGCAATGTTTTCAAACTTGGCTCTCCTGCAATCCTCTCTTTGCTTTCCTCTTTGTCAGCTTCATTCTCAGGAAGGCATCTTCATGTGGTGGCCCTAGCAACTCCATGCTTACATTCTACAGATTGAGAAATCGCAACAGAAAGCGTCCCTTTCCAGACAACTCCAGCAAAAGACCTGCTATTGCACCTCGTTGTGCTGGTTAGTCATCTACTCTTCTCTGAGCCAATCTCTGTGTCGCGGGGGGGCAGTGCTGGACTGCTCTGATTGTCCAGCTCTGGTCATGTGTTCACCCACAATGTCGAGGGATGAGGTTAGTCCCACACTAAAATCACATAAGCTAAGTGGGTAAGGATGGTGCCTCAAGTAAAAACTAGGGTACTGTAATTCAACAGGAATGAACATTTTGGGCAGGTGAAAACAACCACAGGACTTGAGCTGGGGGCAGGCACCCAGTCAGGTGTTTTAGTGATGAAAGGGACACAGTAGGCGGCAGTGAAGAAGCACCAGTAGGGGAGTCACAAAGTCCTTGTTCTAATTCCTGCTCTTTCTGTAACTACCAATGTGACTTTGAACAAGTCATTGAGCCTCTCCGAGCCTCAGTTCCTCAAATGTAACAGGGAATAATAATTTAAATAATAGTAATAACAAAAGCTCCCCAGGTTGCTGTGAGGATCATGATATGATCCAAATGGATGAGATCATAGACATAAAGGCCTTTTGAAATGCTAAGTGAAAAAGATTTATAAATATCAGAGTGTATTTGAGGCAAATACTAGCATCAGCAGAGACATGAAACAGGAGTAAGTAGGGTGTGTATGGAGAATAGTAAGCAGACTGGACTGCTTGGAGGGAAACGCCAGGGCAGTGAATGTAAAATCGAACACACAGCAACTCCACACGCATCAAGGCTGAAACTTGGTTGGTCCCAGTAAGTCAGGGTCTTTGTTTAGACAGTTCTAGGAAGAGGGCTCTTTGTTATGGATATAAATTAGTGCCTGGAAAAGTGCCCCAGGTAATTCCAGTTAGCAAAAACTTCCCCCAAGAGAGTTGGCTTTCCCAGGTGGTGGGGGGTGGGGGGGGACCGAGGAGGCTGGCTCTGCCCTTGACCAATGTTTGGTTTCTGGGAGGCCCCTTCCCCTGCCCACCACCAAAGAAATCACAGCAACAGGTGGGGATCGGGGCACTGGGAAGGGCCAGGCCAAGGTCCCTAGAGGGTGGGGCAAAGGGAACAAGGAGGATTAGAAAATAGCAGGTGGAACTCGGACAGTTCGGGCTCTCATGTGTGACCAGCCCTGATTAAGGAAAATCACTTTTGTTTACTAACCAGTTTGTTGGGCCCTTCAGAGCTGAGCTAAATTGCTGGGCTTATCCCTGTGGAGTTTTCTCAATCCCTGCTGGCCTGCTAAGGGTGATAGGCAGGATGGGAGGAGAAATGTACATTTCCGGATTGTGTATTTTGTGAAAAGAATACTGGCCTGGGGACCTTGATATAGAATTAACATAGCAGTTAGGGAGTGGGTAGGTGTGTTCCACCTCTCTCTGGCATCCTTAGGACAAATATGGAATGATGGAGTGCAATGCTTATCCAGAAAATCAGAAGAGGAAGAAACGGAAGAGACCCAACTCCTACCTCGCTTGGGGACAAACTAGAGAAACTCCTGACTCTAATAATATCAGGCAGTCTCAGATGAGAATCCAGAGAGAAGTTAGAAAGAGGATGATCAAAATAACTACCTACTTGCGTGGAGCATTTCATAGTTTAAAAGGGAATTTCAAATACAGTGTATATTTTTAAGGATTTTTTTACAGTATTGTTGATAATTGTAAAATATGAGAAATTATCCAATTGTATAATAACAGGATTGGTTAAATAAATGAAGCCATACCCATATAATAAAGTATATGCAATTATTAAAAGTAATGTGGCAGGTGTATATATTCATACACACACAAATATGTGAAGATGTAGTTTGTTATTAAGATTGGGTTACAAAACAGTATATGTAGCAAAATATTATTTTGTTTAAAATATGTATTTTTATTTATTTATTTATTTTTGAGTTGGAGTCTCACTCTGTCACCCATACTGGAGTGCAGTGGCCGCTCCCAGCCACCGCAGCCTCGACCTGCTGGGCTCCGGCGATCCTTCCGCCTCAGCCTTTCAAGTAGCTGGAACTACAGGCGTGCACTACCACAGCTGGCTAATTTTTTATTTATTGTAAAGATGAGGTCTCGCCAAGTTGCCCAGGTGGGTCTCGAACCCGCAGGCTCAGGCAATCCACTCACCTCAGCCTCCCAAAACGCTGGGATTACAGGCTGAGCTACCGAGCCCAGCTTGTATTTTCATTTCTATGTGAGGTCTAGAAGATTATATACCAAAATGTGAACAGTGATTATGTGACCCCTGGTTGATGTTATAGGACACACACACACACACACACACACACACACACACACACACACACTCATAGACATATTTATAATATTCTAGATTTTCCAAAATGACCATATATTGTTACCGCACTAAAAACAAAGCATGTATTTTCTTATTTACTAATAGAATTGTGAGTTTCTGTTTCTTTTCCATAAAGATCAGTTGTAAGAACACAAAACAATTTCCAGTTACTGTATTGACAATGATAGTGAGGATATACAGTATAAATTATGAAGACCTCAGATCTATAAGGAATTACTGTCCGAGAAGTGAATCTGCAGAATTTTCAGAACTTTGCATCACTTTTCAGTAATTTTTCTAGTCCTAAATCTCTGATCTGTCTTCAACAGTTTTGTCTCCCTCTTAATTCTTAGACAGGGGAATTTGCACATAATCCTTTGAAAGATTTCCTCTACTGTATTATAAATGTGGAACTATTATTTTCCTTTGTAGACTGTAAGCTCCTTGTAGACAGGTGCCTGGTAGAACACATGGCATCCCTGGGCTCTCCATAAACTTTGGTTGAATGACTGTCTGGATACAGAGAGAAGCACAAATGAAATATGTTTATTAGAAGTTTGTGGAGGGAGAGAAATCAATGTGGAAAATTATTAATGGGGTATGGAGAAGAAGATATTTGAAATGGGCTTGGGAGGATTCACAGAGGCAGAGAGATGGGCCATCTCTTCAATCAGAGGGAATAGTAGGGTGACCAACTGACCTGGTATGCTTAGCACTGAGGTGTGTCCTGGTATATCCTCGGCAAACTGGGATGACTGATCACTCTATGGCAGGAACAGTGCAGTCAAAGGCAGAAAGATACAAGTAAATTCAGGCAACACGCCATCCAGTTTGTCTACAGTATGGCTGAGGGGTAGGGTAACTATGGACAGCAAGCCTAGGAAGGTTAGGATGGGACCTATTGAAGAGGGCCTTGAATTCTGGAATGAGACTCTTATACTTAATTTTGAGGAAATAGTAAGACAAAAAACACTTCAAAATCTAAGCCTCAACTTCTCCAGCACATAGACATATTTATGTTTATTTTTATTTTTTTGGAGACAGTGTCTTGCTCTGCTGCCCAAGCTAAAGCACAGTGGTGCTATGAAATATGCATTAATTGCATTGCTCATTGCAACCTCAAACTCCTGACCTCAAGTGATCCTCCCACCTTGGTTTCCCAAGTAGCTGAGACTACAGGCACAGGCCACCATGCCTAAGTTTTTAATCCTTTCAAGAGACAGCATCTTGCTAAGTTGCTCAGGCTGTCCTCAAGCGATCCTCCTTCCTTGGCCTCCCAAAGAGCTGGGGTTACCGATGTGAGCCACCACACCTGACCCAGTACATATGTATATACATATTACACATATTATTAAGCCAGCTCACTCTCTCTCACTCTCTCTCTCTCTCCTCTCTCTCTCTGTCTCTCTCTGTCTCTCTCTCCCTCCCTTGCTCTCTCACTTCAAAGGTATCTTCATACACTTGGCCTGTATCCCTAGTCATGGTTTCTTCCTCTTAAAACACATACCTTGGGTTTTCAAATGCAATCATCAAATCCAAGTGAGAACTGCCTTCCCTTGGTAGAGGGAAGTCGCTCTTTCACTGGGGGGGACAGACTCTGCTGGACCCTCCCTCTTC
Source organism: Cephalopachus bancanus (assembly GCA_027257055.1). NCBI lineage: Eukaryota > Metazoa > Chordata > Mammalia > Primates > Tarsiidae > Cephalopachus > Cephalopachus bancanus. The sequence continues at coordinate 1,382,805 of JAPVLO010000079.1, read as the reverse complement.
ACATTCAGCCCCTCTGTGATCAGCGACATGTGTGAGAGATGACTGGCTGAGATTCAAGACACGGTCGGTGGCATCTAGGGAGCAGAGCAGAGGTAGGGGCACCCAGGGAGTAAGGGCTGGTGACCCTGGCCTCATTAGCCCTGTGCTGCTGAGCGGGGGGCACAGGCCACTCCTGGAACATCTGAGGAGAAACTCAGGGTGCGACGGCGTCGGGTCTGTGCAGAAGGACGCTGCCATTCGCATCCTGGTCTGTCTGTCTGTGCACTATAAAAACTGACAAAAAGGGCCTCACTGCTGAGTTTCAGACTGAATGTTTAATGCAATTAATGCATATTTCATAGCACAATAACTGCCAGCACTCTGCTCTGCCATCCTCCCTGGCTGAGTTATTTACACAGCCATTTTGAGCCCAGTCACAGAGAAGGTTGACAAATGAGTATCTGTGCAACATGTCTGGTCTTTTCCCATGTAGATCAGGCCCTCACAACTTCAAAAAGTCCCTGAGTAGCGTCTTAAACCTCCCCTTCTCGGAATATACCCAAAATGCTTCCCTTGGAAGACATATTCAGTCAAAAATCTCTTGCGTTGTAACCTGCTCTCCTCTCTCCTCCTGAGCCCCACGAAAAGTATAAAACGTTGGGGGGCTTTATGCTAATATCATCACACCCTGAAATGGATCTTAGTGATTTTCTCATTACAACATGCTTAAAAACGGAGAGAGTGAGCTGTCCTTTGATCAGTGACTTCATTTATTCATTGATCAGTTCTGACAGTCCTTTTGCAAGGCAGCTCTGCCCCTAGGATGGTTTGACATAAATCAGGAGCTCCTCAGCTCACCTGCTCATCATGGGTGATGGATTTGGCAGGTTTTCAGGTTCCTGTGAAACAGATCTCTCGACCAGGAAAGCCAGACTGAGACTCAGAAGACTGCTTTCAGCGCGAGAGGGATATCGACTGATTCACATCTCATGCCGTTTTTCATTTAATAGGCACAAATCCAGCCCTTTGAGTCTAAGTTGTAACCTCCGACTCAACATCAAGAAGCTTCAGGTGTACTTCTCTTTGTGCAATAGTCATGTTTCTGAAAAGTTGTAGATAATATGATTTCTTTGAGCAAACATGATCCTGTGTTTCCGGCAACTCTCGTTATTATTTGGAGACGTTCTGAATCATTCTTTCTTTCACATGCAACATTTTTCTGCCTCCCTTTTCCCATTACAGTCTCTTTGACAACTACTTAATGAAAGAAAAAGAAACATATTTAAAGAAGAACACTTTAAAAGGACATTAAAGAAAATCCTTTAATAATGTATGACCATTCCCTTTTAACATATCTATTCTGTCATATGGATTCTCATATGCTACGTTTTCCACATCTACATTTACGTACCTTACCAAATTAAAACAGCTGGCTGTGTTATTTTTTTAATAAATGTACAAAGTTAACTTCATAAAACTTGATTTGATGAGAATTCTTTAATGTCCAGTTCTAGTTAGCAAGCTCTTTTTTGCACACTGCTTTCAGTTTTTAAGTCCTGTCATGGGAGAAAGTGGTAGAAGAGTAGAAAGATTCAGGCCTTGTATTCAAAACCTGGATTCAAGCCTGACACCTTGGGCATGTAAGAAAAGGATCTTTAGCACTCCTGGCCAATGGGAATATTGAATTAGAGAAGAAACATGGTGGTTTGTGGAACTCTGATGGGCTGTGATTACTCAAGGCACTGTAGTAGTTATGGTTGTCTGCTCTGAAGTCCTGCGGGTCTATGTTTGAGTGCCAGCTCCACCTTCTCCCAGCTGTGAGACTGTGAGTCACTTGTCTTCTCTAAGTTTTACTTTCCTAACTATAAAATGGGTATAAAAATAGAATCTACCTATCATGCCATAGTGAGGGTTATATGAGATAACTCATATAAGCCACTTAGCATGGGGTCTGTCTCAAGCATTCAATAACTACCTGTTTACACAAGGCAGAAACTGTGTCTTGGTGTGTTTTGAACCCTCCCAGATTCTATGAGGATGACAGGACATAGAACATTCTTATCCTCATTTTGCAAAAGGACGTTGAAACCCAAGGGCTCAAGGTCTTGCCACATCACATGGCCAATGAGTTCCAAGAGCTCAAACATCGCAGCACTTTACTTTGTCCCCTTACACTGCTTCTTGAGACGAACATCCTGGTGTTTAATCATCTCTCCTGAACTGACCAGGGCCTGAGAGAAAGGACCCACCCTCAAACTCCATGGGCATCAGGCCATTCTCCAACATGGAAGGAATACTCAAACAGCATTAGCTTCCAGTTATTGAGGGCTTGCTTTCTGCTAGGAATGTGCTAATGTTTTACCCACATTAGAGCCACCCTTTGCAGATTTTACAAATGACAAAATAGGCCCCGAGAGGTAGGGTGACTAGCTGAGGAGAACAGCTAGCAAGTTGTCACATCGTGGCCAAAATCAGTTAGTTTCATCAGTTTGACTCCAAGTAGAACTATAAATCATTTCACTATGTGGTGATTAAAGTTCAGGTTTAAGGTTCCCTCAAGCAGAAATTATCAGACCAGACTGATGGTTAGAACTGCCTGAGGCACTTATAAAATAATGCAGATTCCCAGGTACTTCCCTTGGAGACTCTGACTCAGTAGGTCTGGGCCAGATCATGAATCTGGATTATTTCAAAAACCTTCAGGTGAGTCTTGTGATTAGCCAGGTGTGGGAGAGAAGTCAGCTTTAGGGCAAGTGCCTAGCTGTCCTCCAGGAGTGTCTGACCTTACAGATGGGGTTAATTCACTACAGTTCTTCCCTGTTCTATTAGGCAAGTTTTATTTCTGGTGTCTTCCTCACCTTCAGGCTCTAAGTTTCAGGCCACACATCAAGCATTTGCAGAGTGCCTACTGTAAGCAAGTCCCCGTGTGACACCCTGGGCTTAGACCAATAAGGTACAGGCCCCTGAACCTTTGCACTCACATTACAGGGGCCGGTGTGTCTGCAAGCTTCTGGAAGCACATCTCTTTGTAAAAAGATTTTAAGTTATTTTATATGCGTTTCTTGTGCCATCCGTTGTTTCAGAAGTCAAGTTTAGTCTGTGTTATTAAATCTCCCCACACAAATAATTGACACCTAGTACTAAGTTTCGTGCCCAGAAAAATAGTTGATAGCATGGGTTTGAAACAAAATGGAAAGCTCCTTCTTCAGAAAGGACTAAAAATTGCTAGTTAGAGATTTCTGGTCTGACCAACAGATCTTACTGAGTTCTTTTCTACTTCTCAGTACATAGCAACCCAGCCTTCTTCTTCCTAATTCTCTACACATACTCAGTACCCAGTGAACCTAGACTCTAGGGTACAGTCAGTGATTCTGAACTCCAGTTCCACATTAATGTCACATAAGGAATTCCTAAAATCTACTGATACCTGGGTCTCCCCAAAGATTGATGAAATCAGAGCTCTGGGGGTAGGGTCTGAGCAATGGTTTTTAACATTTTATTTGAATTATTTTTAAGAGCCCCCAGATGATGATAATATGTAGCCAGTTGAGAAGCACTGGTGTAGCTGAAGAGAACTGGGCTCTGAACTGGCAGGAGAGCTGGGCTCAACTCTAGCCTGTGTGACCATTTATAAATGGCTTTTCCTAACCAAGCTTCCTTCCTCACCTATAAAATAAGGATGCTATACTAGACCTCTCATGGACCAGAACTCTCTCTTTTCAGCTGTCACATTCTAAGTTTTAATGTTCTGAGGTCAAGATAAGGAGAGAGAGCAGAATGGGGAATAACAGCAGAGACCTTGTTCCTCTAAAAGGGCTGGATGCACATAGGGAAGCAGACAGCAAGAGGGAAAACACAGGAGCGAGATGCTAATTGGAAAGGATAAGGGACATGTCAAGTTGTCAGTTTCACTCGCAGGAACCTGGTCTGTAAGAGCTAGAACTACACCGTGCAGATCACAGGGAGGATCCTGGGCATGTGGCTTCCATCCTCTCTCCTATCTGTCTATCTGTTGGCATGCTGCTCCTCTGCAGAAGGCCTCTATTTGTTTTCGTAAGACGATTAAGTCCTTCTACTTCTCCCTCAGCAGAGCCTGTGATTGAAAGTGACAATTGGAGCCTCCTCTATTTAAAAGCTGCCACTTTCTATTAGCAGAAGGATCGACTCGGGTTGGGGGACATTTTATTGATGCATTTTAAGACTTGTTCACAGAGAGTCGAGTAGGTGTGCAAGGGGGTGGGGTGAGGTACACAGAAAGGAGGTCTGGCTGGAGGAGAAGTGTCGTGGCTCCATTTTTAGTTCCTCTTTTAAAGGTAGGTTGACATGGGTCAAGTCCATTACCTTCATCCAAAAGGGCAGAGTGAAATGGAAGGCTGGGCAGAGAAAGAGTGACTTGGGACAGTCACTGACTGCAGGCACCTAAGGCCAGTGGGGCAGGGGAGCATATGACCATCTGTCTGTCACCGAGTTAGAGCTGAATTCGCAATTCAACTATAAAGTAAAGTATTGTCGATGCCTTCCGTCCTCTCCTTCTCTGACAGGAGGACCTCTCCTCCCATGTATGCAGTCCTTTCTTTCCTCTCCAGTTCTCAGATAAAACTTTTAGTCATTTACAGTACCTCCTGTAGAGCAGGCAACTTCCTGAGCCCTGGAACACAAAGGTGAATGATGACTAGTCTCCCAAGGACTCCAAGGGCTCTACTCTCTAAGAGATAGAATGATAACCAACAATTAGACTAGCATGTGACAGACAGAAGAAGAGGGACCTAGGCCCACTGGGGACACAGAGCACTTGCCAGCTGAGAGAGTAAAGAGGGATGCTGAAGCTTATTTTAGACATTAGCAGGAATAAAAGTATTCTAGAAAGACAGAACAGTGTACACAAAGATATGGAGACCTGACTTGCATGTCCCATTCAGAGAGCTGCATGTGTTTCAGTTTAGTTGGAGTAAGTGTTCCTGCAGTAGAGAAGTAGAAGGAAAGCTGGAGGAGAAACTAGAGGCCAGATCGTCAAGGATAGGCTAGATTTAGTTGAGTTAGAACGTCATCTGAACACTGAAGGTAATCAGTGAAAGACATTGGAGAAGAATATATGTTAGATGTACAATTTAGAACAATCACTCCAGGAGCAATATGCAGGATACATTAGAAAGGGGAAAGACTGGAGAAAGGAAAGAAACAAAAACGACTTCATAATAAAATGTAGACAGTCCTTTTAATGGAGCTGTAGGCATAAGAGGGAGGAGTTTTTCTAGGGCATTCTGAAATCACATAGCACAGGTAGACAATTTCTCTTTGTACTATCAGTCTCTACCTCTCTTTGAGCTTCTAGGTCTGGTCATGAGGTAGACACTCTGGTCTCAGAATTTCTATAGATAATGCTTATAAGGGTGCCTAACCTTGACTGGAGAACATGCCTAGGTCACGCTCTAGGATCATACCTGGCAGGGATCTGTCTTTAAGTTGTAGAGTCAAACCCTTATCACTTCCAGCTGCCAATATCTACTGTAGTATCTCTAATGTGAGTTCCACCAGTCCATCTTGTTCTTATACCTGACAAGTTCACCTTTCTTTTCTTTTCATCTCTGATTAGATTTACCAACAGTGAAAAGCTCAGTGGTTATTGGAGAAGCAATGGAATCCACTGGCCTTTAGAATATCTGACTGTGTGTTTCCCAGAGACAACTTGACTTAGCTACTCCTGACTCATTCCAGCTCATCCCTGGCAGGTGGGAAGTAAAAGCACTTTTTTCAATAGGGAATAACAGTGCAGGACATCTCACTGAGCTTCTGAGCCGTGGTCATGAATCTATAAAAATTCACCCTGCCTGAGTGCTCTGAATCAGATTCATGTGGAAACTTCAATCTTTGTAGTTTCGAGTCCATGATAAAATCGAGCCTTGAAGGTGCTCCCATGTGTAACTCTATCTCTCTGCCCACTTTGGGCAGGAAAGATGGTGAAGATGGGTCAGATTTTGAGAATTGTTTTAATAAAGTACAACCATCAAGACTTAAAGTTTGACGGCATTCAGGTGGAGATGATGACACTCAGATTTCTGGCCTAGTCATAGCATGAATGGAAATGCCAGCAACTGAGATTAGAAATGGTGAAGGAAATGTTGTTTGGGGATGAGATGATGAGTTTAGTTTTGAATATGTTGAGTGATTCTTCCAGGTAAAAACACTTAGCCTATTGTTGGTTATGTAAGTATGATGTTCTGGGGAAAATTTTGGCCTGGAACACATAATTTGAAAGTTATTAGTCTATATGTGGGGGTGGAAACACTCAGAGTAGATGAGGTTAGCAAATAAGAGAGTCTAGGATAAAACTCTAGAATGCCTGTATTTCATGGGTGGGTAGAAGAAGAGATACCCACAAGAAGGGGAAATAAACTAGAGAGATAGCAGGAAGGTCAAAGGAGTGTGGAATCACAGAAGGGAAGATAATCTAAAATCTCAAGTAGGATGACATTTTCAATGGGTCACTCCAGCAAAGAGGTCCCATATGATAAATATTTTAATTTGGCAATTAGGATTTTCTAATGACTTTTTCAAGGGGAATTTCAGTAGCGTAGTAAAGGCTGCAGTCAGATAGAAATTCATTTGAAAATGAGCTACAGGAATGGAGGCCCAGAGCATGGACAAATGTTTCAAGAGTGTGTGAGAAAGGGTGGAAAGAGACCAGATCATGAGCAAAGAGGAGTGGGAAGAGTTTCGGTTTGCTTCTTTTATAGGAGAGGTTATGTCGAGAATATTCCCAGGCTAAAAGGAAGGCTCGCCCAGACAGGAGAGTTGAATATGACCAAATGGGACAAGGTTTTGAAGATGTGGGGGAGGGTGAAGACAAGGACATCCCGGAAGTGTGAGGAGGAGGGACATGTCATCATTTGATAGTAGAAGTAAGGGTGAATGTGGTTAAAGCTACCTATGGGAGGTGGAATGGAGTGCTGAGGCTATCACTCTTGCTAGCCTCAATTTTCTTTCTTTTTTTACATTTTATTTTATTTCTAAGTGGCAAATAATAATCATATATATTTATGAGGTAATATTTCAATACATTGTTGAATAATCAAATCAGGCTAATTAGTATAACCATCACTTTGAATATTTATTACTTATTTGAGGTGAGGACATTTAAAATCCTCTTTTAGCTATTTTGAAATATCCAATTAGTTCCTACCTATAGTCACATTGTCGTGCCATCAAACAGCAGAACTTATTCCTCCTGTCTAACTGAAACTTTTTGCCCATTAACCAACATCTCCCTTTTTCTCATTCACCCACCTTCCCAGACTCTGGTAACCACCATTTTACTTTCTAGCTTTAGTTTGACCTTTTTAGATTCCACATATATGTGAGATGGTGCAGTGTCTGTCTCTTTGTGCCTGGCTTTTTTCACTTAGCATAATGTCCTACAGGTTCATCCTTGTTATAGAAAATGACAGAATTTCCTGTTTATTACAGTTGAATAGTATTCCACTGCATATGTATACCACAATAACCTACATATCTATCAATAGATAAATGGATCCATTTTCTTGATTAATAAAAAAATCTAGTTGGAACTGAGTGCCTGAAAGCTCAGTTTTTCTCCCTCCTTCTGTGTGCTTCCAGTCAAAGTCACATGAATGGCTCCTTCCTGATCACAGAGTAAATCACACCCATTGTCCTGATTAAACCCCTGGAGAAAGGGACAGAAGATTGGCACCATAACACTGATGAGGAAACCTAGCGAAGCCAGGGACCTGCCCAAAGTCACAGAAGGAGCAAGTGGCAGTGCTAGAACTGGAAGCTGTCCCTCCCTGTCCCCCACCCCCGCCACATCCTCAGCCACCCCAAGCAGGAGGGAAGGAGGGATGTGCAAGATTCAATGGGATCCATCCCCCCCCCAGTGGTCCCTACCACAAATGAACAATAGGAAAGCAGAAGAGCAGGTGCACTTTGCAGCTTCCAGGTCGGTCCTTGCAGAGGCAGGTGCAGCCCAAGTGCAGATGTTTGCAAACACAGCCAGGCTCCCATCTTGGCCTGCAGGAGGGTGGCAGCACTCTTCATTGTTATGCTTGGCTCTTCTTACTGGGGGAATCTTTGCTGTCTGTTCCTGAGAGCAAGGAGCCTTTGATTCTGGAGGAGTGATGCGTTTTCTGACTTTGATCTCTCACAAATCAGATCTTTGCACACTCTCAAGAGAACACTTTACATTTTAAAGGCTCTGAGCTAGCTGTCTTTTTTTGCTCACCTGTGGAGCTGTTCTTCCTCCTACTGCTCATCCTTCCAGCAAAATGGGTCCCTAGGTAGCCTGCCTGGGATAGAGTCAGTGAAAACAGGCTGTGAAAGAGTTCCTGAGTAAGCGAGTGAGCGACAGCCCAGATCCTGGGACAGATCCAGCCCCCTTCCTCTGGCTTGGAGCTGAGAGGAGCATCCACTGTTAAGGGAAAAGGACTCAGAGCAACAGAAAATGGGAAGCCCTGTCAGCTACAGGAAAAGCAGAGACTTCTTCAAAGGATTTGCACATTCCGCCACTGAGGCTTTCACACTCCTCTGTAGGATGGGCTGGTAGACAACATCCCCTCCATTTTGCAGATGGCAAAATTAAAACCCAGAGCAAGTCACACAAGCAATTTAGGACTGGTAGGTCCAGGATTATGACACACACTGTCGGACTCCTTACCATGTACCATTGACCACGCAGGCCACAGGGTCTCTAGGTAAGGCTAGAAGACACCAAACAGGCATTTGAGGGCAGGGTCCACCTGGGTTGAGAAAAGTGTGAACCTGATAGGGTTTCAGACTCCACAGCAGTACACTGCTGAACTTGGGAGTTACACAAATTGAATTCTGGTCTTGGTTCTCCTCTATGTATCAGCAAGTGGAATCTTGGATAAATTACACAAAATTTCTGAACTGCTTCTGTAATCAAACTTGTCCACCTGTATCATAGAAGAAAATCAAATAAGGTAAATTATAGATGTATTTCATCTTATGGTGCTTTTGTAGATATTGTGTATTTTACAAACAGAAGGTTTGTGGTCACCCTGCATCCAGCAAGTCTATTCCACGCCATTTTCCCAGTAGCATGTGCTCACTTTGTGTCTCTGTACATTTCGGTAATTCTCACAGTATTTCAAACTTTTTATTATATTTTCTATGGTGTCTTTGATATTATTATTGTAATAGGTTTGCAACGACATGAACCACACCCATATAAGACAGTGAATTTAATCAATAAATGTTGTGTGTGTTGTGACCACGCCACTAACTGGCCATCCCCCCCACACACCTTCTCTCCCTTCTCTTCAGGTCTCCCTATTCCCTGAGACACAACAGTATTAAAAGTAAGACAATTAATAATCCTATAGTGGCCTGTAAGTTGTCGAGTGAAAGGAAAAGTTGCACATCTCACTTTAAGCCAAAAGCTAGAAATGATTAAGCTTAGTGAAGAAGGCATGTTGAAAACCCAAATAGGTTGAGAGCTAGGTCTCACACCAGTTAACCAAGGTATGAATGGAAAGGGAAAGTTCTTGAAGGAAATTAAAAGTGCTACACCAGTGAACACAGGAATGATAAAAAAGCAAAACAGCTGATATGAAAAAGGTTTGAGTGGTCTGGGTAGATCCATCTAGTCATAATATTTTTCTAAACCAAAGTCTAATCAGAGCAAGGCCCTAACTCTCAATTCTCTGAAGGCTGCGAGAAGCGAGGAAGTTGTAAGAGAAAACTGGATGCTAGCAGAGGGGGGCTTCATGAAGTTTGAGGAAAGAAGCCGTCTTCATAACATAAAAGTACAAAGTAGCAAGTATTGATGCAGAAGCTGCAGAAAGTTTTCCAGAAGATCTAGCTCAGATCATTGATGTAGGAGGCCACACTAAACAACAGATTTCAGTGTAGATGAAACAACCTTCTGTTGAGGGGAAAAACTCATCATTTAGGACTTTCATAGCTAGAGAGGAGAAGTCGATACTTAGCTTCAAAGCTTCAAAGGACAGACTGACTCTCTTGTTAGGGGCTAATGCAGCTGGTGATTTTAAGTGAAAGTCAATGCTCACTGATCTTTCTGAAAATTGTAGGGCCCTGAAGAATTATGCTCAATCTACTCTGCCCGAGCTCTATAAATGGACCAAAAAAGACCAGGTGACAGCACATTTGTTTATAGCATGGTTTATGGAAAATGTTAAGCCCACTACTGAGACCTACTACTCAGAAAAACAGATTCCTTTCAAAATATTATTGCTCAGTGACAATGCACCTTTGGTCACCCAAGTGCTGAGGGAGGCACACAAAGAAATTAACGGTGTTTATATACCTGCTAATACAACATCCATTCTGCAGCCTATGGAGTTCTTTTGACTTTCAAGTTGTCTTGTTTAAAACATACATTTTGAAGCACAGAGTTGCCATAGATAGTGATTCCTCTGATGGAAATTGAAAACCTGCTGGAAACAGTTCACCACTCTAGATGCCATTAAGAACATGCATGATGTATGGGATCAAAATAACCACCTCAACAGGAGTTTGGTACAAGTTGATTCCAGCCCTCATGTATTACTTTGAGGGATTCAAGCCTTCAGTGGAGGAAATAACCACAGATGTGGTAGAAATAACAAAAGAACTGGAATTAGAAGTGGAGTCTGAAGATGTGACTGAATGACTGCAATCTCATGATAAACTTGAGTGAATAAGGAGTTGCTTCTTATGGATGAGCAAAGAAAGTGGTTTCTGGAGATGGAAACTACTCCTGGTAAAGATGCTGTGAACACTGTTGAAATGGCAACAAAGGATTTAGAATATTACATAAACTCAGGTGATAAAGCAGCAGCAGGGTTTGAGAGGATTGACTCCAATTTTGAAAGAAGTTATATTGTGGGTAAAATGCTGTCGATCAGCATTGCAAGCTACAGAGAAATCTTTCATGAAAGGAAGAATGCGTTGTTGTGGCAGACTCTTTGTTTTATTTTAAGAAATTGCCACAGCCACCCCAACCTTCAGCAACTACCGCCCTGTTAGTCAGCAGCCATCATCACTGATTCAAGTCTTTCCACTAGTAAGAAGATTAGAACTCGCTGAAGTCTCAGATGATCAATAGCATTTTTAGTGATGAAGTATTGTTTAATTAAGGTATGCATTTTTTAACATAATGCCTTTTGTCTATTAAGTCACACTTAGTAGATTACAGTATAGTGTACACATAATTTTCATTTGCATTGGGAAACCAAACAATTTGTGTGACTCAGTTTATTGTAGTCTTTACTTTATTCTGGTGGTCTAAAACCAAACCTGAGCTATCTTTGAGTCTGACTATATAGGAAAATTTGCAAAAAAGCAAGAGAATTTTATATTCTCTCCCATTTTCTCTCTGCTGTAACTCCACATAACTTCTTTTTTTTTCTTTTGCTCTTTACTCAATATTTGCAGGGTCAAGATCCTTCAGAAAGCCCTGGATTTCAGACCTGGTTCTGTCACTTGTTGCTTCTGGGACATAGGAAAGATCAATAGTAAATTGTGACTAACAAACCTGCTTGTTTATCAACAAACAACCTCACTGATGAACCAAGGTCTGAATGAGCTCTTTGAACCCTGTAAAACAAAAACAAAGAAGAGGACAAGCTTCTTCACACATCTCAGGTCTGGGTTTTTCTCTTCCCACCTCTCTGATGGAAGCATCATCTCAGAAACCAGGAAGCAAGGACATTTCTCTCTAAGAACTAGCTCACGCACCTCTCCCTGCAGCATATGGAATCTTCCTTTGGAAAGCTTGGTTGGCAGGTGAACAGCTGTTGCTGGTGCCCTTATGAATAAGCGGCAATAGCTCTGATAAAGTGAGCTTAAGAAGACAGCTTAACTACTTTGCTGCAAGAACAGGCTTGTTTTGGTTTTCCTTAGCTTATGCCACCCCTCGATTTATTTCTCCGGCTTTTGTGTATTTAGCAATCATATAAACTGGCATTCACTTAGAAAAAATGCCCTCTGGGAACTCCAGATAGTGTAACTTAACAAAATATATATTGGCTAGCAAAATATTCAGAAAACCAAATTTTTATAAAATATAACTAGATAGGTAAACATCAGTATGTATCAAATGCCCTAACATATGTCCATCCTTTGTCCCAGGATTCCACTCTTCAAGGCTTTTATCCCTCAGATAATATGGGATAATTGCAAATAGGGTATGTAATCAGAAAATGTCTGAGTTATTTTTCATCTGGGGAGGTGGTGAACTGCTGCAACCAGGGACACACGTTGTGAAGGTTGTGAAATTCTAGTTGGCTAAGGACTCTGGGAAGACAGAGTCATGTACTTAGCATCACCCTGATTTCTTGATAAGTCTCAGTTTGGTCATCTGAAAAATGAATAAAATACTTACTTCCAAGAGTTTTCATGAGCATGGAAATGCTTCGTTCAATAAGTAACCAACAGCACTCTGTCCTGTACTGTTTATCCTTTGACGTGCCAGACAGATTCATTCCCTCTCTTAGACTGCAAGCTCTTGAGAGCGGCGACAGTATGCTGTGTCTTCCAGTCCCATTGCTGAGAGGGAGCCATGGCTAACTTTCCTCATATGCACCTATAAATATGTGCAGAATACATACTATTTTATACAATTATAACATTAGATATTTTACATTGTTATACATAAAATGTTAAATGGATATTAACTAACAAATACATAGTCATATATGAAAAGTTTTATATTAAATGGGTTCATAATATATATTTTTAATTTTTTAATTTTTTTTAAATTAGGTCCTCACTGTGTTGCCCAGGCTGGTCTCAAATTCCTGGCTCAAGCAGTCCTCCCTCCTTGACCTACCTGGGATTACAGACGTGAGTCACCACACCCAGTACCTTTCTTTTCATTTAACAGTGTAACTTGGACATCTTATCATATTGGTGCATATTGATCTTCCTTATTCTTTGTATTGACTACATAGTACCTTAAAGTATGAAATAAAGTGTCACACATTTCCTTAACTTTCCTAATGGATTGCTGAACGTTTCATTTTTTTCACTTTTACAAACAATAGTGCAGTGAAATCTGGTGTACGTATACCATTGTTCACATATATGAGCGCTTCTTTGGCGTCAAATCTTTAAATTATGGGTCAAAATCCACATATTTTTCATATTTTGATAAATACTATCAAATTGATCTTTAAAAGGCTATTCCAAGATATCCTCCTGAACATTAGTATCTCTGTCACATCTAATACAGACTAGACCTGGGTTTTACCATTCTTTTTCATTGTTGTCAATTGAGAGAAAAATTATATCTATTGCTGTTTTCATTTTAGTTTTTTTAATAGTGAAGTTGAACATTTTACTTGTATTTATGTGTGCGTGTAAATTTTCTATTCATGCCTGCTGTCCATCTTCTTATTGATTTTTCCCCTTATTGTTTTATTTGGATGGTTTGTACATGAAGGATTTTAACCTTTTTATTTTTAATTTTGGGATACTTTTGTTAGACTTTTAATTTTTTTTTTTATTGTAGAGACGAAGTCTCACCAAGTTGCCTTGGCTTGAACCCCTGAGCTCAGGCAATCCTCTCACCTCAGCCTCCTAAAGTGCTGTATTACAGGCTTGAGCCACCGTGCCTGGCTAGATTTTTAATTTTTTAAAGTTTTGACTTAGAAAAATGTGTGGGTTTTTTTTTTTTTTTTTTTTTTTTGCTTTTTTCTATAGTTTTATTCATTAGCATATGTCTTTACTCTTTCTGATTTTGGCATTATGCTTTAATTGTCCTATATTGTCATGGCCTAATTAACACACTCCTCATCTGTAAAATGATAAGAGTTGAATAATTTAATCTCTAAAGTATGTTTTAAGAAGTCCATGATTTTACATGATCTGAAACCTCATTAGTTTAGACAAAATTCATGGCAGCCAGTATAAATTACTGAAAATAATGTATACTGAAGTATACACTTTAAGAAAAATGTTTCATTCTTTGTATACATAAAGTTTAGCTATAAAACGGGCAACAAAGCATTGCCAGGTAAAAGTCTCATTTGACCTTTTATAATAAAAAACATCATTATCATACAGATAAACTTGTTGAGTACCAAACTGAAAATATTAACTATCCCTAACCTTTCCACAGTGCACCAGAGTAGTGAGTCAAGGAGGCCATGGAACCGTGGCTCTATCCTTAAGGCTCTGAATGATGGGACCAGGCACAGGCACCTGACCCAACAGCTGCCAACCCATTGGCTGGACAGTAACCTATGGCCTGTGTGATTTATTTTGAAAAGTGAAGTAAAGAAAAAAGTTGGCATAATCAGAGTTCTTCTTCAGTTATCTAATTTTTTGGAAACTGAAGGAATAAGCCACTTAGCAGTGGTGCTGCAGCAGAGGGGTCATAGCAGAGAGAAGCAGATCAAGACAGATATGCTCTTCCATGTGTATGCTGCCATTTTAAGAAAGTCCAGCTCCACGGGCATGCAACCAGTGGTCAAATACACCCCATGTTTGCAAGGGTGCCATTAATTTTTAGACTCACTGCAAAATGAAAACGGGGGGCCCTTGTTTACAATTAATGGATTTAACAATTAATGTTATTTTTAAACTTGGATTTTCTTCATGAAATCCACAGGACAATGGAACATGCACCAGAGACTGGAGCCTTGGCAGCTATGGCACCACTGCCCCTCCTGCCTTACGTCCTCAGATCTGCTCCCACTCACCCCTTCCTACACTCTCCTCCTCTGCTTCTCCCCACACCACCCAGCAACCTATGCTGCCCTGGGTGCAGTGAGGAGCTGGGTGTGGACCAGGGAGGGTCAGACTCCTGTGACCTGTGGCATCTGCAGATAGGGTGTGGCAGCTGTCCCTGCCCCAGGCTGGCACATCATGGCTCATTTGCCAGGAGACTCAGCAAAACAAGTCTCTTGCACTCTCCTGATCTAGCTACCTAGTGCACTGTACGTAGAAGTTGCAATACTATTGGGCCTTGGGATTGCCTATCTGCCTTGAACGGGGGTCCATGGGCTCATGGGAAGGGGAGATGCCTGGTTTGACTTCTCTGCCCCTCACTGGGGAACTGCTTCTGTCTAGTGGCTGGCAAGGAAAAAGAACCCAGCTGTGGGTGCCAAGTCACAGAGCCAGGCTCCTAGGCACCTGTGAGGGTCTGCACCTGCCTTATATTTTCATGCCCGAGGAAGGCCAATATCAAATAACAAATAAAAAACACCATGACAGGTGGAGACAGAGAGAAAGAAAGAAAAAAAGCTTCCATGGCAGTTTTCCCCTGCTTTGTGAACAAGGGCCCCACATTTTCATTTTGCAGTGCGTCTAAAAAATTACGTAGGGGGTCTTGACTCTAAGTCCCTAGCGGAAGCCATTAGTAGGGAAGAGAGAACAGAATAGATGCAGAGAGAGGAACTGAAACACTGTGAGAAGAAGCCCAGGAACTGACGAGTTTTCGATTCCAGTTCAGGAGCTCCTTAGAATCAACCCTCTCCTCTTGAGGCAACGGAAGAAGGTCTCTGCATCTTGCCACCAAAGGAACCTGCTTAAATGATTAAAGCAAACACTTGTTGAGAGACAATTGCAAGAGGGGATACAGAGGCTCATAAGTCACAGTCTTTGTCTCAAGCAGAATTAAATGGGGCATAATATAATAAATAGTAATAGCGAGAACAAAAATAGGTAAACCCCAAGAACACTGACACCATGCTAGGCACTTTGCACACATTATCACATTTAATACACCAACCCAACAATTGCAAGAGGAAGGAACTATTAGTTTACAGATAGGGGGAGAGAGGTTTAGACAATACAGTTAGCAGAGCTAAGAACTGACTTGCAGAGTATGATAAATTGTCTCAGAGTGCATAAAACCAAAATATTGGTGAGAGTGTACAGACTACTCCCAGCTGAAGAAATCAGGGAAGGCTTCTTGGATTGAAGGAGTGCAGAATGAACATGATTGAATAATGACTAGATGAAACAATGGAAGGGAATTGGATTTAAAGAAAAGATTTTAAGAGGCAAAAATAGAGACAAATTGTTAGTAAAAGGGCTGTGGTGGAAAAGGGTGCAGTGAGCTTGGGCCTTGGGAAGTAGACAGCTAGGTTGGAGTTGAGGATACTTAAAGGGAGTTAGGAGTCTGATTAGACCAGAAATGGAGAAAGCCCCAGCCACTGAACATTTATAAGCGGGGGGAGATATGATCAAAGTCATGCTTTAGAAAAGTTAACTAGATAATAATGAGTAGAGTGGATCACAGGGAAACAGAGGTCAAGGAGAAGTTAGAAGCCTGAGCCAATTCAGGTAGAAGGTAATGAAGGTAATGAAGACCCCAAGAAGGTAGAGGGAAAGGAATTGAACACACTTTATTTTTATTTTATTATTTTATTTCATTTTATGAGTCAGGGTCTCACTCTGTCACCCAGGCTGGAGGGCAGTGGCGCAATCACAGCTCATCACAGCCTCGACATCCTGGGCTCGGGCTAATCTTCTACCTCAGCCTCATGAGTGACTGGGACCACAGGCACACATCACCACACCTGGCTAATTTTTTGATTTTTTTGTAGAGACAAGGTCTTGCTATGTTGCCCAGGCTGGTCTCGAATTCCTGGGCTCAAGCAATCCTCCCACCTTGGCCTACCAAAGTGCTGGCACTATAGGCATAAGCCACTGCGCCTGGCCAAGACACACTTTAGAGGAATAAATAGTTGTGTAGATGCATGAGGAGGGTATAGGGTAAGTAATAAAAGATGGCTGTTAGATGCTTAGGATCAGTATTAGAAATACCATAGTTGTACAAAGCAAATATGGCCTATCTTACATAGTGAGGGAGTGGCATGAAATGGGATTCTGGGGAAGATCCAGAAACACTGGGTTCTCCCTGTGCTATTAACCTTGTTTATAACAGTAACAGATTTAATAAATGCTTCCTTTGAAATTTCAGTCCAGTTCCAGTCATCTTAACATGAATTCAGTAAAATCTCTTATATGGGTTTTCTGAATATAGATAGTCAGAATCTTAACATGAAAATAGTGATATCTCATTAACTCAATCACCAATATTTTAGAATTTGTGATTCTTCTAACTATCCAGGCAAAAATGTCTTTTTATTCAAGCAAATTTAGGCTTCATAAACTAGCATAAATTACAAGCTGTCTACCACATTTAAGAGAGTAAAATATTTTCATCTAAGCCCCCTACATCTTTGTAAGCATCATTTACACAAAATGGCTGTTGCAATGTTCTTTATAAATCCTTCATTTTTTCATTCAAGGAGGCCTTTTCAATACTAAACAGGACTCGGATCATGTGCTTGAGTTACTGTGCACTCTCAAAAGTAATAAAACCGCATTTTTAAACTCCTCCTCCATCTCTGACTTCTCCCTGATTCAGACTGACCTTTACCATACATCACTGTAAAGAAATCCCCCCGGGGTTAGTTATCATGGCGAGATGCTAGTCATCTGAAAGGCGAGGTCAGTGTCTCTTTGTAAGGTCTGCTCACACTCTGAAAAGGGCCGCTGGAGGCCTGACAAGGAGGCTCGCCCAGTCCGTTCCACCCCACTGACTTCCAGGCAAGATCGCCCCAGCACACATCTGAGTCTATTGCTTTTAACTCCCATCTACCTGAGATCCTGACACCAGCTCCTAGATTCTACACTAGGACATGACTCGGTCTCACCCAGTTCACGCACCAGTAATTGGGTCAGTCCTGTAGTTATTGACTTATTTGTAATTTCAAAAAAGGTTACATGTCTGGGAAAGGAGTCCCCATTTGCTAGGGTAGAAAAAAGGGGGCAGCTTAAGCTCTGGGGACTGGAAGCGGGGATAAAATTAACCAGAAGCCTGGGGGACTTCAACCATACATAATTTCCTTAAGACGAAAATTGTTCTAGGCTGAAATAGACAACTAGAGAAGGCTGCAGAAACTTCTGCTCTCAAGTCTCAAAATATAGAACAGAGCCTCACTACTCTGGGTTAGTCTCTATGGGCAGAACAGCCTCTGAAGTCTAGCTGCAGGACTCAAAGACTGTGCTAATTTGCACCTTGGGTAACTATACCACATGACCACAATCAATGAGAAAGAATTTTCCCAACCCTCAAATGAAACCAGTCACATGATTTCATTGTCCTGCTGTGTGTATTGAGGAGAATAGTGTTGCTTTCTCTGCAAAATTACTCCCTGATATTTAGGCACAGCTATAAGATCAGTGTGTGATATTATAAAGAGTAAATAAAAGGACAAATAAACCACAATTAGTGGACACAAATCTCTCATTCCATTCTCCCATGAGAGTCACTATAACAGCTTTCAGCGTATCTGAGTTATTTATATATGCATCTGTCTTCCTAAGCTCTTTAAAATGAGTCACTTAGAACATCTTCCACAATGTTCAACAGTTAGCTTTGCATACAGTAGGCACACAATAAATAAATTGGGCCTGTTAGCAATGACTAATTTTGATTTCTCTAGCTGGACCTTGTTTTTCTAAATGGATCTCTCGGGGCTTCGCTCATGGGTGAAACACTTCCCGCCTATCCCTTTACATTCCAGACGTGCCCAGAGGCCTTCCATGGGGAGGGTAGAGTCCAAAACCAGTGTACTGGCATGACAATCCCCTCAGGCTTCTGGACATGAAACTTGACATTTTTTACATTCTGTAGAGATACTGGCTTACATTTAAATTTCAGTAGCTTCCCATTCCTCCTCCCTGTCACTCCCAACTAAGTAAATTATCTAGACATGTCTTTCACTCATTCATTGTAAAATAAACTCGCCTTCTGGAGAGAAGGTAGCTTTAGGGGCTCCTACTGCCAGGCTGACATGCCCAAAGCTAATATTAAACCAGTGACCTCAGATCTCCAAGAGAACACCTAGGGGCCACCACACCTGAGACTGCTCATTCTCCCAGCCAAGACACACACCTGGTTGTAGGTAGAAAGTGGATTTCCCATGTGAATCTTTTCCTGACGCCCTGACCCCTTTGGAACCTGACCTTAAAGAAATAAGTTAAATGTTTAATTGTGGAGGTATTATCAGGTGTAAACAAAGGACAGAGGAGATAGCTTGGCAGAGGCTAGATAAACTACTTCCTCTTTTTCTGTCATTTTCTTTTTTAAAAACTCGACTATTTCAAAGGCATCGATTTCTGACTGGTGCTGGGAACACTCTGCATTTATAGGCCCATCTGCATGTCTGGTATATTTACATATAATGCTTGTTTGGGGAATAAATGTTAAGAAAGCCTCATTGTAACAAATTGAAACCTGAACATCTATGCCAGTGAACAGTTAAAAAACTCTCAAATAGGAGAAAAATTTTTCAATAAAGGAAGTTATTAGTTCTTATCTGAACTTAAAAGTTGTACCAACTTTCCTCGTACCTGATGATAAGTCATTTCTTTCTGAGAAAATAATTTGGTACCTGGTCATCATAGAGAACAGTCTGAGAAGAAGAAGTCAATCATTGGTTTCTTGAACCTATAATGTATAGCACTGGAAAAGGCTCTACAGGAAGGATTCTTGGATGGCATAGGGTATCTGGCTCCTATAAAAATGGATCAGAATCACAAAGGTTGAAGCAGAATCGAAGTGATACAAGCTTCCCTACAGCCCACTCTCATGGTAGCCCTGTTGCTCCGTAAAAGTATCAACTGAGTGAGCAACTCTTATGAATACATGTTTGTCCTCAAACGTGGAGGGCTGGGAATGCAGAGAGCCATAGTCCTCAGTTCCTCAGAGAACCACAGTCAAGGTGAAGTTCAGTGAACAAAAGTCAAGGGACGAACTGGATGGGAAGAAAGGCAGGGGATGAGAGAGTCTTGACAGACATTTCCCCCAGTTTCCTTGGTCAAACACCACTCACCATGCTCTTTTACAGCACTGAGCTAATTACCTTGAACTTGTTCACGGTCCCTCTATTTGTGCAATCTGGAATAACGTTTGATTTCTTTTATTGCTCCAGAACCTGGTGCCAAAGACATTACAATTTTATCTGCCTCTGCACTCAGATGCATCCTCTCAAGTCTCTTGCCTGTGACTGTGGAAGATCTGTTTTACCTCTAGATATCTTGTCCCTAGCCTCATTACCTTATTTGTCACTACACTGAATCAGATAACCAAATTACCTGCCTTCTTCAGCGAGCATTTAGAGTTTTATTTCCTTCTTACTGGTCACCTTTGTCCCCCTCCTAACCACCCCAGCGCCCTTCAGCTCCTGCGGGGCTTTCCTGACTCTGTGGAAGGCAGTCGGTCCCCAGACAAGAGTGCTCAGCTCAGCCCCCTCACCTCGTTCCCTGAGGGCCGAACATCACCACCTGCCCAGATCTCAGTATCAGTGACATAGTCAGTCCCCCAGCTTCATCTACAAGCAGCTACCTCAAGCATCTGCAGAAATTACCCCATATTATGAATGTGATAATGGGGTCTCCTAGAATATCTCCCCCTAAACAACCTACTCTACTGACATCTGATTTTTTAAAAATTGCATGAAACAGAATAACACCCAAAACTCTGAATGTTTTCCTTTATTATTCAAACAAGCATTATGTTACTCATTTTTTCCCTACAGGTGGAATATGATTGTCCCAATTAAATGGCCTCCAGAGCCTCTATTTCTTTTAACACTCGGCCCTCTTACACCATATCAGTGTATGGTTGGGTCACATATTGGAAAGGGTCATAGTATTGGGAAACATTCTAAATGATGGATTCTCTGAGGGCTCCTAGCAAAGGGTATCAGAATCACAGGGATTGGAGGTAAATTGAAGTAATACAAGCTCCCCTATACCCTACTCTCATCTAGCCCTGTCTCTCTACCAGCTGAACAAGCACCTCTTACTAATGCACGTTTGTTCTCAAATGTGGAGGGCTGGAAACCATTTGTGATAGAGAAGTCCACTCTCCCATAGTGTACACTCACCGTGGGAGGGCCATAGACAATGTCTGATTCATCCACGTACCTTCCAAAATATAGCACATAGCACAATGCCTAGCACTTAGCAGGCTTTCAACAAATATCTGTTAAAGAAAATTATGAAGAGGAGCGACAAATCGAGAAGACAGTCTAATGATATGGGAACAGCGAGGAGACAGCACCATTTATCATGGAGTTTTTTCCCCCCTCAAAACGTTAGGTTTTCAAATGTTCACTTTTCAGCTTCTGTTATTTATTCTTCATATGTGTTTTCATATGTTCTGCCTTAGACTGAAGTGTCTTTTTTTATTTTTTTCATTTGACAGTTTTAATTTCCAAATCTCTTGTGGTGGCATGATCTTCTTATTCTTCAGTATTTCTTAGGAAATTGGTTTCTCTTGGGAAATGCATGTCAGTTTCTAACATTTGTCCCCCATCTCCCTGAGAATTCCAAGGCAAACAAATTATTTAATTTGTTTAGCTACATCTATCTCTTTTTTTCATGAATTACCCTTCCCATGTCTTCACCATCCAACTGTCTCCTTCAATGACCCCTGTTCCTTACGCACTTGAAATTTTTCCCATTATTTATTGTAACCTTCAGTGCAATCTCTTTTTCATTCACTACCTTTGCTTTTCTTATCTTTTTTTTACACTCTCTGGACTTTGTTCAGTAATCTTCCCTGGCCGCTTCTGTACCCAATGCTTAATGCCTCGCATATGCCTCTTTCTTACTTTTGATTACTTTTTTTTCACTTGTTCATCCACATTGTGGATTCTCTTATTGCTAGGACTGCATGCAAGATGACCCTTGGGCTTGTATTAATTTATATTTGAATACTTTTCATTTCCAGCCATGTTCATAATTTCTTCCCTCACTTCAGCTCATATGGTTTCACCTGGCCCCTCCTATGCTCTTCAGAAACGCATGGCGTCTTTTTGATATAGGATAGTGACAATGAATTCTGCTTCTAGCCTCAGCTGCATTATCTGCTCCCCAAATTAACAGGAGGTAGAGGAAAAGGTGCTGTTCTCGTCCCAGAAAATAGATCTATAAGGAAGTGGTTCTTGTAAACAGTAGGAAGGACTTTCTCTTACACTGTCTCTTGTTTACCCATGTACCACCCAGGCAGCAAACATTCACAAGGCAAAGCAAAGAAAGAAAAAGGTTCCTTTTAGCTGAGATTCCTCCAGCCCCTCAGTAATGTGGAACCTAGCAGGACGTTTTCAGAGGAATGACCCTGCACCCAGAATGAGGGCCGCGGAGCCCAGCCCTGGCGTGGCCACTAACTAAATGTGGTACCTCAGCACCTTCCTTTCCTTTATCTTCCGTCTTCTCTTTCAGCCTGTTTTCCTTATTTGTAAAACTGAGGGGATTGAGCTCCATAATTAAGGAGTCTATCTGTGATTCCAAGGGTGTCCACTGTGACTATTTTCTCTCTGCTGCTGACACAATTAAGACATAAATTTTGTTCTCATTAGTCACACCTTCCCTTTTGTTTTCTTCACCCCCTTTTAGGCATTCCTTCCTCCCCATCTCTCATCATTCCCACCAAGTGCTGTCATGTTTTGTAATATGCGAGCCCCCTTCCCTTCCACACCCTTGTGCTGGGTGGGAGGAAGTTTCCTGAAGTTATTCACCTGGGCTGCCACTGGCTGAGAAAGCAGTGATGTGAAGTGGTGAAGACAGCCAGCCCTGGTTGCAACTATAACTCTGTGACCTTTGACATGACGCTTGGCCTCTCTGTGCTCCTGTTCCTCTTCTGCAAAATGAGGACAACATTGGCACCTAAATCAGGTTTCTGGAAGGATTAAGTAAATTAATACTCATAAAGCATTAGAAGAATACCTGGCAGGAAGTCATGGCCATTTTAAAATGAAAGACCGAATTCTAGTGAGTTAGTTTCAAGAAACAGCAAACTAAAATATTTAGAGACTTAGGGAGGACTTTCAGATTTCTCTAAACTCATAGCACATGCCATCCTCTAAAACCACATGTATTGGTCCTAGGGGAGCACAGACCTTAGATTTAACCTAGCTACCGTATATCATTTTATATCAAAACTTCAGTTTCCATAGAAATATTCAGTGTATATATTTTTGTATTTTGAGTGTAAAGAATGTTTCACAGCAGGTCCCTTTAAAGTGAGGGTTCTCCACCAGAAAATGTGTATGATCTCTGAGACCTTTTAGTTTCTGTTATAGATACAACTTGTAACCATGAGATGACCTAATTTTAAATTCCTCTCTGCCACTAGAATCTGAAATGTATTTTCTCCAGCAGGTAAACTTGGTCAACTCACAAAATCCAGCATGTTTTAGAATGTCCTTTTCTCCAGGTGAAAAGATAATAGACGAGAAAGGTAGATGCCTTTAAGTAATAAGATGTTTATGCCTTCCAGATATCTCATTGTTTGAGGTTCGGACACAAGGGAATGAACATAATTAAAATTGGAGTCGTTGATGCTACTCCCCCAGATTTAAGGGACGTAAGGAAGCATGCCATTTTCCTGAAAGGCAAATCACACTGCAAGCCTGGGAGACGTGGGCAGTTTGCTGGAGATTTTGCCCCATGAGAAGTAATCTTTTTTAAGACTTGGTTGTACCTACTCTGTGAGTGAAAAATCGTCTTTTGAAATGAAATTGATGTGAATATCATTGTTACAGGGAAAGTACCTCACCAACCTTGTCTTTCCAATATCTAAATAGAAATGTTTGGAAACTTCCAGGCTGATGATTTGAAATAGAGCTGATATTTAAGGAAATAATAATGAAAAAGATAAGAGAGGCCTCAAAGATTGGAGATGCATTTTCAAGGCTCATTGTTATTAGAAATATAACTTTTTCTGATATTAAAAATAAATCTTTAATTCCCCTCATGCCATTCTGAGTCTCTTCTACAAGCATCTGGATAAAGGAATCCCATCAAATCCACAATGTTTTGAGACATTCCTGGAGCATGGATGTTCTTGAGATTATGCTTTTGGATTACTTGAATAGAAATAATAAATACTTTCAGTACTTAAAACTGTAATGCTTTGGGTTGGATTTGGATTTTTGTTTCATTTTAGTAAAAGGTGGAGATTCAAAGTCGCCTCCTTAACCAGAAGGATATATTGGATGTGAATATAGTTTATTGCTTTCTGACCTACATTTCCCCTTTTTTCATCATTTGAAAAGTTACTTGACAAGTTGAACGCCTGCAGCTCAGCATTTCCAAACATCTGCCTTGAAGGAAGCACTTTGCTTCAGATTTTCACATGATGATCAAAAGTGGGTTTAACTTTCTCAGGTTAAATGGGAACAAGGGGGATGGTCTGACAGAGATAGAAATATATTTGAGAGAAACATAAAAGGGAAAAAAAATACTTGGAGCTGTCAGAAGCTTAACCTAGAGTCAGCTTGGGCTCATGGAGACAGCCTTCAACTGAGAGACAAGTAATCTGGGTCTGGCCCTCATTCTGCCCCAGTTTGCTCATCTGTACAATGGGGGCTCCAGAGTCTACCCATTTTCAAAGAACATAAAGTCAGTGGGCAATGAAGATAAAACCTCCCATCTTGACTCTGCTGTAAACTAGCCATGTGGCAATGGGACAATATGCTATCCTTTGAACTTCACTTTCCTGGAAAAGGTGTTCAAGATCCCTAACACCTCTAACATTCTGATTCCAAACTGAAAAAAGAAAACTTAAAAACAAAGATTAGAGTTTAATACCAACCTAAGGAATTGTAAATTAAAATAAATAAACACACATTTTTAATCCAATCCTTTTTTTTGAGTCAGTTTCTCACTCTGTCACCAGGCTGGAGTGCAGTGGCACAATCATGGCTCACCTGGCCTCAGGACATCCTCCTGCTTAGCATCTCAAGTAGTTAGGACTACAGGTGTGCGCCACCATGCCTGGCTATTTAAAAAAATTTTTTGTAGAGTCGAGGTCTTGTTGCTATGTTGCTCAGGGTGGGCTTGAACTCCTGGGCTCAAGTGATCCTCCTGCCTTGGGCTCCAAAAATGCTGGGATTATGGGCAAGATTCACCACATTTGGCCCTAAGTCAGTCCATTCTAGTATGAGCCAGAACAAAGGTTACAACTGTGAGCAAAATTAAACAGGGTCCCTCCCCTTTTCAGGGCTTATGGTCTAGGGGGCAGTGTAGACATTGATCAATTAATCATATAAACAAATACGAAATTATATCAAGATAATTGTTGAAAAGCCTGAGAAAGAAGAGAACACAATGGAGAAAAATTAAATGTCAACAAATGACTTTATAACATATTCTGAAATTAAGTCGATGCAAACTTGAACTACAGAAAATTAAGAGTGCCAGTATGTTTTTCATTATCATCTGTTCCGGAATTCCAGAATGTGTCACGGAATGGGTTACATAATGTATTGGAATGGGTTACATAATGTATTGTAAAGTTAGTCAACATCTTCTGGGGGTCTCCTTGGTTCAATCTCACCTCAGCTTATACAGTCAGTCAATATGCTTTTATTGTCAAAGTGCTGTGTCCCAGACCTCTTGCTGGGCACTAGGGATACAGTATGAACAAGTCAGCTTTTGCTGAGGTAGCCATTGCTGCACAACAAAACTTCTCAAAACTTAGTGGCTCAGAGCAACTATGATTGATTGATTTTTGTGACTGTGGGTTGGCTGGCTGGTCCCTCAGCTGATTTAGCCTGGCTCTGTCATTGTGCTTGCATTCAGGTGGAAAGTTGGTTGGGATGCAGGCCTGGGATGGCCTCACTCCCATGTCTGGCAGTTGGTACAGGCTGTTAGCTGGGCTGCCTTACTTCTCTTCCCTGTGGCCTCACGTGCAATCAGAAGCCAGATCGGCTCCTTGCACAGTGGTCTCAGGACAGCATCCCAGAAGGAAGAAAGCAGAAGCTGCAAAGCCTCCTGAGATCCAGCCTTGGACATCTTATCACATCACTTCTATTGCATTTTGCCAGCCAAAGCAAATCACATGAGCATCCCAGATTCAACAGGCGAGAAAACAGACTCCACCTCTAAGGAGTATGAGCATTCCAAGATGGTAGGAATTTGTGGCAGTATTTCACAATCTGTCAAACATTACAATTATGGACATGGGTTCTGGAACCAAAGATGGGTTTATATCCTTCTCAGTCACTCACTCACTACCTAAGCGTCGAGCGAGTTTCTTTACCTCTGTGTGTCTCAGTTTCTTTAACTGTAAAAAGGGAACACTAACAGTTACCACCTCATGGTGTCACTGAGAGGATTAAGGAAATCAGCACACATAACACAGTGCCAGGTTTGTGGTAGGCACTGAATAAAAGTTGGCTATTATTATTATTATTCCAGTCTATTGGGGAGACAGACATTCATCAATAAACTGCATGCAAAGGTATTTAATTAGCATTAAATATTTATAAATTAATATTATAAAATATTAATTAGTGTACATGCTAATTTACACTAATCATTAGTACAGATTAAATTTTATTAATTAGCATAAGTACTCTGGAGAAAAAATAGAGAGCAATAAGAACAAATAGTACAGGGCGAGTCAGGAAGCATCCCTGAGAAGTGACCACGGGCTAAGGCCTGAATGGTAAGCATGGGAATCCCGAGGCAGGTGGGAACACAGGCCGCATGGGAAGGCACTGGGCCCACGAGGAGCTGAACATTTCATCTATCATTCTTTCCTGCCCTCAGCATTTGCTTACAAGACTTGGATATTATTCACTTCACATTTTGCCAACCTCTTCTTGAAAGCCCAGTGAAAGCTATCAGGGAAGCCAGAGAAAGGAGAAGAAAATTCCCTGCCTCTGCAGTGACACTAGCTAGTCTAACCCTACAGTTGACCAGCTGTGCAAACTTGAACAAGTGTCCCAACCTCTCTGAATCTCAGGCTCCTCATCTATAAATGAAAACCAGAGCACCTTCTTTTCAGGGATGCTGTGAACAGGGTGTGATATTCAAAATCTTGAGTAATAAGAACAGACATGAGTGGGCGTGTGTACCAGTGTTTACTGCAGAGTCTTGGGCCTGGTGGTGAGAATTAAATGATGTCACATATTTGAAGAATGCCTGGAACAGTGGGGGCTGATAAACAGTTGCTCTTCTTATTACTATTTATGTTCACGTTCCCTCTGGCTCCCCAGCTTCCCTGTGGGGCTCTCGAGGGACCACACCCCTCTCTCCCCACAAGCCCCCTCACTGGGTGACCAGCCTGGGTTCCAGTGCAGTTGCTGACTGTCTGACTGGGGTTTTGATCATGGAGATTTAACCTGTCCAGCTCTGTAGAGATGACTGAAGATGAATTATGTGGGCCAGTCCTGCAATAAGAGGTGAGTTTGAAGTTGGAAGACCTTACAGGGATAGATCTCCTTTTCTGGGGGTCTTCCCTCTGCCATTCCACCCTCCTCCCTCCTCTGCCCCACACGCCCTAGAAGCACCCCCTCGGAGGGCAGTTAGGCTTCAGGGCTTCAGCCAGTCTTTCCCTTTATCCCCACCCCACCCCACCCCCACCACTGTTTTCCCTTTCTCTCTCCCTCTCCCCTCTTTTTTTTTTTTTTTAACATGCAAGTTGCCATGAAAAATTTGTTAATGAAATATTTGCTCAGAAGTCTGCTCTGGGCTAGGCTGATAACCTATCTGTGTTTGAGTTTGGCTTCCCATATTCTAAATACTCATCTTCTGTCTGTTTAGCTTATTGATTGGTTTGGCAGGAAGAGAAGCCTTGTCATCAGTGACCAAGGTCAAACTAAACAAAAAGGGAAGGGGGGCAGGGAGGAGAAGATGAACAAACAGACTCGGGAGGCGAGAGAGACTTGTCCAAGTTTTCTTGAAGGGACAAATCTCCCCTCGGAAGCGACCCCCTCACCCCCAGGTGTCAATTTCACTCTGGCTGGCACAAAGAAGACTCGACAGAAGAGCCCTGTTGGGGACATAAGTGCAGATGTTGAAAGGTGAGAGGCTGGCAGACAGTGCGAACTTAGGGAAGCTTTCTTGGACCACGCCTGGATGGGTGTGAGGGAAACCGTGTGTGCCTCAGGCGAGCAGTGTGGTGGTTCTTCTGAAGGCTTAAGTCTCGCTTAGGCTGACTTTTTAGTTAAGGCACGATAGTTATTAAATCAGAAGTAAAGCCAACGGGCAGGTGACATTTGTAGCACAAATCCATGGTCCATCACTGATAACCCACAAGTGTGTATGAGTTTATTGGGATTTGAATGCATTACTTCACGTTTTTGCTTTGAACTCTCCATCTTAATCCTGTTTTCAAAGAGTGACGGTTGACGAAGTGATGGGCATCCGCTGGTCAGGCAATGCAGGGAGTGCCCAGATGTTTAGAAAGAGGCCAGATTTGGGCGGGATGCTGCTATCATCACACTTGGCTGTGTGACTGGGTCAGACTCACTTCTCTCTGAGCCTCGATTTCCTCATATGTAAAAAAGGGGGAGGGGCATCAAATATCAACTCAGAGTTGCTGTGAGGAAGAATGAGAGAGCATCTCTAAAGTGCCCATGAGTGCAGAGTGGTCTGGAAGTTATTGTTTGGGATCAAATGTCAGCTACAAGGACATCAGAAAGCATAACCTCTCCCCTCCACATACCCCTCCCTGCCACTGCCACGGATAGTGAGAGTTATTTGTGCAAACTTGACTTGCTCACTCACCGAACACAGGCTATTGAGACTTGCCAGGTGTGCTCAGTACTAGGAATGCAGGTACAGTTAAGACACAGTCCTAGTTCTCGAGGAGCTTAGAATATTTGTTGGAGAAAAGCCCAGCAACATGGAAAGTAAATGGTCACAGAGGCTATGACTCAAAGGACAATTCAGAACATAAAGGAGGAGTGACCACTTCTCCCTGGAGGGCGGGGTAGGGAGGGCTCACAAAGGCTTCCCAGAGGACCTTTTGAAATAACTGCTGTTTGCCAGGTAGGCAAAGGAGAAAGGCAGCACAGAGGACAATGGCATCAAAGTGTCAACTGCACAGCTGGTTCTGAGGACAGCCAGTGGCTCCTGTGGCCGGAGGGCTAGGTGGGGCGGGGTAGAGGAGAGACTGAGGCTGGAGAGAAGAGTCAGACTGGAGGCAGACGAAGCTGATATGGACTCTTCTTCAGAAAATTGTCTACCAATGGGGGGAAGACGATTAGTTATTGGAGAGACATTGGTGGAGACTTTTTTAAAAAGTAGACTTGAGTACACTCATAGGGAGTATAGGAGAAACCAGTAAAGAGGGAGAAGTTGAAAACATGGGAGCCAGCAGACCTAGATGCTGGTCCAAGGATCGAGGGAAGGAAAGCGACCATCAGTCCAGAGCAATGAGAGGGCCTTCTGCATGAAGAATGACGCCTCTTCCTCTGAGCCTGAAGTTCTCGAGAGCAAGTGAGAGGCAAGTGAGATGAGCGCAAAAGCGATGTCTGTAGGTGAGGACAGTACTTCAATGCTTGCTCCAGAGAGCTTGGATTTCTTCTGAGGCAGAAGGTAGGTTATCTGCTGAACAGGAAAAGCTGGAATGAGAGAAGAGAGTGGAGAAAATGGAATTTTTTTCTGGGAAATGAGAGAGTTAACTTGGCTATGTTAAAGAATTGCCCGGGAACCTGAGGGTCCAGCTGAGGCCACAGATGGAGCACCTGCAGTGGCCCCAGGAACCCATTCCAGGTATTACTTCATCTGAACTCAATCAAGAGAAGGCATGAGGCAAACTGTTAGACTGATTCAGGGATAAGGTTTTGTGGGATGATTGTTGCCCTGAAAGGAAGGATGTGAAGACATCGAGGACACCAGATAGAACGTTGAAGTCTTAGTGTTGGCAAGAGGTGTGAGGCCTCCTCAGGAGATCAGCCAGAAAAATAATCAAGAGACAGCCAGTCTTTATGATGTGAACCAGCGAGTTGGCTGCGAGCAAGGAACAGAACCAGCCGATGGGCAGGAGGGTGTGGCTGCAGAGTCAAACATAGGGGTTTCAGATGAGGGTGGGGGTAAACTCCAAGGGCTTACCGAGCCCAGCAGGTGACTGGGGAGTTATAGCTGCCATAGAGTTAAGATGAAACTCTTTGGTCTCTGGTATGTCACCTGGATACTGTACACAGTCTCACAGGTAGGTCAGCACCTGCAAGGTCATATTACTCATTCACAGGCCAGGAGTCAGCAGACATTGCAGTGAGTTTTTGCAAACTGTCTTATTCTGTGGTTGGCCCACAGAGTCTGAAAATTCTGCTACCAGAAGTTGTATGTGAGTCCATCGAAAAATAGGAGGGAGACCTCATACATTGATTATAGCCATGGCTCCCAAACTCTGCACTCAGGCACTCAGGGGCAATGCAGCAAATTCACAGAGGGTGCTACAAATTAAAAATTGTTAATTTTTGAGGGAAGCACAGCAACTGCACATAGTTTGAGGTAGTTTGCATTTTGAAGATAAATGGTACTATATTCATCTCAATGACATCACATCTTTCCAAAGCTAAGTTGTTGGTGGTTTACTATGATAAAAAGCAGGTACTGAGTGAAGATTGGTATGGAACAGGGAATGAAAGCTACGGGGTCCAGTGTGACTCCAAGGCTGGAGGAGTTGTGCAGTGCTTGACAGGCACACATGACCACGAGGAAGGAAGTGTGGTTAGGTAGAGAAGAGGATAAAAATAGCACTTTGGGGCAACCCCTTCGGGTCCCCTCCCACTGTGGGAGCTTTTCTGTGCTCTCAATAAATCCTGTTTTCTAAAAAAAAAAATTAGCACTTTTTCTTTCCGTTTATATGTATTGCTTCTTCAAATGTCTACTAAGTTATTAGAGCCCATAAACACTTTTTTTTTTTTTTGAGTTGGAGTCTCACTCTGTCGCCCAGACTGGAGTGCAGTGGCCGCTCCCGGAAACCACAGCCTCGACCTGCTGGGCTCCAGTGATCCTTCCGCCTCAGCCTTCCAAGTAGCCAGAATTACAGGCATGCGCTGCCACGCCCGGCTGATTTTTTGATTTATTGTAGAGATGAGGTCTCGCTGCCCAGGTGGGTCTTGAACCCTCGGGCTTAGGCAATCCACTCACCTCAGCCTCCCAAAGGCGCAGAATTACAGGCTGAGCTACTGAGCCCGGCTAGAGCCCATAAATAGTTAATAAGCTATTTATAGCTAACTACTGAACAAATTGAACTTTGGGGTATTTCCTTTGGCCTAGGAGTACCATAAATAGAAAGGAAAAATAAAAAACCACTAAGGCACTAGGGGTGCCATGAACAGAGAAAGTTTGGGAAACTTTGAAGTAATGGGTTATTCAAACTTGGGTTTCTGTTACAATATTCTTTTAATCTAGAAAGTTAGAGCTGACAGGAAGCTTGGAGATCATTTAGAATAACTGCTCTCATTTTACAGGGGTCATCCCTAAGCCAGGTTAAGGAGCCTTGTCAAAGCAGTTGTTGATAGAGCAGGAACCAGAATTCAGGTCTCATCATTTCCCCTCCAATGTCCCCTTCCACTGAAAACAAGTAGCCTAATTCATTTATATCATTTCTATAATAATAGTTAAAAGATTAATTTATTTTCTCTTAATGTATTGGTAACAGTGAAAGACACGTTCTAGCTGCTCCTCCTTGGTGTGAGCCACTAGTGGTATTTGGTCACACTCACTATGACACATCTTCACTTGCTGTCACACGCTGCAAGACCCTGTCAGTAAGTAAAAGCAAGCACCTTTAAATCACAATTCAAGAATATTACGAATACAAACATATTATTCTGGAGTCCCTTTTTATAACCAGATGAACTAACTCAAGCACCGTCCCATGTGCCAAGGGATATTCAGGGCCTTCCCCAGGATCACTGATGACTCCTGGGAGAATCCAGGAAGGACTAAAGGGAAGGCTGGACTCTGTTTCCTTCCTTGTGCCTTCCTGAATGAGTCAATGGTTGGCTGTTCTCTGCATCTCCTCCCACAGTGGTTCTTTTTCACCTCTGTTCGTTCCTGGTAGTCCCAAGTATGGAGTGCAACTCTTCTAATTTAATTCCCCAAGGCAACAGCTATATCAGACCAAGACTAATAGTAAGGGGTTGACAGCACCACATAGAGCAGAAATTAACTTAAATTTTAGTATTAGGAATCACTGTCAGAAAAAGTCGCCAGTCAATCCTCCCCACAAGACATTTCTCATTGGCCATGGTCTTCTGAGTTCTGCTTTCTACCATCTTCCACAGGTCACACCCATGTTTCTAGATGATTTCTTCCAGCTCCTCTTCGGAAATCTAGCTTCTAACTCCAAGCCAAAAATTCCAAATTGCTCTGTTTGATAGAGAATGTAATTCCTTTTGTCACAAGTCACTAAACTAGCCCCAGAGCCTGGCTTCCCACAACCAGATAAACCTCTCCAAACGAAACAAGGAATCAATATCTCCTTCAGGGGGCTGCCCCCTTCTAATGTGTACCATAAATCACAAAACTTCAGGGCTGCTTTAAAATATACAAAACTTCTCATGCTACACTTTATAAGCTAAAATAAAAATATCAAAAATAAAATGATTTTTTAAAATTTCAGCTTCAAATACACTGTATTTGTCTCTTTGTCTCTCAAGTTATCAGGGCCACTGTTTCCAAAGAATAACTGGGTTATTGATGATAGTCTCAGACCCAGAAATGATTCCCAGAAGTGTGGCCTGATTTCTTTCCAGCTCAAGATCGTGGGAGGTGTGAACCAGAAGCCAGAGCAGCGGGTGGGGCATCTGAGAGCTTTATGACAAGTCAGTGCTACTGTTGACACGTGAAGCTTCAGTGGCCCAGCCAAACTGATCAAATATAAACCCAATTTCTGATTTGCAGGGTTGGGTGGACTAACAAATTGTATCAGAGGCTTTGCACCGAAGCCTTTAAGAAAACAGAGCTATCGCCACAAACCCGAGACTCTCTCTGCCTCTAACACCTCATCATCACTGTTAATACATGATCCAGGTGAGGTACAGAACTCACCCAGGACAGGTGAATGACCCGGAATACAGGGGCTACAACCTCAGAGACAACAGCTAATGATAGTTATAGTGGATCAATTTTGAGGACTTTCTGTTAGACTGAGGCATCTTTATATCCACTGTCTCATTTAGTTCTCACAACAGCCCTAGAAAGTAACTAATGTTGTTATCCCTGAGTGTCAGAATGGTTTTATGAAATGGATTTTTCGCCTATAGTGGCTTTTGCTTACCCGGTCACCTTCTGCTTGCTCAAAATACATCCTGGCATTTGCAGCACTTGGAATGGGATTGGCATGGCAAAAACAATATTTTTTAAAAATATGTTCTTTATGGCACACTCAGCAATCTACTCTCTTTCTGCCCTGTCATCTTCAGCATGTGCTCATCACCACCAGCACTGTGCTTTCTACATTCCACACAGGAAAGAGGGAAAAGGCAAAAGGCAAAAAAGACAACTGCTAAGCTGAGTCTCCCACCCACCTTTCTCTTAAATTGCTTTCCTGGAAGCTATACCCAATGGCTTTTTCTTGCATTTCTTTGGCAGAAAAAAAAAAATCACATCATCATCCTGTCTACAAGGAATTCTGCAAAATGTATCATTTTAGCTAGTCACAGTGCCCTTTGATAAGAAGAATGCAAATTAAAATTACTCAAGTATATCTTTTTTGTGCTGATCAGATTGCCAAAAATCAAAATCTTTGATAACTCAGTGTTGGGAAAGATATGAGTAAAAAGATCTTTAAAATTCCTGGAATTTATACAACTTCTAGGAAGAACAATTTAGCAAAATCTATCCAAATCCCAAGTGCATATATCCTAATTTATTTTATTTTATTTTATTTTATCTTGTTTTATTTTATTAGTCAGGGTCTCATTCTGTCACCCGGACTCCAATGCAGTGGCACAATCACATTTCACTGCAGCCTTGGCCTCCTGAACTCAGATGATCCTTCTTCTTAGCCTCCCAAGTAGCTGGGACTACAGGTGTGTGCCACCACACCAAGCTAATTTTATAATTTTTTGTGGAGACAAGGTCTTGTTATGTGTCCTAGTCTGAACTTGAACCTCTGGGCTCAAGCAATCCTCCTGCCTCAGCCTCTCAAAGTGCTGAGACTACAGGCATGAACCACCACACCTGGCTGATATATGCCCTTTAATTACACTCCTAGGAAATTTGCTGTCAAGCCATGAAAAAAACATGGACAAAATTTAAATTCATATTACTAAATGAAAGAAGCCAATCTAAAAAGGCTACATATTGTATGATTTCAACTATATGACATTCTAGAAAAGGCAAACTATGAAGATAGTAAAAAGATCAGTGATTGCCAGGTATAAGGGGGAAGAAAGGGATGAATAGGCAGATCACAGAGGATTCTTAGGGCATTATTGTATCATGCTTTCTATGATACTATATTGGTAGACACATGTTGTTATACATTTATCCAAACCCATAGAATGTACAACATCAAGAGGGGACCCTAATGTAAATTATAAACCTTCGATGGTGATAATGGTGTATCATTATAGGTTTCTTGATTGCAATAAATGTACCACTCTGGTGGGGGATGTTGATAATAAGGGAGACTAAGTATATGTGAGAGTAGGGGAAATATTGGAAATCTCTGTACCTTCTGCTCAATTTTGCTGTGAGCATTAAACTGCTCAAAAAATAAAGTCTATTTTAAAATGTGTGTGTTTTTGCTTGTATATACTCAAAATATTTTTAGGTAGTTATAGATGAAACTGAATATATTCCCTGTAGTAAGAGAAAATCTGATATTAACACCAGATAAAACATTACAAGAAAAAATTTATAAGCCAATCTCATTTATAAATATAGATACAAAACTTCTAAATAAATTATTAACAAATTGAGTCCTGCTTTCTATAAAAGAAAATTATCATGACATGGTATGTTTTATCCTAGGATAGCAAGGAGGTTTTAGCATTTGAAAATGATTAATAAATTTAAAAATTAGAACTATCTGAATAAATGCTGAACAATCATTTGATTAAATTCAATATCCATTTGTGATATTTTAAAGATCATTAGCTAACATAAGTACAAAACATCTTCCTGAATGAATGCTATCTATTACAAATTTATAGCAAGCATCACACTTAATGGTGAAACATTAGAAGAATTTCCTATAAAATTGGAATAGGACAAAGAACTTTTCTCTCCTAATTTTATTTAACATTATACTGGTATTCTGATCAGCATAACAAAATAAGAGAGAGGTGGGAAGAGGGAGAGAAATACTGAAATACAAAAAAATAAAACTAGTCATTATTTATTAAAAATATGATTGCATACCAAAAAAACCTAACAGTTTTAACTGAAAAATTCTGAAACTACTAAGTACATTTAATAAATCCCTGGATAGAAAACAATTTAAAAAATCAACATCTCCACATATCTACAATAACAAAGCATAAAAGAAAATAGAAATAATACCCTTCAAAATATCAACAAAACTGTAAGATACCTTGAAATACAATTCATAAGATAGATGAAAAACCTTCACTAATTTTGTTTAAAAAAATACTATAACACTTGCTTGAGGAACATAAAAGGAAACAAAATAAATGAAAGTATATACCATGTTCATGGATGAGAAGACTCAAATTGTATATAAGACAATTCTCCCCATATTAATCTATAAATTCACTGCAATTCTAGTCCAAATCCCAAAGATTTATTTATGTAACTTGACAAGTTCACTCCAAAATTCATATTAAAGAATGTAAATACCAAGAATAGTAAAGACAACTTGGAGGGAAAAAAAGGTCCAGGAAGCCCTTGACTCATTAGTTATTAAAGCATATTATATAAACCTCAAACTATAAGAATACTAGAAGAAAACATAGGAAATACCCTTATGCACATCAGAGTAGGTAACAAATTCTTGATCAAGTCCTCACAAGTGAATGCCATAAAAGCTAAGATAGAAAAGTGGGACCTCATTGAACTGAAAAGCTTTTGCACAACAAAAGAAACCAATAGGAGGCCGGGCTTGGTGGCTCAGCCTGTAATCCCGTGCTTTGGGAGGCCAAGGTGAGTGGATTGCCTGAGCCTGCGGGTTCGAGACCTGCCTGGGCAACTTGGCGAGACCTCATCTCTACAATAAATTTTTAAAAAATAGCCAGGCGTGGTAGCACGCACCTGTAGTTCCAACTACTTGGAAGGGTGAGGTGGAAGGATCGCCGGAGCCCAGCAGGTAGAGGTTGCGGTGGCCAGGAATGGCCACTGCACTCTAGTCTGGGTGACTGAGTGAGACTCCAATTCAAAAAAAAGAAACCATTAGGAAAGTAGAAACAACCACAGAATGAGTAAAAATATTTGCAAATTGCATATCTGACAAAGGACTCACATCTAGGATCTACAAAGAACTCAAATGAAGTGAAAGGAAAATAATAAACAGCCCCATTAAAAAGTGGGAAAAGGACATACGTAGACACATCTCAAAAGAAGACATACAAGCAGTCAACAGTCACATTAAAAAATGCTCAGCTTCATTACTCATTAGACAAATACAGAACAAAAGTGAAGTCAGATATCACCTAGCTCCACTTAACTTACCATTAATAGGTCAAAAAACAACAGATTTTGATGCAAGTGCAGAGAAAAAAGAGAATGCTTCCACACCGTTGGTGGGCGTGCAAACAGTTCAATGTCTATGGAAAGCAGTGTGACAATTCCTAAAAGAGCTGAAAATTTATCTTCCATATGATCCAGCAATCCCTCTCCTGGGACTATACTGGGTGGAACATAG
This sequence comes from Cephalopachus bancanus, assembly GCA_027257055.1. NCBI lineage: Eukaryota > Metazoa > Chordata > Mammalia > Primates > Tarsiidae > Cephalopachus > Cephalopachus bancanus. Next base: position 1,346,246 of record JAPVLO010000079.1, on the reverse strand, counting down.
ATCATTCTACCAAAAAAGATACCAGCACACACATATTTATTGCCGCACTATTCACAATAGCAAAAACATGGAACCAACCCTACTGCCCACTGAAAGTGGACTGGATAAAGAAAAAGTGGTACACATACACAATGGAGTATTATGCAGTCATAAAGAACAAAATCATTAACTTCACAATAAATTGAATGGAGTTGGAGATCATCATACTAACTGACCTATCACCAAAACAAAGAACTGAATACTACATGCTCTCAGTCATAAGTGGACCCTGAACAATAATCACATGAACACAAGGGATAGATTGGCAGTCACTGGGCACTTCTAGGGGAGGGAAGGACAGAGGAGGGTAAGGGGCATGTGACAACACAAAGGGTACCAGACCCACTACCATGGGAAGGAGGGCCAGTTGGAAGCCCAACCTTCACCTGCATGCAGCCTACTTATATAGTTAATCCTCACTTGTACCCCACAGCTCTATAATAAAATAAAATAACATAAAAAATAAAATAAAATCAGGTTGTTTCTTAAAAATAAATAAATAAAACATTATATTTATATTTATTAAAGTAATATGAAATAATAAGATGAACAAATCACTGAAATAGAATATAGTTTTGAAACAAAATACTGTATATGTGGGAATTTAGTGTTTAACAAAAATAACAGATGAAAGAATATACAATAAATGGTGTTGAGAAAAACAGTACAATACTTAAGAAAAAAATACTAAGCTACATCCCTATGACATAATTAATAAAAATAAATTCTTTTTAAAAAAAATTTTTATTATAAAGATGTGGCAGCTGGGCTCGGTGGCTCAGCCTGTAATCCTGCGCCTTTGGGAGGCTGAGGTGAGTGGATTGCCTGAGCCCGTGGGTTCGAAACCTGTCTGGGCAGCGAGACCTCATCTCTACAATAAATCAAAAAATCAGCCGGGCGTGGTAGCGCATGCCTGTAATTCCGGCTACTTGGAAGGCTGAGGTGGAAGGATCGCTGGAGCCCAGCAGGCGAGGCTGTGGTGGCCGGAACGGCCGCTGCACTCTAGTCTGGGTGACCGAGTGAGACTCCAACTCAAAAAAAAATAAAATAAAATAAAGATGTGGGGTACATTTCAGGGTTAGGTATATAAACATTGATCATGCAGGTACCCTTGTTGATGAAGTATGCCCCTCCCTCCCCTAGCAGTTTCCCTCAACTGTCAATCCCATCCCCCTCCCCTGACAACTTTCCACTACTGCCAATCACTTTCTTATAGCATTATAATTGCTCAAGGTCCATTTATGAGTGAGAACATATGGAACTCTGTTCTTTGTTTCTGTGATAAATCACTGGGTATGATTTACTCCAAATCCTTCCAAGTTGCTGCAGAGTCCATATATTTGTCCTTCTTTATAGCTGTATAATATTTCGCTGTGTATATGTACCACATTTTTTTAATCCAATCCAGCTTTGATGGGCAACACAGTTCAATCCATGTTTTTGCTATTGTGAACAGAGCTGCAACAAACATAAGCTTGCAGGTATCTTTTTTGTAGAATGATTTGTGTTCCTCTGGGCATATTCCCAATGGGTGAATTGCTGGGTCATATGGAAGGTCAGTTTCCAGTTTTTTCAGGAATTGCCACACTGTCTTCCAGAGAGGTTGTACTAGTTGCATTCCCACCAGCTATGTAGAAACTTTCCTTTTTCTCCACATCCTTTCCAGCATCTGTTGTTGTTTATTTTATTAATGATGGCCATTCTTACAGGGGTTAGGTGGCATCTCAATGTGGTTTTGATTTGCATTTCTCTGATGAGGAGTGAGGCTGAGCACTTTTTCATGTGTCTGTTGGCCCATATATCTTCTTTTGAGAAGTGTCTATTCATGTTGTTTGCCCACTTTTTGGGGGGGCTGTTTGTTTTTTTCCTTTCAGCATGTTTGAGATCATTGTAGATCCTAGATGTTAGGCCTTTGTTGGATAAACAGTTGGCAAATATATTTTCCCATTCTGTGGGCTGTCTCCCTGCTCTCTTGATGGTTTCTTTTGCTTTACAGAAGCTCGTTAATTTGATGAGGTCCCACTTGTCTATTTTATTTCTTAAGGTATTGACCTTTAGAGTTCTGAATAGAAATTGGTTCCCAGTTCCAATTTCCATAATGGTGTCTCCTGCGTTTTCTAAGATTCTTATAGTTTGAGGTCTTAAATTTAGGTCGTTGGTCCATTTAGAGTTAATTTTTGTGTAGGATGATAGGTAGGGGTCCTGTTTCAATCTTCTGCATATGGTCAGCCAATTTTCCCAGCACCATTTCCTGAATAGGTTCTCCTCTCCCCAGTAGTTGTTGTTGGAGGCTTTGTCAAAGATGAGTTGGTTGAGGAATTGAGACTTTGCTTCCAAAATCTCTATCCTGTTCCATTGGTCTATGTGCCTATTTTTATACCAATACCAGGCTGTTTTGATTACTGTAGCCATATAGTAAAGTTTGGAGTCTGGAAGTGTGATATCTCCTGCTTTGTTTCTTTTGCTAAGGATTTCTTTGGCTATTCATGGTCATTTATGTTTCCATATGAATTTCTATATTGTCATTTCCAGGTCTGAGAAGAATGATGTTGGTAGCTTAATGGGTACTGCTTTGAATCTGTAGATTGCCTTTGGTAGGGTGGACATCTTAACAATGTTGATTCTTCCTATCCATGAGCATGGAATATATTCCCATTTGTTTGTGTCTTCTTGGATTTCTTTAAGCAGTGTTTTATAAGTTTCATTGTAAAGGTCCTTCACTTCTCTGGTTAGGAAGATGCCAAGGTATTTCATTTTTTTGTGGCTATTGTGAATGGGATTGTGCTTTTTATTTGGATCTCTGCCTGCTTGTTGTTGGTGTAAAGGAATGCAACTGTCTTTTGCACATTTATTTTGTACCCTGAGACTTTCCCAAAGTCCTTTATAAGTGAAAGCAGGTTTTTGACAAATTCTCTTGGATTTTCACGGTATGGGATCATATCATCAGCAAAGAGGGATAACTTGGCTTCCTCTTTTCCTATTTGCTTGTATGTTTCATAGAATTCTGCTAGAAAGCCATCCGGTCCAGGGCTTTTTTTTTTTTTTTTTTTTTAGGTAATTTTCATATGACAGAGTCAATTTCCTGGGTTGTTATTGGTCTATTTAGTGTCTCAGTGTCTTCTTGTTTTAACCTGGGGAGATGGTGTGATGTCAGAAAGTCCTCCATTTCATTTAGGTTACCAAATTTGTTTCCATATAGGAGCACATAGTGATCTCTGATTATCTTTTGTATTTCTTCAGGGTCAGTTGTGATTTGATCTTTTGTATTTCTGATTGTGTTTATTTGGGCTTTTTTTCTCTTTTTCTTGGTCATTCTGGCTAGGGGCCCATCAATCTTATTAATTCTTTCAAAGAAACAGCTTTTGGGGTTTTTTTTATGTTTTCTATGATATTTTTGTCTTCTATGTCCTGCATTTGAGCTCCTATCTTTGCAATTTGGATTCTTCTGCTAAAGTTGGGGTTTTGGTGGTCTTCGCTTTCCAGCTCCTTAAGGCAATTTGTTAGGCTCTCCACTTGTGATCTTTCCATTTTCTTGATGTGTGCTCGTAGAGATATAAATTCCCCTCTTAGAACTGATTTCATAGCATCCCAGCAGTTTTGGTAAGATGTTTCTTCATTTTCATTTGTTTCCAGGAATTTCAATTTCTTCTTTGATTTCAGTGTTGACCCAGTCATTGCTCAGCATCATGCTGTTTAGTGTCCATGTCTTTGTGGGCTTTGGGAAAATGTTGTTGGTGTTGATATTTATTTTTATTACACTGTGGTCTGAGAATGCGCATGGCAAGATTTCAACCTTATGGAATTTGTTTATGCTTGATTTATGGCCAAGGTTGTGATCAATCTTGGAGTATATTCCCTGTGGAAATGAGTAAAATGTATATTCTGTGGTTGTTGGATAGAATAATCTGTAGGTGTCTACTAAGTCCATTTGGTCAAGTATCAAGTTTAGGTTCTGGATCTCCTTTGCATTTTTTGTCCCGATGATCTATCTAGGGCTGTCAGTGGGGTATTCAAGTCTCCTGCTATAATAGTGTTAGAGTCAATATCTTTTTTTAGTTTACTTAGTAGCGGTTTCATAAATGCTGGTGCTCCTGTGTTGGGTGCATATATGTTTAGGATGGATATTTCTTGTTGATGGATTGAGCATTTTATCATTATGCAGTGTCTTTTGCTTATTTTTTAATTTTTGATAGCTTAAAGGTTGTTTAGTTTAATATTAAGATTGCAACTCCTGCCTTCTTTTGTGATCCATTTGCCTGGAAAGTCATTTTCCATCCTTTAACTTTGAGTCTGTGTGCGTTCCTTGTAGTGAGATGAGTCTCCTGGATGCAGCTAATAATGGGGTCATGGTTTCTTATCCAGTACACCATTCTGTGTCTTTTCAGTGGTGCATTTAGTCTATTCACTTTCAGGCTAATTATTGAAATGTGGGGGTTTATCCCTGTCATGAGGTTCTTATAGAGCTGTTCTTGTTCCTTTTTATTTGTTGTCTTTCCTTTGGTTTGGAGGTTGATTCATGTGTGTTTTAAATCTTTTCCCTATACTCTTGTAAAGAACATTGTTGTTCTTTTCTCCTTTTCTTCTGTGTTTAATACTTGTAAGTGTTTCTTGTAGAGGTGGTCTGGAGGCAGCATAAGTTCTTAGGGATTGGATGTCTGGGAAAGATTTTAATTCTCCCTCACTTATGAAGCTTAGTTTAGTTGGGTAGGTTATTCTTTTTGAAATTGTTTATCTTTGAGAACTTTCAAGATTGAACTCCAAGCTCTCCTAGCCTGAAGTGTTTCTGTAGATAAATCTGTTGCTATTCTAATTGGTCTTCCCTGGTAGGTAGTCTGATCTTTTCTCTTGCTTCCTTTAGGATGTTTTCTTTTATACCTACTTTGTTTAGGTGAATTATTATGTGTCTGGGAGTGGGTCTTCTCATTTGTTGTCTTGCAGGGGATCTCTGAATCTCTTGTGTTTGAATTTTTGCATCACTGATGCAATAAGGGAAGTTTTCTTGAATAAGGGTTGGCTCTGTTCCAGGGTGGTCTCTGTCTCTCTTTCTGCCTCAGGGAGTCCAATTACTCTTAGGTTCAGTCTCTTGAAGTAATCGTTCATCTCTTGAAGGTTTTGTTCTGTCTTTTTAAGATATTCTATGATTTTGACAGTTGGGTTAGTTCTGTATTTTGGTCTTAAAGGGGTTAGTTCTGTATTTTGGTCTTGAAACTCTGAGATTCTTTCTTCTGCTTGGTTAATTCTGATTTCCATGCTTATTAGTTTGTTATTTATTTCAATCACAGTATTCTTTACTGTTGTTATTTCAGTTATCAATGCCTTTCTATTTTCCTCTTGTCTCTCCTCAATTCTTTTTATTCTGTCTATTAATGTCTTGATGTCTGGGTTTGTCATATGTGACCAGTTATTTTGGGGGGTCTTCATTGTTTGTGTTCTGAAGTCTGTTTTCTCAGTGTCTGATCTCCCAGTGGTCTGTGTGAGACTATATTCTTCTTTTGGTTTTTCTTCATTTGTGTAGATTTTCCTCCCCACTTCTTCCTCCTCCCCCTATCTTCTTTAATTCTGTTTTTCAGGAATGGAGGGGTTGCTTTTACTTCTGTTTATTCAAGCTCCTATTCTTCCTTATGTATGTCCTCTGACTTTGTTCAATTCTAGAGCTGGACTGTAGGTTAGGGGTGATCCTTTTTGCAGATTTGAGATTTAATTGAGGGGGGAGCTGTGATTCAAATTCTATCTGCAGATCCCAGTATCCACCAATAGGTGTATGGATAATCTAGAACCCACTTCCCACTGACTTGCAATTTGTCCATGCAGTGGAGTTAGAAGTTTACTCCCTGAAAGCAAAATGAGGTAAGAAAAGGGAAAAGAATGGAACAGGGAGTAGGGGGAAAAGGTAGGTGGGGAGAGAGAAGAGTAAGAGGGAAAACAAACACACTGACTAACAAATGAAAAGAGACACAAAGACAAATACGAGTAAAAACAACAACAAACCAACCAACAAACAAACAAAAAAACTAAAATATACAATCATACAGATATACAGGCTAACCAACCTCCTTATTGGTGTACTATTCCCCTATACAAACATGAGTTCTAAAGAGAAAAAAAATAAAATAGAATAGAATAAAGTAAATAAACTAACAGAACCAAAGCAAGCATGATAACATTATTGATAACAGTAAGAAGAGAGAGGAAAAAAAGATGGGTAAGACAAAGAATTAAAAAAAAAATTAAAACAGGAGAACTAAGCACACTCTGAGACTTTTCCTTTAAGCCCAATATCCTTTCAGTTCTGATTTCTAGCTCTCATTGCAGGCTGGTGGAGTTGTTCACAGTTAGGATCAGTTGCCCCTGGCCTGCTGTGGAGGGTGGTTCAGATCTGGGCTGCCTGCCAAATCTGCCACTCAGATCTGACCTGGGTCTATCTAGCATGGGGGAGGGGCTTCTGTCCCTCTCATTTTGATGTTGTTACCTTGGATCCCAAGCTGGGAGACGGGCTGAGTTGGGTGGAGCTGGTCTCATGGCTCCAGCTGATCTCTTTTTCTGCTCAAGCCGGCGACTGCTGGGCAGTGCAGGCCAGCGTAGCACTGGGCTACTTGGGCAGGCTGGGTGGGAGTCAGGGGCCGCCCAGGGTGGGAGGGAGCAGGCAATGGTGGAGGTGGTGGCAGCCATTGCTTTAGCAGTGCATGGGAGGAGCTCTTCCAACCGGGCTCTAGGTGAGGGGTGGGGTATGGCAGTGGCAGCCACGGCAGCAGCTTCAGTAGTGGTGCTTGGGGGGGTGCTTCATGGGTCTGGGAGTCGTGGGTCGCCTCAGGTAGGAGCAGCAGCGATGACTGCCTGGGTACCACAGCAGAGGCAGCGGCAGCTGAGCAGCATGTGAAGAGCAGGCTGGCAACCGTGAGTGCCGTAGCCATCAGGGGAGAGCGAGAGTTTTTATAGATGTTCTCTTTCACAGAGGTTCTCACGGACCAAACTGCCCCATCGCCATCTTGCCAGAAGTCCAAAAATAAATTCCAAAGGATAAAAATTATAGGTAGCCATGCACAGTGACTCATGCCTATAATGCTATCACTTTGGGATGCCAAAGCAAGAGGACTGCTTGAGCCCAGGAGCTCAAGACCAGCCTAGGCAACATAACAAGATCTCATTTCTATAAAAAATAAAAAAAACTGACTGGGTGTTGTGGTATACACCTGCAGTCCCTGCCACTTGGGGTAAAAGGATTGCCTGAGCCCAGAATGTCGAGGCTGTAGTAAGTCATGATTGTGCCACCACACTACACTTCGGGAAAGAGAATGAGAATCCAACTCAAAAAAAAAACAAACTAGATTTTAAAAAAGAAAACTTATGATTGTTACAAATAGTAGGCCAATATGATGGTAATCTTGGAGTTAAAAAGGCCACCCTATAAAAATGTTCCCAAAAGCAGAAGCCAAAAAAAATTTTGATGCATTTGACTAGTTTATCAAACTTACATACTTCATTACAACAAAGGACACTAATCAATAACAATATAAGACCAAAACAAACAAATAATAGTAAGAACTATTTGTCACATAGAAAATAATCAGACTTAATATTCAATATTAAAGTATTCCTACAGTTAATTAAAAACAATAATACACATATTAAAATAGATACAAAATATGAATACAATTCACAAAAGAATGTGTGGCATGAAATAACAATATGAAAAGATGCTGGCTGGGCTTGGTGGCTCAGCCTGTAATCCCAGCACTTTGGGAGGGCGAGGCTAGTGGATTGCCTAAGCCCGTGGGTTTGAGACCCACCCGGGCAACTTGGTGAAACCTCATCTTGACAATAAATCAAAAAATTAGCCAGGCATGGTAGCACGCACCTGTAGTTCTGGCTACATGGAGGGCTGAGGCGGAAGGATCACCGGAGCCCAGCAGGTCAAGGCTGTGGTGGCTGGGAGCATGCCACTGCACTCCAGTCTGGGCGACAGAGTGAGACTCCAACTCAAAAAGAAAAGAAAAGATGCTCAACCTCTCTAGTGATCAGAAAAGCATATTTTAAAACAACAATAAGAAAACTGGCTCCAGGTAAGATGACATAAGCACATGCCATGCTTTTGCTTCAACTGAATGCAACTAGAAAACCTGGACAGATTGCCTGGCCCAACTACCTGAGGACTCTGAAGAGCAAACACCAATAAGTAGACTAGGGAAAAACACCAAAAAATCAAAGTACCTTTAAACTGGCAATAAGTATCTCAATTCCCCCACTCCCTGCCTTGTCCAACCCAAGTGTCGTTTTGGCCTTAATTCAGCTGAGAAATCCGAAGTAAACACTTCAGAAGAAACCCTCCAGTCCTCACTTAAGGAATCAGGGGCATTCTAAAGCTCAGAGAGAATGGGGAAAATTCTTCATATGCCTCTTTCCCCTTTCTTCATTCTCTTAAACACTCCCCAGGTAATTTTATGGTGGTAGCAGTGGCCACCAATAACAGCAGCAATGGTAGCCTTCTGAAGCCAAAACTCTAAGGGAGGAGAACTTTCTTCTCCATTTAAGGAAGCAGAAATTCTATGAAGGTGAAGCCAAATTCCATTGCTTTTCTTCCTCCCTCCCTCCCTTCCTTCCTTCCTTTTTCTTTCTTTCTTTCTCTCCTCCCATCACTTGGCCCCAGACACACTGCAATTGCAGGAGTGAGTGATTTCTGCATGGGAGACCAAAAGGGAAATCCTAGGAAACTGGGAGTACTGGGAAGATCACAGGGTGGGGCAAATCAGGAGAGTGACATAATAAACTTCTGGGCTCATTCCCAATCTGCACATGCTTGGGTCTAATCCTAACAAATATATTGAAGACTTTGAGAACTGGGCTAACAAATAGACCTCTACCCAGGTCCGAGAATGACCACTTGGTGGCGCACACATGGGACAGATCAGATTAGCATTGCAAAGACTGAAAACTGAACTGACATTGTAACCACAACTTGCAGAAGTCACATTGAAACTTGTGGTCTAAATCTTATGATCAATCAACCACTAAAACAAAAATATTAACAATATTCATGATCCAAACAAGGCCCAGAGTCTCATAACTTAATGTTCAAAATGTCACAAATCCAATCCAAAATTACACGTTATACGACAAACCATAACATTTTAAACTCACATAGAAAAAGTCAATAGACACCAACAAGGAGATGACACAAATTTTAGAATCATCCGACAAAAAAGTTAACGCAATTATTAAAATGCTAGAAAGAGAAGCACAAACACTCTCTAAGCAAATTTTTAAAAAGCAAATCTCCCCCATCCCCCAAAGCAAATTTTAAAAAAGAATCAGCAAAAATAAATAAATAAAATAAAATAAAGAATTAAATGGACATTTTAGAACAGAAAAATAATATTAATGAGAATTTAAAACTAACTGAATGGACTCATTAGCAGATTAGAGATGAGAGAGAAGTCAGTGAACTTGAGGGTAGATCAATAGAAATACTCTGCGGTGAACAATAGGGGAAAAAAAAGACTAGAAAAAAAAAACAGAGCCTAAGCAACATACAAAGCAGCAACAAAGGGTCTAATATTTATGCGATCAGAGTCCTAGAAGGATAGAAAAAAGAAGGAAGTGCTGAAAAACTTTTTGAAGAAATAATGACTAGAAACCTCCCAAATCTGGCAAAATACAGAAACCTAACAGTGCAAATTAAGTGAACCCCAAACAGGATTAAGCTAAAGAAAGCCACACCCAGACAAATCATAATGAAACTGCTGAAAATGAAAGACAAAAGCACTTGAATGTAACTAGAAAAAAATAATACCTAACCTTTGGGGGATGGGGGGAGATTCAAATTACATCAGAATTTTTCTCAGAAATCATGGAGGCCAGAAGGAAAAAGCACTAACTTCTAAAGGGATAAAATAAAAGAACTCTCAACCTAAAATTCTATTTCCAGCAAAAATATCTTTCAGGAATGAAGATGAAGTAAAGACATCTTCAGATGAAAGAAAACTAAAAGAATTGGTAGCTGTGGAGATGTTCTAAAAGAATTATTAAAGAAAGTTCCTTAGAGAGAAATGATACCATAGGAAACTTGAAATATTAGGAATGATAATAGTGTATCAGAAAGGATATATATATGGATAAATAGAATAAATTCTTCTCCTCTTGAGTTATTTAAAACATGCTGAAGTTGAAAACAAAAATTACAAGTGTCTGATACAGTATTCAATGTATGTAATGCATAAATTTGACATATATCAAATAACTATAGCATGAAGTAGAGAAGGTAATGGGACCTACATGGTGGTAAGATTTCTGAATTATAATGAAAGTAAATATTGTAAAATATTGTAAGTAGGCATGAAAAGTTAAGGATACATCTTGTCTTTAGAGTGACTATAAAATATATGCTCCAAGAAATATAGTCAAAATAGTAGATGTAAATTTAAAATGAAAAACTGTAAAACTCTTGGAAGAAAACATAGGAGAAAATCTTCATGACCTGGATTATGTGATGTGTTCTTGGACATGATACCAAAAGAAAAACTGATAGATTGGAGTTTATCAAAATTTAAAGCATTTTCTTTGAGAATGAAATAAAAAATTGCAGACTGGGAGAAAATATTTGTAAATCACAATTCCAACAAAAAGCTTGTATCCATAATATATAAATAATTATCAAATTCAACAATAAAAATGCAAACAACTCAATTTAAAAAATGGATAAAAGTTATGAACTGACATATCACCCAAGAGGATATAAGAATGGCAAATAAAAGATGCTCAACATCATTAGTTGTTAGGGAAATGCAAAACTAAAGCCACAGTGACACACTACTATGCACTTATCAGAATAGCTAAAATAAAAAATAAAGAGGCATTACCAAGTGCTGGCTAGTGAGGGAGTAGAGCTATGGAAAGACTCACACATTGCTGGTAAGAAAGCAAAATGGCACAGCTACTCTGGAAAACAGTTTGGCAGTTTCTTATACTTAAATATACACTTATCATTTGAACCAGTTACCCCACTCTTTGGTATTTACCCTAGAGAGATAATGTATGCCACTTACAAACCTGTATACAAATATTTAGAGCGACTATATTCATATTTTAAAAAACTAGAAATATCCCAAATGTCCATTGGGTGAATGAATAAACAAATTCTGGTACAACAATACAGTGAAATATTACTAAACAATAATAAGAAAAAAGCTATAGATATTGTGGAATAACTCTCATAAATCTCAAAAGCATTGTGCTGAGTTAAAGAAGCCATACTTAAGTGGGTAAAAGACATGAATAGGCACTTCTCAAAAGAAGACATACAAACAGTCAACAGATTTTAAAATGCTCATTAAAAAACTTAAAAATGCTTAAAATGCTGTCTCACTAATCATCAGAGAAATGCAAATCAAAACCACATTGAGGTACTATCTAACTCCAGTAAGAATTACCATCATTAATGATGATGGCTGAGTACCACATGTTCTCACTCATAAGAACATCTAATATAATACTACAAGAAAGGGATTGGTAGTAGCGGGACACTGCCAGGGAGTAGTAGGGAGAGTACATAGCATCACTAAAGATGCCTAATCCTAATCTAGCACAATGCTTTTGAGATTCATGAGAGTTATTACACAATATTAATAGTTTTTTTCTTAATATTGTTTAGCAATATTTCACTGTATCATTGTACCTAATCCAATGGGAGGCCCAAATTTCACCTATATGTAAACGATCTATGTACCCACTCCTGATTTGTACCCCACACCATTAAGATTAAAAAAAAAAAAAGAAGCCAAGCTTGGCCAGGCATGGTGGCTCATGCCTGTAATCCCAGCACTTAAGGAGGCTGAGGTGCAAGGATTTCCTGAGCCCAGGAGCTGAAGACCAGCCTCGGGAACCATGGAGGGAACTTGTCTCTACAATAAATCAAAAAATTAGCCAGGCATGGTGGCGTGCACCTGTAGTTCCAGCCACTTGGAAGGTTGAGGTGGAAGGATCACCTGAGCTCAGCAGGTGAAGGCTGCCATAGCCGTGATCGTACCACTGCACTCCAGCCTGGGCAACTGAGTAAAACTCCGACTCAAAAACAAAATAAAGTCAAATGTAAACAGTTACATACTGTACAATTCCATTTATGTGACAGTCTCAAAAAGACAACACTACAGTGATGGAGAACAGATTAGTGGCTGCCGGGGGTTAGAAATGGAAAGAGAGTGTCCTAATTGTGCATGTGTTAAAAATCTGTAGAACTGAACACCAAAAGAAAAAAGGTAATTTTACTATATAATTTTTAAAAATAGAATCTTATAGGGCAAAACATTTTTAAACATAACATTTTTTAAAAAGAAGAATAGTGAGATTCTGATTTTGTATCCATTAGATTAGCAAAAATTAGCACCCTTAATAATAACCTTTATCAAGGCAAAAGTTTGGGGAAATTGGTATACCAGAAGGTTGCTGGTGGGAGACTGAATGTGTAGGTCATTTAAAGAGAAGATTTAAATATTAGAATATTAAGAAATATTTTGTGACCCAGTGACTATAATTTTTGTGTATAAAAACACTCATATACATATCCAAAGAGATTTTTATAGGGATCTTCATTCTGGCATTGTTTGTAATCTCAAAAAAGTGGAAACATCCTACTAACATCATCAGTAGAGGAATAGCCAAGAATCTATATCTACAACCTGGAGTACAATACACCACACCAGAAGAACGAGGCAAATCTGTAGTGGCATGGAAAGAACTCCAAAATGTATTTGTAAGTGAGAAAAAAGCAAATTGCAAATCAATGCATACAGCATGTTACCTTTTATATATAAAAAAGGATGTTTCCTTCCTCCACAGACCTCACCAGACTTGTCACTAGCAGTTATTGCCACCTATCATACTTTTGCCTTTCCATTGCCTCTGTATATTGAATTCCTACCAAAGCTCCACAACCTGTATCCAAGCCTACTTTACTTGACAATTTTCTACATATATTTATTGAACAGCTAATATGCCTAATAATGAGTTCCTAATAAGAAACTGCATCTTGTAATTCTTCCAACTCAGTGTGATATTTCCCTTTTCTGAATCCCTAGAACACCTCTGGTCAACTTCTCTTGTTACATTTGTCATAGTTTGCCTGGTTTAATCTATTTATGTGCTTGCCTTTGCCACCATCCCTCATTAGACTGTAAGCGCTGAAGGGTGACTTTTTATATATTGCTGTCTCTCTTTATATTTCCGGCATCCCTCAAGGGCAGGGTTTTGTGGCTAGTAAGGCTCAGTGGGTATTTCTGATTTGACTCAATTCACTAAATTGAGTTAAATAGCCAGATAAATGGATGGATGAATGAAACTATTAATAAATGGTTCTGCAAATCTTCCCACAGTGCCCATCCGTGGTTCTTCACAGAATACACCTTCAGTCAATACTGTTGACAGACTGATTGATGTGTTTGAAAACGAAGAGTGATTCCTGGTGAGTCAGAGGTTTTCATTTGCTTCATGTGTTTTGGCTTCAAACCCTAAAACAGTCATGCCCGATGTTTCAAAACCAGAACTGCAGTCACCTTCCTTCTACAGCCAGGTTGCCACAGAGAAGGGGCCTGAAGAATAAAATGCTTCTGAATGGATCGATCCGAGGCATATCTGAAGATAGAAAATTCCAAAGGCTTTCCTGGACTGCCTCTAGGACGGGCCCATTATTAACCTCCTCTGTGAGGCTGAGCATCTGTCTGGCCTTGCACGACTGAAATGATTTTCCCCTGGACACATGCCGTGGCTTTGTAGGCCACAACCGCTTCCTAGAAGCCAAGTTGATCTGAGAAATAAGGGAGGCCCTAGCAGTTTGTGGTTTTAGAAGGCGTTTCCTCTGACATTCAGCCTGGGGAAGGACAAGCAGTCCACAGCAGGCCCAAGAGAAAGGGAGCAAAGTCTGGTTTGGGACGTCCAGAGGTGACTTCCCAGCCCCACCCCTTCTAGCAGCAAGACCCCCACCAGATCAAGTACCTGTTGGGCGTTAGGGGGAGGGAATGCCCAGAGACATATGTGCAGTCAACTCCAGGGGTATCTCTGGCATTCAAAGAGAGTGTTGAGGAAAGGACAGCTCAGGACTGCGGAGTGGTGAGCTGTGCATTCTGAAACAGCTAAGTGGGCTCTGGGAGGAGGTGGGGGTGGGAGGCGAAGTGAGACACTGAGACTACAGGTGTGCAACCAAAATGTAATTTGGTCTGTAGACATTTCCTATGGACATCGTTAATGCCCTACTGTCCAACCCACAGATAAGGGAGAAGGGGTCCTTTAAAGTCCATTGACAAAATATGAACTCACGCCCTCGGGGATTAATGCCCCCAGGAACAGAAAGTCAGTGGCCTCACAACAGGCAAAATAAGTAGATGCCTATAACAAATGATGCGATCTGAAGGGGATTCTGGGAAAGTCTCCCAGAGAAAAGAAAATTATTCTTTCCATGATCAAGAGAACTTCTAAAATTTCACTACTTCTTTTCCTGAGGCTTAGATGTCTATAGAAATACAAATATGTAGAGGGAACCCTTCAAATATTACCACTCATGTACACCTCAGTGTCTGGAACTGTTTTGGATCCTCTCTTAAGGGGAGCTTTTCTGAGGGGAGGGCTGAAGAAGGTGAGAGAGTGAGAGGACTTTGGGTAGCTGAAGAAGGAAGAAGGTTTGAGGCACAGGGAAAGGGGCACAAATAGTTGACACACTCATCCCAAACAGACTGTTCCTTCCACAGTTTTCCCAGGGTCAGCCCTGCAGATCATTGTCAGATTCACTCACTGCTGTCCTACCCTTAAAAGAAATAGTGTGAAAGCCCAAGGATTTGCTGGGAGAAAAAAGAAAGAGAGAAAGAAAGAGGGCATCAGGTTCTCCTAACCGGGGCCAGCTTCATGGGTAATGGCACAGGTGCAGTTGACAAGGGCCCATGCTCAGAGGGGCCCCACGCTTTGTTTAATGCTCTGCTGTTTAATGCCATCTCAAAATAACTTACAGTGTTTAAATAAAAGACCCCATATTTTCACTTTGCATTGGGCCCTGCAAATTATGTAGCTGGCCTTACCCTTAAGTATCCCCAAGCAAATCACAAAAGTCCTCTGTATGGAAGTCAGTCTAATCTCACAATTCTCTCTTCATCGCATGTGTTTATTTTCTTCAGTCTATTTTTACACATCAGGGAATATTTGAAGAAATGTCCTTAATTCCGAGCACTTTAATTCACCTCCACCAACTAAGCCTCTTTCGAGGTGACTTAGGCGTCATGTGATCCATCCTATTATTAGCACATGCCTAGCCAGCCCCTGCCCCCCAAACTTCTACTTCCCTTGCCCTTATATATGTCTGTCTCTTAGCAGAAAAGTGGCACATGACCTCCTAACCTCAAGAATACTTGGCACAGGTCCCTGTTTCTCAGCCGTATCTATTGTTCTAGTCCAGAATGACACTGGCTTCTATGCGTCTTGCTGATGTTTCTGACTTTTAGTAGGGAATGCCATTAATCAATCGACTGCATCTGTTTTGGAAAAATTAAATAGCTCAAGTCAAGGCAAACACAGTAAATAATCCTTCAACAATCCAGGAGAGTAGCGGGGGCAGCAAAGGCAGGGTTGTGTCTTCTCATTATTTGAAATGCATTTAATCTGCTGCTGGATCCTCCACACCCAGGCTAGAGTTACTTACTGGACACAGAAAGAAGAGATCAAAAGCTCTTTAAAAATGTGAAGCCCAAACCAGGGTATTAAAAGTGTAAGTGGGCTATTTAACACATGTGTCATGGAGCATGAGTTAGCCAACAGGAGGGCCATGAAATGGTTCTTCCCTGTGGTTTAAAACCATAGAAACATTCTCTAATTCTTGGTAAACGTGGCTTTCCTCAGGAGAGGCAGTAATGGCACAGTGGTTAACTATGGTTACTAAAATCAGACAAGCTAGTCAATCTTGACTATTTCTCTTACTGAGAATTGACCTTGGGGAAATTACTTGACCACACTGTGCCTCCATTTCTTTACTGGTAAACGAAATAACTTAACTATCTCAGGGTTATTGGAGGAATAAATAAATTAGTAATATGGTGGGTTGAAGATGGCTGCAAATTATTTGACATTCCTTCCATTGAGAGGTGGGATTTTATTCTCTCCTCCTCTTGATTCTGGGTTGGTCTGCTACAGCTTTGGTTAGCTAATAGAGTAGGGCAGAAGTGAAATTTGCCAGTTTTGGGCCCACTCTTTAAGAGAACCGGTGGTTTCCATTTTAGTCTCTTGGAGTCCTGAGCCAAGAAATCTGATTAACTTATTGGAGAAGCCACATGGAGAGGCAATGAGACCACAAGAAAAAGAGAGGCACAACTGAGCCCAGGCTTCAGGCCACTCTGCCAAGGCACCAAGTATGTATGTGAGTCAAGTCATTTTGGATCTCAAAGACCAGCCCAGCCACCTGCTGGATATCACTGAGTGACCCCAGATGACACAATATGAAACAGAAGAAATGCACATCAGAGCACTGCCCAAATTTCTGACCCACAAAATTGGCAAACATAGTAAAATGGTGGTTGTTTTAATGTACTATTTTTTTAAAGCACTTTGATAAGCAGCATTCAAAAAAAGGAACAACCTATATAACACTATACAGGACAAGCTATACAGAACAGAGCCTGGAACATAGTAGGCATTCAACAAGTGTTAGTTATTCCACATTCTTTAAGGTCATACTTGTAATGGCAATATAGGATGGATCAAATTTTCTGAATATTTTAAAAACTAAAACCTATATCTAAAAACTCACAAGCTTAAGCTCATTGTTGTTAAAGCTCACGTATTATATTACTTTTCCTTCTACTACTTCTGTTCATGCACTTTCCTCCTCTATTTCCTAGCCCCATTCCATTTTTCAAGTCCTTTTACATTTTACCTGACTACCTTCCACTCAGGCTTTATATCAGCACTTCTCAAATATCAATGTGTATATAGGTTTACCTGGACATCTTGTAAAAAGGCAGATTCTGGTTCAGTAGGTCTGGAACAGACCCAAAATTCTACATTCCTCCTAACACTCCAGGTGATGCTGATACTGCTGGTCCATAGACCAGGGGTCTATGCTGGAACAGGTGCTCACACCAGGAGGTGAGTGGCAGACAAGTGAACAAAGCTTCATTTGTATTTACAGTCGCTCCCTATTGCTCGCATTACCACCTGATCAGATCAGCACTGAAAAGCCTGCTTCCATTTCTAACATCCTATCTTTGTGAAGCAGGGTTTTCTTCAGCGACAGCAACCAAAACGAGATTTTGAAGTAGGCTGGAGGTAAGCAACAGTCTTCGGGTGTCTCTGTCTCCTATCGCCCCCAGATGGGACTGTTTCGTTGCAGAAAAACAAGCTCAGGGCTCCCACTGATTCTGAATTGTGCATTGTATCATTATTTCATTCTATATTGTGATATAATAATAATTGAAATAAAGTGCACAATAAACGGAATGTGCTGAAACCATCCCCTCTCCCCCACCAGTCCATGGAAAAATTGTCTTCCACAAACCAGTCCCTGATGCCAAAAAGGTTGGGGCTGCCGCATTTTGAGTAGCAAGGCTTTAGACTCGTGTCAAGTGTTAGCTCCTCCAGAAAACCTTCCTGATCCTTACTCTCTCCAAGGCTGAATTAGTTAGATGCTGTTGCAGATTCTCTTGCCTTCCTATCTAAAAGTTAACTTTTATGTTCTTTAGTGCTGGCAAACCCTCAGTTTTATTTTAAGGTTGCCTCCTTTCCCCAATGACTTAAGTTAATTTTTATCTATGTAAATACAACTTTTGGTATTGTCTTCTTTGCTGTTAGTTTTCATAAGTGGCCAGGTAACTCAGGGAATGTTAGGAGAAGTCTGCTTTGTAGAGAAAGTACTTCTAGGAAAGTCTTCTCAATTCTTAAAAAGAGATGCACATGGGATAAGCAGGCCTTTATCTGTCTCTGGATATCAGTCTGTTGATATGTGATGCCTGGAGGTACTGCAGCCATCTTGCGATCATGAGGGAATCTAGGCCACATACTGAGTAAGAAGGGAAGAGTGAGAAGATAAAAAGAAGCTGGGTATTTGTTGAGTCATGAAATTAACCTACTCTGGTCTTTCCTATGTTAGAACTTCTTTCTACATCCCTGTATTATTTAAGTCATTTTTAGTCAAACTGTATAACTGGTTACTAGTGGCCAAGAGGATCCTGTTGTGGATGTATATGCCCTTGCTCTCCTCCACTCAGAAGCTATGTGCATCTCCTTATCCTTGTACTTCCCACATTAATCTGTGATTACACATCTGCTTCCTCTGGTCAGGTACCTCTTGAGGCTCCATCTTTGTATTCCTCCCACCTGGTATATAGTAAGTGATACAAACTCTTGTGAGCTTACCCTAAGGGTTTTCAATTATACACAAATTAAATTTTAGTCACTTCAGGCATCTTCCCCTGCCATGGTTTAACCTTTAAGAACTGCCTCTTGATACTTTGCACTCCTTGACCTCACCCCACACTAACATCAGTAGTTCCGGAACAAAATCTCATTCTGATATTAACCCAAATGAAATATCATTAAGAAGGTTGCAGAAAGGCCATATGACTCACTCCAAGACTGAAAATAATAAAAAATAATCATGATAATGATTAAAGTAATGCTTTGCCTTTGCATAATAATAATGATTGCCATCAGCTGCATCCACCATATCCTAAACACCCTTCCATATACGTCACCCCCAACTTTTAGGAATAAATAACTTGCTAAATGTCTCGCGATCACTAAAGCCAACATGGGCATCTGACTCCTGAGTCTGGGCTTTTCCCTCTTTGCTCCCTGAAAATTCCTTCCTGAGCTCTCCACACTTGTCAAAGTTCTTTTATGCATATGATCTCATATGTTCTCAAAGGAGCTGTGGGTATGATCAGTCACACTGTTTCGATATTATTCATGCTGCTAACTAAATATAAGTTACACTGGGATCATTACAGAGCTCTTTTTTCCCCCTACCCTCCAGGTTATTGTTTTTAAAATCCAATAAAGAATCACTATTTGGAGGGGAAAATAGCCTAATGTGACAACTTGGGGAACTTTCTCTTTTTTTAGTGTTAAAGGTAAAAAAATAAGTTGGCCCAGTTTTTTATAGTGGCATGTTGATGAAATGCCATAAATGAATTGTGGGATGAATGAATGAAATATATCAAAGTGGAAAAATAAATCATGAGGAAGAACCAATTCCCCAAAGAAACAAGTCTGCAGATAGCAATTCCCTAATTTCCAACCCCTCTCCCATTTTTCATTCTGAGAAGGCCCCCCTCTGTCAAAATCTCTTGGTGGAGACATAAAGCTGACGCAATAAGAGAAATCTCATTCTTTAGAGCACCTTTCTCCTTCCATCTGGGCTTTAGGATGGCAAAATGTCTTTGATCTAGTAGACCAAGTGGTCAACACTAATTAACAATCACCCAGTGGGTCGCTCAGAAGTGAGGACAGAGTAGTATCGCCAACACCTAGGAGTAAGGAAGTCTCACAAGATGTAGATTTCCAGCCTGAGCAACATAGCAAGACTCAGTTCATACAACACAACACAATACATTACAATACAGATAGTTAGGTGACTCATTTCTCATTGAGTTTTCTTACTCAATGTTCCCCTTAAAAATAAAATCCTCCTTTCATGGATTATCTAAAGCATACTATTTATGCTTTCATAACTCACTCATAATAAGATTTCAATATTTAACTATCTGATGGGTGAATGGCTTGAGTTCCCAATAAGTATCACATAACAAGCACAATTTTAAGCACGGAGAAGGCACTCAGTGCATTCTTTAATTTAACATAATAGAAACAGGTTGATATTCCTCTTTCCATCTGCACATTCAAGTCGATGTCTCATTCTGCCTCTCCTATTCCTGGTGTCAGTTGCATATTTTTCGTTGAAGCGACTCAGTTGACTTAAGTGGGGCCCATGTCAGTATCTGGAAGTGGGACCTCACAGAATTCGATTGTTGTTCCATCACATGTGGTGACCCTCCTAGGCACAGAAGGACAATCATGCCAGGCAGCCACCATGTGGTAATCCCATGTGATACACTCCTGGGTGATCCCCAGAAATAGGGTGAACTGTATAGCAGCCTGTCGTTTTGCCTTAGGAGGTAGGACCAGGTTTGAGAAACAGAGATGGAGTAATGATAATAAAAGTTAACCTAGGAATGTGTCAGACTCATCATATGGGCATGTGACAAGTGATCATCTTGGATTATTCTGCTGTATCCCTTCATACCGATGAGGACACTGAGGTCCACAGAGGTCCACAACATCCCACAGCTCAAAACTGGCAGAACAGGGATATGAATGAAGGCCTGTGTGCCTTCAAAACCCATGCCCGCTTCATCATGCCTTGTTGTTGCTCACAGATCCGTCCCCTGGGTAAGGAACCCTCAATGGCTTCAGCCTCTGGAATTTTATCTCAGTCCCATCAGATATCCTACAGTGGTTGCCTTGCCATAGGTATCCCCTTTCCTCCCTGGGTGCCTACCTCGTGCTATGTGTACCTGTTGTGTGCCATATATGTCACCATGTCACCTAACTATCAAGGCTCTGTATTGTAATGTGTTGTGTTGTGTCGTGTCGTGTTGTACGAGTTGAGTCTTGCTATGTTGCTCAGGCTGACCTCAAACTCCTGGGCTCAAGCAATCCTCCCACTTCAGCCTCCTGCATAGCTGGGACTACAGGTGCACGCCCCTGCACTTGGCTAGGCTCTACATTTTTAATTCCCTAAGGATATTTATCAACCAGGCATCAAAGGTCTCCAATGACTGCTTCCCTCTCCCAACCTCTCTGCTCTCCCTGCTGTGTGTGGCCACAGTACCTGGTTCCAGCTCCAGGCCCCTCTCCTGCTGCCCCGCCTTTAGTTGGCTGCCCTTCCTTTGCCAGTGCCTCTGCTGCAATTGCCACCAGCCGGCTGACCCCCCACAGACCTCCCTTTCCTGATCTCCTGCAGCACTGACATTTTGCTCCAATTCATGCAGCATTTGCTCCCATTGTCTCATGCACTGTGCGTTCATAGCTTTCTGTTTCTAATATCCTTTTTCTGATTGGCATGCAAGCTCCTTGGAAGCTAGGCTGTGCCTTGCACTTGGCCTGCACCGCCTTCTCCACCCTGCCCTTCCCAGACTCCAGCCTGTTGTAGAGAATGGAGAGACATGCAATACAAAGGATTGATTGAGACTTCTGACTCACAAGGCTTTGCCCATTTTGGATGGAGTGCTGGAGGTGGGAAACTGACCAGCCTTTTTTTAAGAAATCATTTTACCTGCCTACTCCTCCACAGAACATACCACCCCCACCCCCACTTCTGCCAGCCACCCCTCACAGGGAATCCATCTCTCAAGTCCCATGGAGACTGGCAGAGCTATCTCAAAGGGAGGCAGGCTGAATGCCTCCCCCTGGACTCAGTGTACATTCTCACAGGGACACATTCTGTCTCAGCAGCGGCTCAGCTGGCTCTCAAAGTCCCAGCCATCTCCTGCAGCAAAGCCCCCAGATGGCGCATTCTGTGGAACAAGCAGCGATGGAGGGAGGCACCAGCTAGGGAGAAGAGCAGCCCGGGGGCGGAGTGCCACCTGATCATTCGTCCCTCCGCCCTGGCCCTTCCGCAAGATGGCTTGCTCTTAACAGGCATCCTGATGGCGAAAGAAAGCCTCGGCCACATCCAGCCTGTAGAGCCGGAGGCATGTTGGGCAGAGGAGGTGGCTTTCTTCTTTCTCATTGAGCTTCCTTCTTTTCTCCCTCTCAGGCTGAGTTGGAAAGCTCTTGAAAGGTAGCAGATTGCAGGCACTGAAGGCTGGTGTCTTCTGTTTATCCACAGAACGAGGACATTGGCCAACGCAAGAGCCCCTGTACTGTTCCTTCCATGTGCTGTTGGCTCCAGAGCCCCCAAAGCCGCCCGCCTAGGCTGTTGAAAGCTCCAGCCTCTCCCCTTGACAGCCTCCCACTTCCCCATGCTGTTTCAGATGGAGCCAAGGATGTGTTCTCTGTGGTAGTGGTTCTCAAATTGTGGGGCTAAGACCCATCAACAAAGTGTAAAAATCAGTTTACCAGGTCACAACTAGCAATTGTTTTAATGAGATAGAGTGGACTTGCATCATACAGTAATGGTATGGTTTCATTTGATCTCTCTCTCTCTCTCTCTCTCTCTCTCTCTCTCACACACACACACACACACACACACACACACACACACACACACACAATGATATAAAATGCATTTCCTCCTGTAGGACACAGTCCCGAAAGTTCGCAAGACTTGTGCCACAGGAGGGAAGAGCTCAATCTTGTCCCTGACTTGGATTCTGACATGGTGAACTTCTGGGGCTACATGGAACAGATGTTCAAAGCTGACCAGTCCTCTCTCGTTACCACTATTCAAAAGGAAACACTTGCTAACAATAGGGCACAGGGACAAGAAATGTTGAGAAGAAATGTATGCCCTCCAAGAACATGAATTGGGAATACTACTGCAATGAGGCGGGCAGACTGAATAAGATATATAAATCATTAGATATTATGGTAGAGGGAGATGTTAATTTCTACTACCAAAGAGACCTTCAGAGTTCTGGTTTTGACCAAAAGCAGTAAAGGTACTTTGCAGTGGAGTAGGGCATTGTAAGGTGTGGCTCTTAGAATTGGGGGTGTGCTGTTAACTTGATCCCTTAAGTTGGGCTATTAGCTCTCTGGACCCACTCCCTATAGAGGATTACTTCTCTGGGAGGCAGGATCTTCAGCTACCATAATAGCTGTGAACAAATGTGGATAAAAATCCCGTACCTAGTCAATGACTTTGTGACTTGGTGAACTTGGCTGGAGACAGACACATGTCCAGAAAGAATGAGGATTAGACAGAACCTCACTGGTCTTTCACATAAGAGGAAACATCTTTTCTCTATGCAGCCCCAGTAAAAGCCCATTCTCCACTGTCTTGGACATTTATTCACTGGAGCTGTGAAAAATGTCTGCTGTTTTCTGGTAAACATGAAGAATTATGGAGCACAGCTGACTTGAATGAGTGAGTCAACCACACTGGCTCAGGGATGGTTTTGCTCATACATATAAGAACAACTACAAGTGAGCAACTGGGTGGGTGTCTCCTGTCTGGACCCAGCCTACTTGCCCTTTGTCCTGCTTTGTCCAGAGTACATGATGCCAGCACAGAGACACTGACGCACTGTGGCCTCTTGTGCAGCAAGGTCATAGTTACTCTTCTTCTTTTTTTTGAGTTGGGGTCTCACTCTGTCACCCAAGCTGGCATGCAGCAACATAATCATGATGACCATGGCTCACCGCAGCCTTGACTTCCTAGGTTCAAGCAATTCTTCTGTCTTAGCCTCCTGAGTGGCTGGAACTACAGGTGCACACCACCAAGCACGGTTAATTTTTCTTTTCTTTTTTTTAGAAATGAGGTCTCACTATGTTGCCCAGGTTGGTCTTGAACTCCTGGGCTCAAGTAATCCTCCTGCCTCAGCCTTCCAAAGTGCTGGGAATACTGACGTGAGTCACCTTACCTGACCACATAGTGACTCCTAAAGCCCTTGTTTGCCAGTAGAGGTCCTCTGTCTTTAGATTCACCGTTTAAGTCAATCTTTATATTTAAACAGGGGAAGTTATAGATGCATTTTTACTGTAACACTGGCCACTGCCAATTATCGTATCAGTTCTAAGGCCAGCAATGGTGTTTCATGACGTTGACAAGTGGCAGGAATCTAATGCTCACCATTTCTGGCCATTGAAAAAAAATAGTTTTATTTATTTGTCCCTATTCACCGTAGGTGATAATGGAAGCCTGCACACTGTTGTAGGAAACCTCCCTCCAGCCCAAAGTCTAATCCACACTAGGTGATGGATAGAGACCGGTACTACCTTTTTATAGTGGACCTTTTTATAACTTTCATTGGGTGGTGGAAAGTCCAGCACAGTGATGTTGGGTGGTGCAGTTTTGAGCCAGAGAGAATTATCTCAAAAGTTATGCCACCCAAGGACCACTGATTCTTCTTACTCATGAGACCAACTTGGTTAATATCCTTCATACATAATAATGACTGGCCCAGTGAAAATGTGCTGACATTTTAATGAATTCTATCCAACAAGTATCCTCTTGGGTGAATGAGAGAGAGTGTTGGGAGAGTCATTTATAGCCGCTGATGACACGAGTAGTCAATGCAAAGCTGAGAGACATAAAGGTGACAAGGATCCCCATCCCAGGGGACAAGTATGTTTTCCTCAATTCTCATCACAGTGGGCTCTATTTTAAAAATGGAAAGTTAGAAAATACAATTTATTTTTATTTTCTAAAAAATGGAGCTATAGGTTACATCAGGAACAATTTGATGAAGATATTTTATACCTTCCTTTGCCAAAACAAATATACTTTGTGATGTACGTTGGAGGGAAGTGATTTCCCAATATCTTCATTAAAACCCAAGAGGTAAAGTCTCAGAATAAAAGCTATGCCTGAATCCAAAAGAACTTTGGATTTATACTGAGACTATAATTAATTGGAGAGAGAGAGACTGTACTTTGCCAAAATCAGATTCAAATAGTATTGACTCATTATCAATCTCTACACATGTGAAGCACATGTGAAGTTATTCTAGCAACTTGACTTACATTTTCTCAATTATCGCTTATATAATCCCATAAGCCATGTAGGGCAGTTATTAATCCCTCCACTTTATTGATGAGGAAAATGAAATGAATTGCTGAAGAACCCTCCGCAACTGAGGATTTTACTTGAGTTTCCTGTCTCAGACATTTGGCTCTTACCCTATGTCATATGGTCTCAAATTTCTGAGGTCTTATAATCCACACAATTTGTCTTGAAACTGGTAGTGACCCAAGTAATTGATTATAGAAATTGATCATAGAATTACCTGGGTAATTGATCATAGAAATCCCAGTACTCACACTTTGCTGGAATCCACCTCCCAGAACTTCAGAATCAGTAGGTCTAGGGTGATGCCCAAGAATGTAGATGTCTAACAAGTTCCCAGTCGTTCTGACCGAGGGACCACACTTGAAAACCATTGAGCTAGAGGTTTTCTTACTCAACTGAAAGCACTGTAAGGAGAGAGGCTGTGTCTCCCTTTCTCTTAAGCGTCCATCTGTGGTCTGGTCCATCCATCTGGTCTCTGTAAAAATTCATCACAGGACTATTGGGGTCTCATCTCCCAGCCCCACTGTTGCTCAGGTTTCCCCAGGAAAGAACTTGTACTGCAAACACCATTGGCTGCCTTTCCTCACATCTACGTCACGCATCATACTAGTGATGACATTTCACCATTTTAGTTAGATTCCAGCTTGATGGCACAGTTTGTAAAGTCTCACCTTTCACTGTGGGTTCTGAGAAATTTCAAGACCTTAAGACAGAAACAAAGAATGTAAGCCACAAGAGCAAAGGAGCCTCCTAGGGGCTAAATACCATACCATACCACAATCCCCGAGCCACCTCTACAAGATTCAAAATTCACATTAGTACACCCAAGGCTCTGAGAAGTCCTGCATTGAATAAGCCAGTTTAACTTGTTTTAACATAATTCCCCCCAATTTTACATGACTACGTAGACCCCTCCTCTTTACCAGATAATATTTATTATCATTTCATGGAATAAGAAGCATTAGGATAAACACACATTAGGAAATACTCCATTAAGGTGAGTTGGTAAATCTATGGAGTTGACTGGATAATTACTCAGTTTCAAGTTTACTCCTTAACCACTCCTCTTCCGACAAGCACACATGAGGGGCCTAACCTGTAAAGCACACAGCATGAAGGAACAGAGCAAACCATGTGTTTCATGGGACAGCCAGCTCCTAAGAAGAAAGTGAAGGAAATTTCTCTGAAATGTACCAAACAGATGGGTCATCTCTGCTCTCCTAGAAAATAATTCTAGTCTAGTGAAGAGACAGAAAGAGGCCAGGAACAGTATACAAATGGCAGATCCTTCACAAGAAAGAAAATGAGGTGGGGAAGAATTAGCCCCTCTGGCCCTGCTGCCAACAAGGCCGAAGAATAATAAAAGAGATCATAGAAGACCTGCACTCAAAGGAGCTTGAAACACTGTTGGAGAATATGGCTCAGGGAGGCAGTGAGTACAAGACATAACATAAGCATTTATGGTGTCAACCCCCATAGGCAACCCAAAAAGAAACTTATCAGGAATAGGAAATGTTTCACACATTTGGATGTCACTTGTGTCTATGTATCCAGCAGATGGGCTTGGGCACAGGAAAGGGTCTTGGTTCCTCCTACAGACAGATGCACTTGACTTCAACTGACTTGATCCGTTGAATCCTTGCAAAAACAAACACATCCCACTGGATCAAGTTTTCCCTGAGAGAATGGTGTTTTCCTACCTGAATTGCTCACATGTGTAGTCAGCTGACATATGTAATATACTGTTTTCCTGCCATCCAGGATGAGGGAAGCACTTAAACAATTACTGCCCCAGGGAGCATGTTTCAGACCATAATCACCTCCCATGATAGGAATAAACTTCAAGGTCACAAGCCAAATTATATTTTCCTGAGGGAGAAAGGCTGAATCATTATATAGGAAGCCCTAAGATGTCCGGGGGTCAGGAAACAAGTCTCCTGTGTTTCCTCTGTGGAGGCAGATCTTGGATCCCTGATGGTCGCGGCTTCCGCCACATCTTCTCCTCACTCCTGCTAACAGACGACTAGTTCCCCTGGTTTCCCTTCAGGGACTCTTCCATGTCTCAGTGCTCTCGGAAAAAGCAATAGCTCTTGGCCAGCCACGGGGCTGCAGTGTCCTCTGCTTTTCATCCCTCATGCATCAGTTTCCATCATTCGTCTTCCCTCATTTCTCCTTTCTTCAGGACTTCAAAAGTTGATTTGGGATGCCTTTCAGTGAACAGGAGAAGCGTGGGATTAAAGAAAAACGTGGCCTTGAGCATAAGATACCAAATTCTGCCTCACTATGACTCAGTCAAAAATTTCATTTTTTTTTTTTGGTCTATCATATGAGCAATGAAACAAACACTATAATGCTCAATGTGTGCAAAGGTGTGATTTAAAACAAGTTATGACTGATAGGATTGTAAAACTTTACTGGAAGATAGTTTACAAAATCTTACTAGAAGTGTTCATGCATGTATATTTATTAACCTGGAAATATATTCACAATATCACTAATTTTTAAAGACTATAAAATATCACATACAGAGCAATCTTATTTGTGGGGTGCGCGCGCGCGCGCGCGCGCGCGTGTGTGTGTTGTGTGTGTGTGTGTGTGTGTGTGTGTGTGTAAAAGCATCTGAAAGGATATATGCCCAAATTTAATTTCTGGTTTTCTTTGAATTTGTTTCATCTTTAGACCTGAGTCCTTCCCACAACCCTGTAGGTTATAGGGTCTCACTCCACACTACTCCAACCTGCTTCTCTCCTCAGGACAAGACTCTGCAAGCCCAAAGGGGTGAACCCACTTGAAGCCCTAGCTTATCCTCCTTCTAGTCCACACTCTAATACCCAGAACCCCGAATTCCCTGAAATTCAAATGGCCACTAGCCCATTTCTAGGGCTGCATAAGCCTCTTCCCAGGCACTGCTTCCTGAGTATGATTGCGCTGCTGGTGTTTTTGCCCAGATCCAAGGGGCAGCCAAGAGGAGGTTGTTTGCAGGTGTGGACAGAGCTATCATAAAAGGGACTAAGTGTCCATACATGCACACACGGGCTCGCTATGGTGAGTGGGGATGAGTGATGGAAAGTGGGGTATCATGGGGACAAGAACATATGAGACAAGAAATGAGGAAGGAGGGGCCAGAGTCAGCTCTCTGGGGCCAGAGTCAGCTCTCCCCATGCCATTGTATTCTGTCATGGAACTTCAAAGAGTCTGAGTTCTGAATTTGAACTTGGACTTCCAGATTGTCTCACAGATAAGGATAGAATGTATTTCATTTAGCAATTTGCTAGCAGGATTGATAACTCCTAAATATTTATATGTATGACATATGGACTTTTAACTATACTCTCGCCCCAGAGCACAAAAATATTAGAAATTGATCTGCTTTGGATAGTAGAATTAAGGATAATTTTAATTCCCCTAATTTCAATTCTTCTCTCTCTTTCTCAATCTTTCCTGTGTTATTTTCTTTTTAACTATATACTAGCAAAGTGATATTCATCATTTTAGTAATCCCACATCCATGAATTTAGTGTTGAAAAAGATTATAACTATACATTTTTTGTATACATCTAAAAATGAAAATGTATACATCTAAATGTATACATCTAAATGTATACATCTAAAAATGAAAATAACCTAAATGCTAAACAGCAGGGAAACAGGCAAATGAATTATGTATATCCATACCATACATGGATGAATATATTTAAATTATAATAACAAATCTATTTTATATTAATGAAGAAATTTAGTGAAAAAATATATAATACAATATTAACTGAAAAAGCAAGATACAAGATTATAAATACAGTATGATTATTCTATAAAAATATGATCAATATACACATACATATAAAAAAGAAAATCACCTAAGTAGTAACTGGCTAATTATGTCTGGTAAAATTCTAGATGAAGGTATTTCCCTCTCTTTTTGGTCTTTTTTGGTAGTGATCAGAGATTACTTTTATTATCAGGAAAAATATGCTTCAAAGTCTAAACATGTCTGTCCCTTTGTCCAGGTTTGTGTTTCCACAAGGAAGCGATAGCCTGGTGGCCTTTGACGCAATCCACACACGAATCCTCCAGCCTTTCAACATTGTGGAATTCTGCCATTTCCCTTAGAACCTCCTGATGCTTGGGCTGCCTAGAGCAGCCCTGGAAGCCTCATCCTAACTGTGAAGCTACTAGAAAGCTACCTTTTGGGGGACCACTGGGGAGCAACACACGTGCTCTTACAAGAGCCAAGTAAGCCCACCTGTCTTCTCCCTGCTGGAACCTGGCACATCAGGGGCAGGTAGGACCTCTGTGAACAATGGAACCCTGTGCAACTGTCATCACCTCCTTCCCCACACTCCACCAGGCATTCAATTGCATTCTCTCTCACTTTCTGAGGAAAGTTCCACCAAGCACTTACCTTTTAAGAGACTTCATTTTTAACAGGGAGTTAGCAAACTTAACCCAGGGAAGGAATCACCAAAGGCAAAAACAAGTCTGGCACATGACTTCTGAATGTAGAAAACAACCAGGGACAAAATCAGGAAGCAAATCAAAGCATGTCAATTGCCACAGAGTCCTCCCATCAGCGACACTCACTGTGATCAGTGGATGGAAGAATTAAGACCTCCCCTAAGTATCAGAAAACTGAAAACAGCAGAAAAGTCAGGTAAGTCCAGATACTTATTACTCAAACTGGAAATACATCAGATTCAGATGAGAACAGTTATGAGCTCCAAACCCCCAACATGCACCGGACACTTTTAAAAGTTGAGGGAAAAAAGGGAAAGTAACTGGTTTGTTGTTTTTCTTTTTTTTTAATTGCTGTTATCATTGTTTTAGAAACTCTTCCAACTCACAAACTAGCATCCTAGATGTTTCCACCTGGTGTGTTCTACCTTCTACCTGCGTTCCCCCATATTATGCACAGAGACTTGGCGTAGGGTGGTGAGGAAGGGCCTTATTGGTCCCCACGTTCTCCAGTTTTAGGGAGGCAGGTTGGGAGTCACAAGGTAGTGTAGGAGTTAATTGTAAATGCTGGATTACAGACTACTAGAGAAGGGCTCTCCCAGGAAAGTCACGTGACTTAACCATCCTGGGCCGTCATTTCATCCTGTATAAACAAGGAAAATTATACTAGGTTTCCAAATCTTTTATTACTCTAATACTGTATTATTCTACAAACTTATTTTCCATTTTATTTCTTTCCAAATTCTGAGGGTGATTATCCAACTTGTAATAATATTGTCATATCCCAAACTGTTACTGAACTTGTACTTATTTCCAGCTTTAGCTAGTTCTGCATCTAATTTGATGCTGGTTTTTTCTGAATTAAGTTTTGTCTTCCTGATAAGTTTCTTGAGGTGGGGGTACAGAGAAGAGCATGTCATATTCTTCTTGAAAACATTGTTTACATATAAGACATGATCAGAGCCAGGTGCTGTGGCTCACACCTGTAACCCAGCACTACTGGAGGCGGAGGCAAGAGGATTGCCTGAGCCCAGGGGGTCGAGACTTGTCTCTACAATAAATAAAAAAATCAACCAGGCATGGTGGCATTTACCTATGGGTCTGCGTCAAGGCTGTGGCCGTGAGCATGCCACTGCACTCCAGCTGGGCGACAGGGTGAGACTCCAACTCAAAAAAAAAAAGGCGTGATCGGGAAATAGGAAGACTAACCAGGCCAAGGAGATGGTCTCGGCATCACTTCCTGGGTAAAACCTAAGCACTGTAAACAGGCAGACTTGAGGTGGATCCTGCTCTCAGTTTCCTCATCAGTAAACAGAGATCATCACACCCTCTTTTATTGTTTTAAGTGAGACTATTCACAAGGTGTGTATCATAATGCCTAGTGCAGAATAAGGACTCAGTAACATCAGTTCTTATTCCTTATTATCACTGTGAGAGTATCATTTCTCCCTTGGAAATACAGAATTAAAATCATAATCCCTACAATGAGAAAACCGGTTGGTCTCAAACATGCTTCTGACAGGTTGGGCGTCTCTGGGGGCATCTCCTCCAAGCTCCCTTCTTGGTGAGGGTTTTGACCTCAGAGCTCCAGCTCCGGCTCCAGCAGTGGAGAAACAGCTTGGCTTGTTGCCTTGAAACTTATTGGCACAATAAGAGATAATGATTTCCCTGTACACACTCCCTCAGAGCAGTTATTGTTTAAGTATTTCCCTTATTCCTCCTTTACCGGAAAACAATACCTTATAGAACTCAGCTGAGGAAGACACTAATAGCAACTTCAAACACATAAGCTTTCTCGCTGTCCCGACTTGGCAAGGAAGCCTGTTTGGAGCAGTTTGCTTCAGACCCAGGAACAGAATGTGACAAAATAAGTCCCTGTGGACTGATGTGGGCACCAAACAGTTGGCAGCTTTGGGGCCAGCAGGGCCAGCGATAAGAGATTGGTTTCCTCAATTGATGTCTCTGTTTGCCAGCCCTGGAAGGTCAGAAGCCACACTATGAAAATAAGAGTTTTTTTCCTCTTTTCCACCCACTCACCATGCCTTCCATAATATTTCTTCTCCGTCCCTTGGGAAATTTGTGTCTTTGTGAGATCTGTCCTCTGCCCTTCCTTTGTGAATATACCAAGGCAAAGATCCATTTAATTTTCAGAAACTGTGTCTGTCAATAAATTGCCTTTGCTCTGTCTCAGAAGGGGCACTGCCACCATCCTCCCTGAGCAGACGTTCCCTATGTACGGGATGCATTTCTCATTATCTTCTTGACCTCTTGTGCAATCTTCTTTTCAAGCTCTCCTTGGGCTTTTCTTATCGTGGTTTGCACTCTCTCAACCTCATTCTGTAATCGGCGGCATCCGTCTCAGCACCTCACATTGGATCCCTTGCACATGTCCTCTGGTATAACCTTGATAATGTTCCCTCCTTATCCACCAGAGCCTCTGCAATTTGGACTGTCATCCTTGTTTCTCCAAGCCCAGCACTCCAGCTTTTCTGCCCCCAGCTCCTCCAATCTTGCCGTGTAAATGCCAGGCTTGAGAAATTGACAGGCTCCTCTCCTCTAATGATTGTCTATTCACTGAGCACCTCCGATGTGCCGAGTATTATTCTAGAGAAACAAGACAGTCACATTTCCTGCCCTCGTGGGGCTACAAGTAAGTGAACAGGAAAGAGATATGTAAGCAGACAGTGCAGAATACTGAACCCAAGGAGCTCAGATCGGTGCAACAAGCTCTCGGGGGCTCCATAAGGTAGTTTAAGTCTTTGAGGGTCACACAGCTATAGTATACATTTCAACATTGGATCACAATACATTCCTTTCAACAAAGTTATATCTACAGAGCTGCATTTTCAGCAGCTGCTGTGATAAGGAGCAGTACCACATGAAAATCAACACAGTATCCTGTCTGATTCTATAGTTTAAAAAGGTATATAGTGCCTTTCTACTCTGTCCATCCCATGAGTAAGTAATTGTGACTTTTTAGAAATGGATTTGACAACCAGTGGGGAAAGAAGACCATATTTAGCAAATGGTACTGGAAAAACTGGCTGACCACATGCAGAAGAATGAAACTGAACTCTTACCTATCACCATATACAAAAATCAACTCTAAAAGGATCAAAGACCCAAACATAAAACCTCAAACTATAAGAACCCTAGAAGAAAATGTAGGAAAACATCCTCATGCACATTGAAGTAGGCAATTAATTCTTGACCAAATCCTCAAAAGCAAATGCCATAAAAGCTAAGCTAGAAAGGTGGGACCTCATCTAACTGAAAAACTTTTGCACAGCAAAAGAAGCATCAAGAGAGTGAGGTGACAACCCACGCAATGGGAAAAGTATCTACAAATTATGTATCTGACAAAGGCCTAACATCCAGGATCTACAAGAAACTCAAATGAAGTGAAAGGGGAAAAAAAAGCAGCCCCATTAAAAAGTGGGCAAAGGACATGAACAGACACTTCTCAAAAGAAGACATACAAGCAGTCCTACAGATTCATGAAGAAGTGCTCAGACTCACTCATCATCAAAGAAATGCAAATCAAAACAGCAATGACATACCACCTAACTCCAATAAGGATGGCCATCATTAATAAATCAAAAAACAACAGATGCTAGGACAGGCATGGAGAAAAGGGAATGCTTCTACACTGTTGGAAGGAATGCAAGCTAGTTCAACCTCTATGGAAAAAGCAGTGTGGTAATTCCTAAAAGAACTAAAAATTGATCTTCCATACAATCCAGCAATTCCTCTCCTGGGAATATACCTGGAGAAACATAAATCACTTTACTAAAAAGACACCTGCACACGCATGTTTATTGCTACACTATTCACAATAGCAAAAACACAGAACCAATGCCACTGCCCACTGAAATTGGACTGGATATAGAAAATGTGACATATATATAATAAAGTATTACACAGTCATAAAGAAGAATAAAATCATGAACTTCACAACAAATTGGGTGAAGTTGGAGACCATTATACTTAGTGATCTATCACAAAAACAAAGAACTGAATACTGCATGTTCTCACACATAAGTGGGACCTGAACATTAATTACATTAGCACAAGGGAGGAATTGGCAGTCACTGGGCACTGCCGGGGAGTGTGAGGGCATGTAAAAACACAAAGAGTATCTGGTCCTACCCTAGGGAGAGTGAGGGACATTTGGAGACCCAATCTTCACTTGCATGCAGCTTACTTGTGTGGTTAATCCTTACTTGTACCCTATATCTCTATAATAAAATAAACTTTAATAAGAAAAAGAATAGATTTGAAATAATCTATTTTCTTCCATTTTGTGAAAGTTATTTTTCAAGTGGTTACTAAATGATTAGGGCATAAATGCTTACAGCATTGTTCAGTCCTAATTGCTTAATCAGAGTAACTGGTAAGTATTTATTTTGGTCTCAAAGAAAAAAACACCGAGGCGCTAAGGACAGCATGGCAGGGAGAGTTTGAAATCTCTGAATGAAGCTGAGACCTGTAAGATGAGAAGGATTTGTTAATTGGTCTGACAGGAAGTTAAAGAACATTGCAGACCAAGCAACAGGATAGCTAAAGTCAAGCTATGAGAGAGAACAGGTGAGTTGGAGAACTGCGAGGTTTACGGAGGTGATTATTTCTCAAATCCTCCACGTGAGCTGTTCTTTCTACCCACTGCTGCCCTATCCTCATCCACCTGTTCACACACTTGGCCATTCCTGCCCCAAGGTCCTGCCCACTATCTTTCCTCCTATTCTCAGGCTGCCAAGGGTTAGGATCAGGTCTGAGCGGGGAACATCAAGACCTAAAGATTTGACAAGATAACTGGAGTGGGGCCAGGCAAATAGTTGCCCAGGGAGTGCTGGGTAGCAGGCAAGAGTGGGGGACGCTGGCAGCCTTTGTGGCAGGTCTGGCAGTGATTAACAGGGAGATACTGGATTTCAGAGACAGGACTCCAGTCCCAGGAAGGAACTCAGGCTCTAAGCAGGAAACCAAGCAGGGACGTGTTTCCCAGAAATGGAGCACAAGGTGGGGGTTCAATGACAAAGAACGAGGTAAGAGCCCAGTTATAAGAACAAGCACCGGAGCGCAAGGGACCAGCTAAAAGGGAGCAGCTTATTTATAATAGGGCACAATCGGACACAACTTTAATGCCCACAAATAGGAGATCATTAAATAAATTATGGTAAATTATGATAAAACCACACTGAAGAATATTGTGTAGCATTAAAAAAAAAAACCATGTTCTGTAAGACCACATGACGATATGGGAAAGCTTCTTAAATCATGGACACTAAGTTGGAACAGCAAGTCACAACCTAATTTGTAAAATGAAATATCTATTTTATGTATATAGTTAGAAAAGCAGAGAGAGGAAAAAAACATTTAAAAATGACTGGAATGATATCTAAATAGGCAGAATCTAGCTGATATTAATTTTTCTTATTTCTACTTCTCCGTATTTTCCAAATTTCCTAAAGTAAAAAAGAAAAGCATCACCTTGGTTTCCTTAATGAAAAATTAAAGCCATTCATTGCAGTATCCTCCCCCGATACAGACTAGTCATAAGAGAAATTGAACTACCCAAATGGATTCGTTCTCTCTGTACATACGGAAAGTCAACCATTAGAAGGAAGGAGATGGGGCAACATGGACATTAGATAGGACACCAAGGCCAGGTTGGATTTAGAAAGGATAAAAAAAAAAAAGACCAGCTGCCTGGCTCTGCCCCTGCTGCCACCTCTTCTCATAGTTCCCTGTCCTTAACTTCTAGACAGGTATTTCTTCTCACCCCAGGTGAGAAGACTGCTATGGAGGATGGTATGGAGACTGCTAAAACGATCTCTGAGGCTCTGGTCATATGGTGAGGCCTGCCCAGGAAGTGAGGTCAGAAGTTGCAGCAGCAGAAGCAGCAGGACAACATTGTCTGAGCTAGTGGCAGAGCATAGGGCCTGGACCAGCAGCCCTGGCTCTGAACCTTGACTCTGCCTCTAGCCAGCTGTGTGACTTTGGACAAGTCTTGTCTGAGCTTATTTCTTCATTTATAAAGTAGGGAGAAATAATAATATCTGCCCTACTGTGGCTTAAATGAGGTGAATCTGCCAGACTGTAAACTACAAAGATCAATGCATGTGTCAAGTTTACTATTATCACTTGCTGGTCGGAGGTTCCACTAACATAACAGGGCATTTCTCTGGAGATCAGAGATCTCTCACACTCCATAAACCACATCATCTTTACACACTGCAGACAAGTCTCTGTACTTGCAAGAGCACTCATGCCAACAGACCACGTGGTTCTGATCTCCATGGGAAAAATACAAATGATCACCTCTTGCCATCTCTATTAGGGATATTTCATGAAATAAGGCCCCAAGATTCTAAGGCAACAAAGAAACTAGAGAAAACTTATGAAAAAAGTCCTCTGCAATTTTTGCTTGACATTAAATATTTCTAGCTAAGTCACTGATATATCACTGCTTTCTAAAGACCGTAGTCTTGATTGGCGCCTCCAGTCATGACCTGGGAAACAGAGTCTCAGAATATTAATCAAAAAATCAAGTCTAAGATGAATGCTTCTCTCAGAGATCCTGAGGAGCCTCAGAGAAGACCATAAACTTATTCTCTCATTGAGTTTTGATATTTTATATTGAGAGAGAGAAAACAAAAGAGAGATAGAAAGAATAAATGAAGATTGGAAGTCTTATTTGGGGGAATGAGAATTATTCTCCAGCCTTTTAGGAACTAAATGTAATATGAAACAGATATGGTCACGTAAATT
The DNA here is from genome assembly GCA_027257055.1 of Cephalopachus bancanus. Lineage (NCBI taxonomy): Eukaryota > Metazoa > Chordata > Mammalia > Primates > Tarsiidae > Cephalopachus > Cephalopachus bancanus. Next base: position 1,310,296 of record JAPVLO010000079.1, on the reverse strand, counting down.
ACCAAAGAACCACAGAGAGAGGAGAAAACCCACTATGGAGTTTTGGAGTTCTGAGAATCCTTGGTCATCATTTAGTTTCTCATCCAGTGAGCTTCACCCTTGGGGACTCACATGGGGCATTGAATGAGGCTGTCACTGACTCAACAGACCAGAGCCTCTGTCTAGTCCTCCCTCCTGCCTTTCCTTCCCTGATGGCCCCAACCTCAGCCTCAAAGTACAACTTGTTAGATCTCGGTTACCTCCTAAACTAGTCTCCCATCCAACTTATTTATGTTCCCACATATACTGTGCAGTAAGTCAGGTGTCTGACTCTGGGCACCAGTCCCAGCCCAGAGTCCTCCAGAAGCCCCAACTCCAGGCCAAGTACGGGAGCAGCATGATCCAGCTCCTGCATCTGGATAAAAGCTTTCTTCTCCAGCTTGACTCCTAAGTTTGAAGATTCAAGACCTTGGGACCTGTGGCTGTTTCCTTAGTCTTTGACCATCTGAGACATTTTCATGTGTCTTAAGGATATGCACACACACATATATACACACACATAAATATATTCAAATCAAATAAAGGTACATAAGCCACTGCCTAAAATTTAATTCCTTTTGACTGAATCAGACTTTTGTTTTCTGGATTTTTTCACCTGCTTCTGAAAACCTTGAGTCTGGTACCACGCCAGGGCACCAGCGATCAGGATACATTAGTCTTCTCTCACTCCTTTGTTCTTGTCTTGGCTCTTCCTTCCATCTTGTAAAGCACGGCTTTACCCAGAGTACCTCAAGGGCAAGACCCGCTGCCTCATTCTCCCTTCCAGCCTGGGATGCTATGAATCTTTCTCAGGCTTCTCACAAAGTCAACCAATATTTGGGACCATACAATGCCCTAATTCATTCATTTATTCATTCATCTATTCGTTCATTTGCCTGACAAATATTATGGAGAACTAGTATGAACCAGCTATGACATTTGAGACGATCTCATCATGGAAAGTAATTTTCTGAGAAAAAGATACAGGGTATGGTTGTTTATTTTTAAAGTATGAGAAATTCAAGTCAAAATTCTGGTGACTCGCTTGCTAGTGGGGAGAAATGGGGGTGGTGGGGATTTAGGGCAGATTCCCAGTGACCCTAAGGTGGGGATAGGCTGGGAATTTCCATGCTTTGCCATCTCCCTGGAAAGATGTGTCTGTTGTCACTATGGGCTTTATAAAGAAAAGACAAAGGAAAGACCTGAGGGCTTCAGGGAAATGGATTCAGAGGAGAAGTTCAAGTCACTCAGATCTCTGGCTCACCCATTACTGTAAGCCTGAGTAGAAAAACAAGCTTTTTTTTCCCAGAATCAAATCAGCAAAATGACAACTATACCTCATGTGCCTTTGTCCATTTAAAAAGAGATTTTCATGAAGATGAGTGGGGTGGAGAGGGCCCTGCTAGATGCTCCTGTGATGTGTCAGCCATCCTAGGATTTCTACCCAACAAGGAAAATTCCTTCTGAGATGAGGCCTGGGCATTCTTCACCCACTGCTAGCATCCTGAGCACCTGAACCAGGTCAGGGTTTCCCGGACCACCCTGTGAAGAGGAGACATTGTGGGGACAGGAGACAGATCATTCTGCTCTGCTTCGCAAGTCACAGTCACTTTCTTCATCACGCCCCTTAAATCCATATTTGAATCAAGAAATTCCACAATTGGTACAAGCGACAGATTTGAGGGCAAAAAAGTAATAATGCAAAACCGCCAGCTAGAACAGATTTTCCTGTGATTGAAGATGGCAATAATAAGACAAAAGACAGATTTTTGCCTTCAAGAAACTATGTCTTCACTGCAGCCAAAGCGACACAAAATTCAAGGCAAACATTCCATTATTTTCCCCCCACTGTTTGGAAATATGGAAAAAGAAAATCTTGCCATGAATGTTTTTTTTCCCCCTAGTTTTACCAGAAGTGACACTTTTTTTTCTCTAGTGTTAACAAATGACTGGGTATGATTCTTCTGGTGCTTGGAACTGAGGACAGACCCAGCAAAGAAAATAGCCTGGATGGGAGACAGTCTGCAGGAAATTGTGAAGCTGCTAAGAAAACAGAAGCCCCCTCAACAGGCTGTCTTCACAACATTAGTCTTTTTGAATACAATGAAAATATTATCTGCCTTATTGATCACCAGCTCCCTAAATAGAATGGAGCTGTTTATAACAAATGCAACCAGCCATCGTCAATGTGCAAAAGCAAGAACACGCTATCCTCATATCCTAGCTACACACCCACTGTCAAACACCAGGCAGGGCAGATGAAACACTATCCATTTCAATGACATGAGATTTGGGGAAATCACAATAATCTAAAACATCACCAGATTCTAAATGTAAGATGTAGTCTGCTTTGAAGTGTTGAAATACTGAGCCTACAAATTAGTTTTTTCCAGGAGAATTCTGATTATTCCTCTTTTTAAAAAATGTTCCTTAAATGTATGTCATTAAAGTTGGAATAAGACATTGGGGATCATGTAGTCCAACAGGCCCAATTTATAGCTAAGAAAATTGAGGCCCCAAAGAAAGGAAGTGGTCACATAGGTAACCAATAGCAGAACTGAGATTAGACCTCAGATGTAACTCTAGATTGTTCAACACCCTTGTTATTGGTAAGTTAAAAATTGGTTCAATTTTTGGATAGGTTGAGTGGCTTTACATGGAGAAAAAATCTATTTGTTCATACAAGATTGTGTACCCTTTAAACTAGCTAGTAATTTCCCAACTATGTGCTGCTGAAGAGTATGATTTTCTCAACACCTTCCTCTTGCCATTTCTAGGGAATACAATAAATGGGTTGACAATCTCTGCAGTTCTGAAAGACAAAGACACACCTCCTCATGTGGGTACTCTCCTGGGGCTGATGAGATAGTGTTTATAAAAGTTGTGGGTTTCTTTTTTTCTTTTTTCTTTCATGCATCTTGAGACAAGCTCTGCTCTGTTTTGGTTTCTTTTTTTAAGGTAGCCCGAGATTGAAAGGCCACTTCCTTAGGGGCCACTCACTCTCAGAATCAGGCAGGTGCCTCTTTAAACTGATCACTGCACCCTGGGTGCCATGCTCACCTGGCCCTATTCCCGGTTCTGCCGTTGACTTTCTACGTTTCTTATTTCCTACACTGTTCTGAGTATCTTTCCCAGCTAACAACAAAGTAAGCAGACACTTCAGCCAGAGCAGCTCTGGGTCTCTCTGTCCGTATTCAGCAAGGCTCAGGTGAGACATACCTGGGAACTCCTAAAGCACTTGGAAGTCAAAGCTGCCTCTGTCACCAAGGGTTGGACACAAACTGCTGCTGACCCTCTGAGTAACTTTGTCATAGAGCCTACCTGGTCTTTGGTTGCCCTGTCTTATCCCAAAGAGCATCTGACATGGATTGTCCTGCTAAACTTGGTTATTTATTACTCTTTGGTCAAAGCGCCTCCTCCCTGGTTTCTAGGATGCCCTTCCTGGGTCCTCCTGCTTGGCTGGTCTCAGTTTCCTTCTTCGCATTATCTTCCCCAGATGCTCTGAAACAGTGGTCCCCAACCATTTTGGCATTAGAGACCAGTTTCGTGAAAGACAATTTTTCCACGAACTTGGGGTGGAGGCATGCTGCAGGAATCATCAGGCCTTGAGACTCTCATAAGGAGTGCGCAGCCTAGGTCCCTTGCAGGCACAGTTCACAACAGGGTTTGTGCTCCTATGAGAGTCTGACGCTGGCAGATTATTTGGCAGAAGGTGCTGGTCTGCAGTTCACCTCCTGTTGTGCAGCCTGGTTTCTAACAGGCCATGGACCAGTGGTATGCGGCCTGGGGGTTGGGGACCCCAGCCCTGAAAGATTCTCGCTCTGGACTTGTCCCGGCCCTGCTTTACTCACTCCTACACTACCACCACAGGCCAAACCCATGACTGTCCCCCTCGTCTCTCCTGTGAGTATCAACCTGCAACTCTCCACGTCCCTGCAAGGATATCCCTTGGGCATACAAATACCAGCTTTACATTTCCTTAAATCATAGGTGAATATTGATCTGCTTCCCAAATGTATGATGAGAAAGAGTCCTCTAAACCTAAAAGCAATGGAAGAAACCACAAAGGAACACCCGATTTAACTATAAAGAAAGAATTCAAACATTTATATATTAAAGAAAAACATAACTAACATACTTCCATTCTCTAGATCAGATATGCCATCCTCCTTGGCTCTCAGTCTGTACAGCTTCTTGGATTTGAACTGTCTATTCAGACAAGGGTTTTGGTTCCCCTTCAAGAAATGCCTCTGTACAGCCCCAGGCACAATGGCTCTGTCCACATGGCCACCCTGGTGGAGAGAGGCAGGATAAGAACACATTCTGAATACTTAGGGCAATTAATAATTCTCTAAATGCTTTTACTCAATGTGTATCTCAATATGTGACTTCACAAGGGCAAAAATTGTGTCTTCTGTGCTTGGCATAGTGCTGGATTTGCATCCCTTGGGCATGCAAATATCAGCTTTACATTTTCTTAACTAAAAGAAAATGTAGGTAAATATTGATCTGCTTTCTAAATTTGTGAATGGAAAAGAGGCCTCTAAACCTAAAAGCAATGGAAGAAATCACAACGGAACACCAGATTTAATTATAAAGAAAGAATTTAAATGTAAGTAATGGACAGAGCAAGAAAATGAAAGTTACAAGGTCAAATGAGAGAAAATAATGTAAGTATTTGAATCTTCAAAAGTAAAGTTTTACAGTCAGTTGTCAATTATCAATGCTAAGGAATAATTAACCAAAATAATCTAAAAGACCAAACCAAGAATCCACCTACTGAGTAGTAGCACAGTTCTCGCACCCAAGGGTACCCTTCCTAACAAAGTAGACACTTGTTGATACATTGTGCATAGTAAAAGGCGGACCCTTCATTTCATCATAGTCAAATTCATAGTCAAATTCCAGTTTTTTCAGTGACCGGTTTTACTGCCTTCTACCACGACCTGCCTTCTCTTTCTCTACTGAACATCTGCATGGCTGGTGGGAAAAGAGCCCTTTACAGATGGAAGTCCACCTCCCACTAGACTGTCAGAGCATGGGGCCATGGATCCTCCAGGCAGGAAGGCCACTCACACTCATGTTGACTCCCATAACCTCATGGCAGAGCCCCAAGACGTCATCACAGAGTATGACCAAAACGGGTCAGAAAATCCTTTACCCCTTTACTAAGTTGCCCTAAATCCTTCATCCTCTTCACAGCTGGTTAATTGGCAAGGTTTTTCCGTTTACTTTGTGACATTGTCTTCAGCCTCTGGTCAAGTACTGCTTTCCCAGTTCCTACCATTTTTGTAAGTGAGCAGTATTAAGTCATCTGTCATTTATAGTTAACTGACTTGCTACAATTATTGTTCCATGTCCTTTTCTCTCTACACTTCTACCTTTATTTTTGATATTTTAAAACAAAGCAAAAGAAACCCTCAAAATAACAAAGTTCTTGGGGGGAACCGGGCATTCTGTCATGTTTAGTGATTTCCCAGGGAACACTAAAATGTGGGAGCTTTTACTAAGCTAAGATTTCCATAGTTTCAAATATTATTAAGTTAAAGCCTATGAAATTTTCATTTTGGTAGATCAAAAATGGTTGACTATTGAGAATGCCACATTGTTCGTTGCCACATTATAAGCACTGTGTTCAACTTTGGCTTTGCTATGATTCCTTAGGTGAAGGCATTGTGCACATCCTGCAGAATGTCAGCAAATCCTCTGCCATGGTGTCCTGAGCAAGGCACAAATCAGGGGGCTGGCCCAGCAAAGCCATTGGCTTCCATGAGCAACTGAGGAGAATGTGGGGGATCGACAATCTGTGTCCCAGCCATCCCAGCCATCCATGGTCAGGAAGGCGACACCTGTGTGTCTATCTGCTCCTCTCCTCTTTCCTTTCCCTTTGCAAAGGAAATGCGGTTGCAATGTCCTTTCACCACAACAATGAGGAGAAATGGGTGAGAGACTGTTTCATCACCTTTTCCTCTGCCCCGATGCTCTGTTGGGGACTGGGGAGCAAGCATCCACTGTGTTTGGGAGGCTATAAGAGGAAGTTGCTGTCATTAACCCAACATGGGTCATTCACTCTGGGGTATAATGGTTGGAGGTGGAAATTTCAGCCGGAAAGGAAAATAAGTTCTTTGACCCATGAGCTTGTGTCTGGGTCTGTGAGGCCACATGTATACATTTGTGTCACTGTGTATACTACAGATAATGGTGGCATTTACCTTGAAAATCAATACAAAAAAAGAGGAAGAGTCTGGAACTGATGGTTGTGGGTGTCGTTGCAGCCCCAGAATGGAGTTCAATTTTGTTGCAATAAACAGGAAATGTTTCTTTTCACAGCTTAAGATGAGAAATAAAGGAGTATTGTTCTGAAATGACTCTTTTCCTTCTCCTATTTGATGTTTCTGATGTATTAGGCTACCTAATCATCCCAGGGCCATGAGGGTTGAGGATTTTTTTTTTTCCCAACAAAATCCAGCCTCACTGTGCCCAGTCACACCTGCCTTCCTTCTGCTATTGGAGCATCTTGAGTCTGTATCCACCTCAGCACTGGTACCCTCATTGAATGCTCTGTATGGTCGGCCCACCCTGAAACTTTGCTTGGTCAGTTTCTTCTTGAGATGTGTGAGGCCTCCCTGGCTTCCCACTAGTTTCCACTCCCAAACCTAACTCCTAGTTTTTTCCTTCATCTGTTCTTACAATTTTATTGATCTTTTGTTCATATCTTCTTACAATTGTCTGAAATTTTCTTGTTCATTAATTGATTGGCATGTTTAATATCTGCTTCTCACTATAATGTAAGTAGGGAGCTTGTCCCTCTTGTTCACCATCATATCTCAGGACCTAAAGGCCTAGCACAATGGAAATTCTTAATATTTCAAATCAGTTAATAAGTATAAACTCCCATGTAAGTCTCATAGTTGGAAAAACCCAATAACACATTAAGTGTTAAATCAATATCACAATTTCGCAGCAACCTGGAGGAACTAGAGTCTATAATACTGAGTGACCTCTCACAGAAACAAAGATCCGAGTATCACATGTTCTCACTCATATAATGGACCTAGAACATCCAATGTAATACTATAAAAAAATGACTGACAGTAGTGGGGAACTATGGGGGGGAGAAATGAGATTAACGGTAGCAAACATCTGGCTGGGGATGGGGAGACACCTCTTATCAACAAGGGGGCCTGAATGAAGCATATTTGTATACCCAACCCTTAACTGTACCCCCCAATATCATAATAAAAAATATTGATTATTAAAAAAAAAAACCATATCAGAATTCACAAAACAGCTTCAAGAGTAGTTGGAAACTCAAGTCCCTACAGAGACTTGAACTTAAATGAGTAAGGTTCAACAGGGAAGGGTAGGGACTGTGGCCAGCTGGAGAGTGCCTCCATCCCATTGAAGGGGCAAAATTATTCAGTTCAAGTCCTTGCTGCCTCACAAGAATACGGGCCTGTTGTTACATGAACCTCTGATTCTTCAAGATAATCTAGACATTTAAACATTTTTGCAAAATTTTCCAATTATTAAAACTATACAGACAAAATAAGACTATTGGATATATTTAGCCTGCCAGTTTTCAACTATGAATTTTAATGCCTTCAGTTTAATTTTTATTTCTTCCTCAATTTCAGTTGAAACTTACCAAAAAAAACAGCTGAAACTTATAATTTTCTCTTTTTTCTTTTCACATTCCCTTTTACTGCTCTCTTCAACCCAGTAACTCAGAAGTCATTAAGATTTTTGAGTACTAAATCAAATGACTTCTTATTTCAACCTTAATCTTCTTTGATTGTTTTATACCATGGGAATCAGTTGTGCAGTGGGTGGTGAAATTCACCACCCAGATCCCCTTTCTAACACCCAGATCTCCTTCAGGATGAAGGTCTGATACTCTCCAACCTGCTGAGAATACTGCCCAAAGATAGCTCTTAACTCTAAACTGCCTTTTGGAATTGTCTAAGCTGAAGACAGTTACCTTGCTCAAGATGCTTGCTTTCTGAGGTGGGACTGATTGACACTGATTGACACAGGTCGTAAAATCCTGCCCCTCTCGACTCAACTCAGACAAGTTTGAAGAGGCACCAAAAGTTCCCACAGGGTCGCTGAGGCCTCCGTTGTAACTCCAGCATAGCCCAACTTCTCCATCAATTACCTGGATCTGTTCTATAACCTCTCCTTCTTGGGTATTGCTCCCAAGAGCACCCCCTAATGAACCTCCTCCATATAATCTTTGTCTCAGAGTGTGCTACCAGGGGACTCCAAGTGCAGTGTGAGAATTTGGAGCTGGATCTCCTGCCCCTTGGCTGGCAACAAGGACCCATCCCTGGTGGTGGAGAAAGCACAGACAGCCTCTGGCACAAGGTGGCAGAGCCATTGTTGCAAGCATCCCACTTGATGAAGTGGGATGATGTGCTGGAGGGCAATGCACTAGCTGGGACAGTGTATCAGGTATTGAGAAACACGGTGGGAAACATAAAGAAAAGGGAATGTAGTGGCTCTTGGGAAATTCAATTGAGACTGAAAAAAAGATAGCAGAAGACTGAATGTGAGTCAACTTTGTATTTTTGTGTACAAGGACAAGCAGAGAAGAGGAATTATCATTTTGTTGAGGGAAATTAACCCTGACCCAATTATTACAAAATGAGGGCAGAGAAGAGTATGCTTAGCACCCAGGTGGTGCACTTGGACATGTCTTGGCTCTGTCTTGCCCAATTTTGCCAATAAATGGACAAGTACAGTAACCCTCATCTGAGAAGGGCATGGTGCCCAGTGTCTCAGACCTCTGCGATGAGGATTTGGTTGTGGCATCAGGTGAGCCAAGACCAGCTGACGGAGGGTACTAGCTGATGGAGGGGGGGATCTAGGATAGAGGGGAGCAGGGGAGAGGAGAAGTATTAGTTATGGCTGCTAGACTGACTGCAGTGGTCGAGGTTGTAGTTTATCCCACTAACTCTTTTCTTCCAAGCCTTCCTCAGGAAGAGAAGCCCATTGACTCCTGAAGGGGCTGCTCCCAGAACATACATTAAGAAGGGGCACAAGGGTTCTACTGTGGTGGATGCTGTATTGTCTGGCCCAGACTCCCCTGTGGGAATTAAGGACTCGCCACCACCACTCAGCTGTTGGAATGCTGTCGGCAGGCAGTCCTAGCATGTCAGTCCCCTTTGGAGATGACTTCAGCAGAAGAGAGCAACCCAACCCAAGGTCACACCCACTTTCCAGAACAACCCACTTCAAATCACTAACCAGCATGGGGGTAAAAAGGCTCATTACCATAGGCCCAACCCAAGATGTCTCTGAAGGGTCAGCCCAGCTTCAGAGCTCCTGTATGTCCCCTGAGGCCTCAGCCGAGGTCGCCTCACAGCTCAGTCCCTTGGCAATCCTTTTACCCTTCTCTTCTACTGATGCCGATCCCCAAAACCTCCCCATTTGGGGATCGACTTCCCCAGAAATTCAACCGTCGTATACTGACTTTTCCTTCTTGAAGTCCCTCTGCCCCTTAATTCTCAAATGTTCCTGCTACTCCTTTGATGGCTTCATCCTCCATCTTGGGACCTCCTTTTTGTTCCTCCCCCTCCTCAAGGGTAAATGTGGCCTATCTTTAGTTATCTTTCCTTGAAAGAGGATTTTCCAATAACAGAATGCTACTTGCTAGCAGATTTACATCCACAGCTGCATAAATAGATTGCTCTCCTATTTGTCACATTCATTAGAGGGAAAGCATCAGTTTCTCTTGTCTATCCCCAGAAAATATAGCAATGGGCAATATGGGCAATATGTAAGGTAAATGGTCTTCTCAAGTCAAGAAGGTTCTGGAAATTTCTCTAATTTCCCAGAAAATTTGGTATTTTGTAATATTATCTTCTCCTCCCTCTTTGCTAGTCTACACACACACGTGCACATGTATGCGCGTGCACACACACACACACACACACACACACACACACACACACACACTACCCTTATCACAAATACAAGGCAAAAGCACATACCCACAAAATTCATATGAAGTTCATCTTACTGCGCATCCTCTAGTCCATTGTCTGATAACCTCCAGCCTTTGGGTAGCAGGACTGATTCCCATTTTTCAGTTCATAATTATACTCTGGTCCCATATGACCAACAAAAGCTTAGAAGGCTATTGGGTGGTATGATACAATGGAAAACATAATGATCTGAGAGCAAAGAGACCTGGGTTTTAGGCATGATTATGCCACCGATTGGCTATTTTTAAGCAAGGTCTCTGCTTCACTATTTGTAAAAGTAAGAGAAGAGTACTTGACCAACCAACCTTCTTCCCAGGTCCACCAACAAGCTAACCTAAAAACCTTCATGTGGAAGTTAACAGAAAATGTAGACACATCCATAAAGGCAAGTTTCCCTTTAAATTTTCTTTTCTGATATACATGCTGCCTGAAGGAAGCATCTAGAGTTAAGCAGGTATAGGTGAGTGTAGTTCAGAGGACCCAGACCTCCTCAGAACCCACAGATGACTCAGGTCTGTGTTCTCCAATTAAGTCTCCTGGTCCACCAGGAATGGAGGCTTCTGGAGGCATTAAACCATGCTGAGCCCTCCCACTGCCCCCTTCCCCTGCTGTAAGAGGCCAAATGAGGGCTGTTCTTCCAGCAGCTGCTTCCTCATGTTTCTGATAGTTCTGTAAGAAAGTCGCTTGCTCCCAAATACCTCTCCTCTTCTGTTTACTATTGGGAGCCTGCTCTGAGACATTCACCCTTTACAAGTCTCACATATGCCCTCCAGGGTAGGAGTTAGTGAAGATGACCACCCACCATGCTGACCCTTATCCCAAGCCACAGCTAATGCAACTCCTGCAGAGAGATCTGCCCTTTGTACTGTTTCTGTTGGGTGTAAAAGAACCATACAGTATCAGTGACTAGAGCCCAGGGAGATACTACTCTGAGGAGCAGGCATATGGGACATGTCATCACATGCTATGATCTGAATGCTGTATCCCCTCAGAATTCATATGTTATAACCTAAGACCCAATGTCATGGTATTAAGAGATGGAGCCTTTAGGGGGTGGTTGGGTTATGAAGACTCCACCTCCATGAATGGGATTAACTCCTTATAAAAGAGGCCTGAAGGAGCTTATTGGTACCTTCTGCCATGTGAGGACACATAGATAGTGCCATCTATGAAGAACAGGCCCTCACCAGACACCAAATCTGCTGGTACTTTGATCTTGGATTTCTCAGTCTCTAGAACTGTGAGCAGTACATTTCTGTTGCTTATAAACTCAGTCTAAAGGTATTTTGTGGCAGCAGGAATGGAATAAGGCATCACTTATTTGCAAAAAGATTTCCTACCCTACAATATGGCTGAGTTGAAAGTGGGAAGAAATGCTTGATGGGGTATCCAGAAATTAGCTTGCTTGGATTTTGACCTCTTGCAATAGGACAGCTAACCCCATACAAAGGAACATTAAATATTCTCTGGATGATCTTCAGGGATAGAGCCTTCTCAGGCTTCCTGAGTCCCCTTATTCAAATGTTTGAACATCTAAAAATTCAAAAAGTTCTGTCGTATAGCCAACCAAAGTCTGAGCTACTTTACCCTAAATCCATTTAATTAATGGATTTTTTTTTAAAACAAATACTCCAATGCCTACAATGGCCAAATCATTAGGTTAGGTTCATTTCTCTTGCCAAGTTATCTGCAGGTGTGGATAACATTAGCTCCATCTACCTCATGAAATCCTCTATCTTCTTGAAGGTATCTTTCCAAGCATCTGTGTGTCTCTTGCTTTGCTCTATCTCCAGCCTTTCATTCTTTCCCAGTGTTTGGAAAGACCAACAGAGGGATGCAGCAAGCTGGATGCCACCCTCATTATCTAAAGCAGGAATCCAGGGCTGCCCTGCCTCTATCTCCACCCCCATCCTCTGATGGAGCCTTGATTTATTTCCCTTTGGGTCTCTGGCACCCAGCACAGAACTGACACTCAATAAATAGTTGATATAGGTGAAATGACCCCATTTCTCATCCAGCTTCCATGGCTGCTTGGGGCTCTGTCAATCCCTGGGCAGGTCCTGGAAGACATAAAGGCAGAATGTAATCCTTTACATCAAACACTGCAGACAATGGGAGAAAGGTGCAGGGTAGGTGAGTTATTGCCAGAGGTTTCCAGGGATACAGAGGAGTGTCTAAAAATCCCCGCTGGGAAGTAAGTCGCCCCCAAAGGGCTTTAGGGGAATGAGGGCACATGTCCAGGCTAACGAGCACAAGGAAACCTGGACACCTGAGCCTGGCTAGTACACCCCCCCCCACCCTCCTCAGCCCGAAGTGTGGGAATGTAAATGAACTGGGCCAACAAGGCCAGTGTGTGAACCCCTGCTGGGAGCAGAGACTAAGCCATGTAACCCATTCCAAGGCCACCACCAGGACACTCTCACTGCCTGGCACTTAGGTCCCTGGGATCCCTATTACCTACTTCCTTGTTGTGAGGCCTGAGGAGGTGGGAGGGGAGGAAGGAGCCACAAAGCCAGAGGATTAAGAGACCAGAGCTCTAGAAGGATGGTGCCCTTCCCCTCATCTGTCTCACTCTTTTAAGTTGGAGTCTCTTCCTTCACTTTGCTAATAATGTAAAGTATCAGCTAAAAATTGCAATGCATGCATTTCATTTGAGTTTTATTGCCCTAACAGACAGCATTAGATTACAAAAGAGGACATTTTTCTTCTCAGTTTTAGCTTATTCTGATGATTTATGATTAGATACAGCAAGAGTTCATAAACTTCCCTGACCTGCTGACAGTTTTTACAGGCTTCCAGATTTATTTCCATCTCAAACTTAACAGCTTTCATGTGACTGATATTCCCAGCGTCGCGGCGTGGCCGAGCCAGGGACTGAGAGAGCGCCTCTAATCTCCATGTTACTAATTTAAATGAAGTCTTGGTCTGTTGTTTAAAAAAGACATCAGTCATCCCGGGGAGGTTTACAGATCCTCTGGTAATGTAGTGTCAGCCCCTTCTGAGATATGAGGTTTATAAAGCCTCACGATGTTGAGTGTTGGCAGACATGCCAAGGTCACTGTGGATGGCAAAGGGGAGGGGAGGAAGGGGAGTGTGCTCAGAGCGCCAAAGAACTCCAAAGAAAGACTGTTCTCCTGGAGAGACCGGATGTGATTCTTGAGAAGGGAATCTGAGGGCTGGTGTCTGGGGGAAACAGGACGGACGAAAATGGACTTGTATTCTGATGGTGGGAACTTTTGCTCTCAATTCAGTATGTCCCCTCTCCACCTGAGGTTGAACCCCTGGCCACTTGCCTAAGATCATTCAGGGCACCCACTCTTTGTCTGCATGGGACTCAGTGAAGGACAGGTTGAGCTATGTCGTGTGTCTGTGTAGCAAGACCCAGAAAATGTGCTGCTTTCTCTACCTGAAGACAGTCTCCCGAGGGTTGGGAGGCCTTAGGAGGGGGGACACCATGTTCACCTAGTCATGGAAAGCCCCTGGAAGAGGTGGGAAACAGGCAGAATTTCATCTAGGAAGTGCAGCAGAGCTGGGAGAACACAGATTTGAGAACACAGATTTCTTGCGCCTGCCTAGGTTGTTCTCACACATTCACACACCTGGGTATTCCGAAGGTCACTTGTGATCAGACCTTCAGAGTGGGCAAGAGTTGCCTTTGTGTTATTTGGAGATCAGATAAGAAGTGACAAATAGCAATAAGCTCAGGTTCACTGGGGAAATGCACTGAGGACTCACAAGGTGTGTGGGCAGGACACTTTTCATTCCCCTGGGAGCAGGGGAGGGCAGCATGGAATAAATGTTTCACCCAAGCACTCCTTCGTCAGAGGGGAGAAAGGCCAACTACTATGCATGCACGAAGACCCAGGTTTTGCAGTGGGAATGTCTGTATGAGGAAAACTCACCATCCACAATCACAGACCACCATGTGGCCGGGGAATGAGAACGGGTGACACTCCTGTTACTATCTGACAGTCACTGAGTGCTAATTATATGCCAGGCTCGGGGTGGGATCACACTTTATCTCCACAGCCATTGAAAATGATGGAGGGGAATCTTGCATGATACCACTACACCAGCAGATACTTGGAAGGCTGAGGTGGAAGGACTGGCTGAGACCAGCGGGTTGAGGCTGCGGTGGCCATGGGCAGCATGACACTGCACTGCAGTTTGGACGACAAAGTGAGACTCCAACTCAAAAAAAAAAAAAAAAAAAGGAAAATGAAGGAAGGTAAATGAAGTGGATGTTACTATTGCCATTTTACAGATGAGGCAACTGAGGCTTAGGACACTACAGAACTAGTCCAAGTTTACACAGCTAGTAAGAAGTGCTGCTGAAGCTCAAATTTAGGTCTGATTCTAAGGCCCAGTTTCTTACCCACCACACCCTAATACTAAGAAAACTGTGAATAAAGAAATACCCAGACAGTTGACCATTTCCTTTTACCTTGGGGAGATACTGAGAAACAATGGTTTATTTTGGTGTTCCTCAAAATGTGGTTTGTGTCCCACCATCATTTTCATAACTGGGGGTATTACTTAAATGTAGTTTTCTGATGGGATACCCCCTCCCAAAAAATCCCCATATTAGCACATACACTGGGAGATTCTTATGCACAAAATACCTAAGAACCATTCATCTTTTCAAGCATGTGGTTGGTGTCCTGGAAAAAAGGAAGCAGCGAAGGAAATTAGGTAGTTTCCAGCAATACCCGAGTATTTTCTCAAAATGTAGCCTCCCCTTCGCTTGACAGGAATTCCTAGAGCATAATATTAGGGAAAAAAATAAGGGCATACATACATTTAAAAGTCACTTCAGAAAGATTTGGACATGATCCACCATTTGGTGTCATTTGTCTCCGCATCCAGAACATCCATAGATAATGGTGATATAGAAACAGCTGGACAAGCCAGATGTTGGCATTTGTTTACTGCAGCCATTTCCCTGTTAGAATACCAGATGTCCCTACTTGGGAGGATTTTCTCTGGAAAATCTGGTGAGCCACATAGCACAGTTTCTCAAAGAGTGTTCAATGGACCACCAGCATCCAAATCCTCTGGGTGCTTGTTAAAGAAGCAAATTCCAAGCTTTTCTTCAGACCCACTAAATCAGATCAGATTTAGATGTAAGATTACTTAACTCTGGGGAGTGGGGCCCTGAAATCTGTCTTTCTAACAAGCTTCTTGGATTCTTCTTACTTATACTCAGGTTTGAAAATATGCCTGATGTTCATGATAGAAAAGACCTGGGTTTCCCAGCCAGATGGATGCCCAATCTGTGAATCCCAGAACCAAGCTCCCCAATTGGAATCTTCATAAGCTGCTTGCAATGTAAAATGGTTCAACCACTTTGAAAAACAGTTTGACAGTTTCTTATAAAACAAAGCAAACACTTCCTATACAACCCAGCAATTCTGCTTTCAAGTATCTACCCAAGAGAAGTGAAAATGTGTTTACACAAAGACTTGTGCATGATTGTTGAAGGCAGCTTTATTCATAATAGTCCCAGACTGGAAACAACCCAAAGTCCATCACCAGGCAAGTGAATGAACAAACGTGAACATTCACATTGGAGTACTACTCAGCAATAAAAACAAACCAGCAAGCACACAGCAAGGATGAATCTCAAAAGCATTATGCTAAGTGGAAAAACTAAGACACAAAAGGCTACGTACTGTATAATTCCTTTTAAATGGAATTCTAGAAAAATCAAAACTAATCTGCAGTGGCAGAAAGACAATCATTGGAAGTCTAGATTAAGGGTGGGAACTCACTGCTAAGAGACTTGAGGAAAATTTTGGGGGTGATAGAAGTGTTTTATTTATTTACTTATTTATTTTTAATTTTTTTTTTTTTTTGAGTTGGAGTCTCACTCTGTCACCCAGACTGGAGTGCAGTGGCCACTCCCGGCCACCGCAGCCTCGACCCACTGGGCTCTGGCGATCCTTCCGCCTCAGCCTTCCCAGTAGCAGGAATTACAGCATGCGCTACCACACCCAGCTGATTTTTTGATTTATTGTAGAGATGAGGTCTCACTGCCCAGGCGGGTCTCGAACCCGCGGGCTCAGGCAATCCACTCACCTCAGCCTCCCAAAGGCGCGGATTACAGGCTGAGCCACCGAGCCCGGCTGATAGAAGTGTTTTATAACTTATTCTTGGTTGTGTCACAAAGGTGTATACATTTGTCAAAATGTATCAAACTGTGCACTTAGAATGAGCATGTTTTATTGTACCTAAATTATAAGTCGATAAAATCGATTTTTACATATATTTTAAATTTCAAAAAGCCCCATCATTTATTAGCTATGGGACCTTAACCAAATTACTTAACTTCTCTGTTCCCATCTCCTCTTCCCAATTCAATGTAGTTTTCTTTTCTTTACTTTTTTTAAAGAAAACAGGGTTTATTGAGAGGACAGAAAAGTCCCACAGTGGGAGGGGACCTGAAGGGATTGCCCCAGAGTCGTTTTCAAAAGTCCATTTTGCCATTCACCCCCAAACTAACCTTCCTACTTTAAAAATCTAGAAGCCCCATTGATTATATAAAGCTATATTTTCAAATTAAAAGTAAATGTCACCATTAAAATGCTTTTATGAATTTTTAAATGTTATTGATGTTTTAAAGACATGTTCACCATTAATAATGTGATCCTAGCTGACAAAGAAGAGCAGTAAAGTCACATGCAGTCAGTAAAGTCACATGCAGTCAGTAAGGTGTTTAGGTGTTTTTCGCAAATGGTAGACAGGCCATCTTTGCCTGGATTTTCTTTTTGTTTGGCAAGAGGATGGTAAAGTCCCTGGAGAACAGAGTTTTTGTTTTTGTTTTTGTTTTTGAGTTGGAGTCTCACTCTGTCGCCCAGACTGGAGTGCAGTGGCCGCTCCCAGCCACCGCAGCCTCGGCCTGCTGGGCTCCGGCGATCCTTCTGCCTCAGCCTTCCGAGTAGCCGGAATTACAAGCATGCGCCACCACGCCCAGCTGATTTTTTTTGATTTATTGTAGAGATGAGGTCTCGCTGCCCAGGCGGGTCTCGAACCCGCGGGCTCAGGCAATTCACTCACCTCAGCCTCCCAAAGGTGCGGGATTACAGGTTGAGCCACCGAGCCCGGCGAGAACAGAGTTTAACTAGGAGTATCTAGGGGCTCCCACATTTTGCAGATACAGTAAGTCCCCTACATATGAACCTTCAAGTTGAGAACTTTCAAAGATGTGAACATGCATTTGCATGTCCAGTCGTGTAAATCAGTTTCTCTCTGGATAGTCTTTCTGAGCCAGCCCCTATATGCCAGCTGTTACACTGTACTACTGTACTTTTCAAGGTAATGTAAGATTAAAAATGTGTTCTTTATTTTTTGGTTTTTTATGTATGCATTATTTGTGTGGAAAGAATTATAAACCTATTCTAGTACAGTACTATATAGCCAATTGTGTTATTTGGATACCTAGTGCTTTGTGGATCCAATATGTTTGCAAGTCATTGGACTTACAAACCAATTGGACTTACAAACACACTCTCGGAATGAAACTAGTTCATGTGCAGGGACTTACTGTAGTGAGTTGTAACACACAGGAGTTATGCTCCTTACCACAAACTGCCCTACAGGAGAAAGAGTGGACCTCTCTGCCTTTCAGATGCAGAACTTTCATTTCATGTGTTCAATACATTCTCATGTAGTGTGTATTTAGAACATGGGTCAGGCACTCAGGATCACCATTGGGTGTTCAAAAATGAATTTTAAAAAAATGTCTCCTGCCCTCCAAGAGCAACCATTTTTTAGGAACACAGATACATAAGAAAAATAAATAAAAGATACATCTTGTAATGCTCTGATGTTGACAGGTACAAAATGCTTGTATCACAGAGGAAGAGTGGACCAGTTCTTGCTTGAGATAGGCAAGGCAGACACCACAGAGGAAACGGCATGGCAGCTGCATCTGACATGGCGATTAGGAGAAACGTGGAAAATACGTTTCAAGCACAGTGGGTAGCATGTGGAAAGGCACAGAAACCTGAACAAGCGTAATAGCACCAGAGAATGCAACAACTTGATGGTGGGAGTTAAAACTAAAGTAGACAAAACAGTAGGTGGAAAGCGTCTTTAGAGATACACTCTATGGGGCAGGCTCCATTCCTCACTTGCTGTAGACACTAGCTTTGAGGGTCTCCCATGTGCACTCTTTTCTGGAGATGGTCCTTGGCTGGCTGGACCTCCCCTTCCTGGAGATGTGGGGGGAGGGGGAGGCTTGGTACCCCCACACTACAGAGAGAAGACCTGTAGTCAAAGGCTAACTGCACTGCAGCTGCAAAGCGGGTACCCCTTGCCTCTAGGGGGACAGTACAATCTCAGTGGTACAATTCCAGCTCCAGAGCTCCCCCTGGGATCAGACTGGGACTACAGGTCTCCTGAAACCTCTCTTGGGTTTCTTCTGCCCTGCCCTGCTTCCCTCACCTGCCCCCTTACAAGTGTCTCCCCAGAACTCTCCTCGATAACTCACATGTGTGAGAATCTGCATTTCAGGCGCTCCTTCAGGGAAACCCAACCAAAGAACCCAAGCTGAGAAGCCTGAACTTCGTTCTCTAAGCAAAACAGCATGTGGCAACATTCCTCCCTAAAACGCTCATTGCCTGGTGAGCCCGAGACTGCCTGTATTTACTGTTTGAAGTTTTCTTCCGTTTTGCCCTCACTTCGCCCCCTACAGGCTCCTGCTTGGAGGGAAAACAAGAATTTCTCTGATGTGAGCCCCCTTCCCTCTAGCACCAGCCTTGCTCATCGCCTTATCTCTGTGGAGTGATTTGCTTCTCCTGACTGCAGGGGATCTTGACTTCCTCCTCCCTCTGTCTCCTAATCCCCTGGCTCCTAGTCCCCTCCTGTCATTTCAGCTCCCCAGCTGTCCTCACGTTGGTTCCTTCCCCTCCCTGCCTGGGTCCCTCCGTCTGACTTCTCACTCTCCAACACAGGTCACAGGTCCCTGTTGACTGGTCTGGGCATTAGGTTCCAGATGGTCCTCCTGTTCTCTACCAAGCAAGTCTCCACATATTTCCCAGCCTGGAGTATAATGGTATGATCATAGCTCACTGCAGCCTCAGACTCCTGGGTTCCAGTGATCCTCCTGCTTCAGCATCTAGAGTAATGGGACTACATACCACAGCCAGCTAATTTTTTAAAAAATGTTTGGGTCTTTTAAAAAAAGTGATAGGGTTTTCTATGTTGTTCAGACAGGTCTCAAATTTTGGGCCACTTTAAAAAACGTGATAGGGTCTTTCTATGTTGTTCAGACAGGTCTCAAATTTCTGGCCTCAAGAGATCCTTCCGCCTTGGCCTCCCAAAGTACTAGGATTATAGGTATGAGCTACCATGTCCAGCCTCTTCCACCAGCCTTTCTAAAGCAGATCACTGGCCACATCACTCCCCTATTCAGAACGCTTGTTGCTCCTTTTTGTCATTAGAATCAAGTAATTGGCCTTTTCAAGTCGCTTTTCAAGCTTGACACAGTTTATCTTTCCAGACTCACCCCCACTATTTTCCTATACAAGCCATTCAGGAAAGACACAGTGGGGAGGAAACCTGGGGGCCACATAATAGCTGTATCATCATGGACACATTACGTGTACTTTCCATAACTTAGTATACCTATCTATAAAATGGGTATAAAATTCCTATCTTCAGTCATTTCTAAGGGTGATCAAGACTAGATGTAAATGGCTAGACATCTAGTATGCACTTGGTCAATTATATTCCATCGAAACAGCACAACTTGTTATTCAGCAAGCATATCCCAGACCCTCCACAACCTGTCATTGCTCAAGTTCATCTTTCCACCTGTACCAAAGTGCCCTGTTTCCTTCCTTAGGTAAATGGATCCTTTTCCTGGATTTTCAGCTCCAGAAAATACTCTGTCTTGTGAACCAAAACAATGTAAAAATGAGAAATTGACAGACTGGTAACTAAGGACAAATGCAACATCAAAATGTCATGTTAATGACAGATGGGGGTGAAAATTGGGAGGGGGACAGGCAGGGATGAGCAGATGTGGATCCAATGAGGCCATATCTCCTCCAGAGGGTGTCGTTGAACTCTAGTCATTGGTGCTTTGGAGCTGTGAGCAGAAAGTAAAGTCTTCAGTTGCCAAAGCTGTTCTTTTTGGGGCACATGTCACCAAGCCCTACCATAGGAAACATACCCCAGGCAAGTAGTCCTCTTGGTATCTACATGGGACTGATTCCAAGACCCCCATGGATACCAAAATACATACATACTCAATCAAATCCCTTATATAAAATGGTGCCATATTTTCATATAACCTCTGCACATCCTCCCATATGCAGGCATGCCTCTGATACTATTGCGAGTTCATTTCCAGACTACCACAATAAAGCAAATATGGCAATAAAGCAAATCACGTGAATTTTTTTGGTTTCCAATGCATACAAAAGTTGCTCATATTACACCATACTCTTTTATGTGTACAATAGCATTATATTTTTTAAAAACCAATGTATATATCATAATTATATACCTTAAATGTACTTAAAATAAGACTTTATTGCTAAAAAATGCTAACAATCATCTGAGTCTTTCAGTGAGTTGTACTCTTTTTGCTGGTGGGGACATCTTGCCTCAGTATTGATGGTTGCTGACTAATCAGGATAGTGGTTGCTGAAGGTGGGGGTGGCTGTGGCAATTTCTTAAAACAAGACAATGAAAAAATTTGCCCCATCAATTAACTCTTCTTGTCACAAAAGATGTCTCTATAGCATGAGACACTACTTTAGAACATTTTACCCAGAGCAGAACTTCTTTCAAAATTGAAGTCAATTCTCAGACCCTGCCACTGCTTTATCAACTAAGTTTATGTAATATTCTATATCCTTTGTTTTCAATTCAGCAACGTTCACAGGAGCAGATTCCACCTAAAAAAAAAAAAAATCCCCTTTTTTTGCTCATTCATAAGAAGCAACTCCTCATTCATTCATGTTTTATCATGAGATTTCAGCAATTCCAGACTCCACATCTAATTTTAGTTCTCTTACTATTTCCATCACATCTGCAATGACTTCCTCCACTGAAGTCTCAAACTTCCCAAAGTCATCCATGACGGTTGAAATCAACTTCTTCCAAACTCCTGTTAATGTTGATATGTTGACCTCCTCCCATAAGTCACAAATGTCCTTAATGGCATCTAGAATGGTGAATCCTTTCCAGAAAGTTTTTTATTTACTTGACCCAGATCTGCTAGAGAAAGCACTATCTATAGCAGTTATGGTCTTATAAAGTATATTTCTTAAATGATAAGACCTCAAAGTCAAAATGACTCCTTGATCCATGGGCTGCAGAATGAATATTGTTGTTATCAAGCATGAAAACAACATCCATCTCTTTGCACATCTCCATCAGAGTTCTTGGATGACCAGGGCTATTGTCAATGAGCAGTAATCTTTTGAAAGGAATATTTTATTCTGAGCAGTGACATTCTCAACAGTGGAGTTTAGATATTCAGTAAACCATGCTGTAAACAGACGTGTGACATCCAGATTTTGTTGTTCCATTGATAGAGCACAGGCAGAGTAGCATATTAAGGGCACTAGGATTTTTGGAATAGTAAATGAACATTGGTTCCAACATAAAGTCACCAGTTATATCAGCTCTTAACAAGACAGTCTGTCCTTTGAAGTTTTGAAACTAGGCATTGACTTTTCCTCTCTAGCTATGAAGATCCTAAACAGCATCTTCTTCCAGTATAAGTCTGTTTTGTAAACATGGAAAATCTGTTATTTAGTGTAGCCACCTTTCATCAGTGATCTTAGCTAGATGTTCTGGATAACTTGCTGCAGCTTCTCCATCAGCACTTGCTGCTTCACCTCACACTTTTTAGCTACGGAGGTGGCTTCTTTCCTTAAGCCTCTTGAATCGATCTCTGCTAGCTTCCAACTTTTCTGCAACTTCTTCACCTCTCTCAGCCTTCATAGAATTGGAGAGTTAGAGCCTTGCTCTGGATTAGGCTTTTCCTTAAGGGAATGTTGTGGCTGCTTTGATCTATCCAGACAAGTCAAAATTTCTCCGTATCAGCAATAAGTCTGTTTTGCTTACTTATCATTCATGTGTTCGCTGGAGTAGCACTTTTAATTTCCTTCAAGAACTTTTCCAGCTGGGCTCAGTGGCTCAACCAGTAATCCCAGCAATTTGGGAGACCGAAGCAAGTGGATTGCCTAAGCCCACGGGTTCGAGATCAGTCCAGGCAACTTAGCGAGACCTCGTCTCCACAATAAATTTTTTTTTAAAAAATTAGCCAGGAATGGTAGCACATGCCTATAGTTCCAGTTACTTGGAAGGCTGAGGTGGAAGGATCGCCGGAGCCCAGTATGTCGACGCTGGGGTGGCCATGAGCACACCACTGCACCTCAGCCTGGATGACAGAGTGAGACTCCAACTCAAAATAAAAAAGAACTTTTCTTCTGCATTCACAACTTGGCTAACTGGTATATGAGACCTAGCAATTGGCCTTTGTCAGCTTTCGACATGCCTTCTGCACTAAGTTTAATCATTTCTAGCTTTTGATTTAAAAGTGAGAGACGAGGAACTCTTCCTTTCACTTGAGCACACAGAGGCTATGGTTATTAATTGGCCTAATTTCAATATTGTTGTGTCTAAGGTAATAGGGAGGCCCAAAGAGAGGGAGAGAAACAGGGAAATGGCTGCTTAGCAGAGTCAGAACACACATGATGTTTATTGACTACGTTCATCATCTTTTATGAGTGCAGTCTATAGCACCCCAAAACGATGACAATGATAATATCAAAGATCATTGACAACAGATCATCATAACAAATAAAATGATAATGAAAAAGTTTGACATATTGTGAAACTTGCCAAAATATAACACAGACACAAAGTGGGCATATGCTGTAAGAAAAATGGCGCCGGTAGACTTGCTCAAGTCAGAGTTGCCTCAATCTTTGATTTACGAAAGACACAATATCTGCAAAGTGCAACCAAATGAAGCACAATAAAACAAAGCATACCTGTACCTTAAATCATCTCTAGATTACTTATAATACCAGTACAATATAAGTGCTATACAGTTCATGGTTATCCTATATTGTTTTCTTACATTTGCTTTATTTTTTATTGTTGTATTGTTATTTCTTATTGTTGTGGGTTTTTTTTTTTAATCTTTTCAATGCATGACTGGTTAAATCACTGGTTGTACAATCCAGGATTGCAGAACTCTATGTTTGAGATAATTCAGCTCACACCACCCCCCATTTAGCAAGCCCCATCTGAGCCATCCCAGAGGTGCTGGTTATCCATTTTAGTCTTGGGAATGGAGGTTCAAACAATTTTCATTTTACTCTTGGGAAATACATCCTGCAACTTGTACCTCTTTGTGTATAACTGCAAGCCCACTTCTTTTTTCCTAAGAGGGAATGTGAAGGCAGAAATGAAGGTCAGCCTCCTGCTGAGCTTGGTGCTAAATTCCTTGAAAAGTTATCTAAAGAATGGGGTGGGATAAAGGTGTTTGTTGACAAGGGCACAAGCTGCATCTGTGGAATGGGCTAGCCCTCCCCAGCCAGACCTGGGTACTATGAAAAGACGCTGTGCAGATTTCGTTGGCTGTTTTATCAGCATCACCCCCATGGATACTGAAGGCAGGCACTTCCTCTCTGCACACTTAGATAAGAGTTCTAAATGCTAATGCTAACAAGGCAAGTCCTATGGACACAGGTCAAGGTGCTTCATATGATCAGAAATATATATATTAAAATTCATGGCATCATCAAAAGACCTTGAGAGATGGATACTAGCATCATCCCCATCTTACAGAGGAAGGACTTATGATTCCGAGAAGTCAAATAACCTGCCCAAGATCACATAGTTCTAGGATAGCAGAACTGGGGTTTAAGCCAGCAGTCAAGCCGTAGATTTGTGTTCTTGACCATCACACCCCACCACCTTCCAGTACCTTCCCCAACCAGTGTCCCTGCCTCCACCCTCCACTCTTTATCCCATCTCTTCCCATTCAGCTCGTGCACTGTGGCTCTCACCAGACATGGATGCCATCGTGTTCCTCTCTAAGCAGGAGCCCTCAGTGACTCACTTCAGCCCACACCCCGAGCATGGGAATCAGTGTCCTCATCTCACTTCCATCATCAGCGCCCTCACACAGTTTGTCTGACTCAAGTCAACTCACATTTCTGGGGCCTCAAGCTTCCTGCCATGTTACCTCATCCCTAAAATCTGGGTCAGAACTAGTCACATCATGAGACAGAGAGGTGTGACCAAGCTTGCTTGACCCTTTCTCACCATTTACCTTTCACTGTATGTATCATAATATGACCATGCCCTGGTTTATCCCATTGTTTTGTATAAGAATTATTGGATTGGATCTTCTGTGGCTTTATTTCTTATTAGATTGCAAGCTTACTAAAAGAAAGAAGTTTATCTTTCCTTGGCAAAGCTAGTAGAGACTCTCCATAGTGTAATTCTAGGGCAATAAATTCTGGCCCATCAATATCCAAAATTCCACCATGAGAGATTCATTTATTTGACTTATCTGTGTCTTCTCTTAAGACGAACATGAGATAGGAGGAAAAACTAACTGAGCATTTCCGGTTATTTATTCTTAGAATTGGTGAGCTGATCAGATCTTAACCTGCTATCAGAGTTTGAGAGGAGGAAAAGAAAGAACAGAAGAATACTAGAGCATCAAACTTAGGAACCGGGAAAGATTAAAGAGAACATCAAAGGAAGGAAAAGGCATAGAAATGTATCTGTCCAATGATTTTGCTGCTCCATGAAACACCAACTTGCCTGTTTCTGCCACTTGCATATTGAGCTGAGCATTTTGGCAAGGATTCTCTGAGGCATGGTTCATGTTCTTTTTCCTTCTGACTGACACTTCTGACTTTTCTGACAGATGATGCAGCAGATCTAGGGTCACGGGGTCAGGGCCTGCGCTGGTCAGCTGGGACGATGGACCATTGGTCTGCGTCTATCTACTTGTCTGGCCACCTGCCCATCACCATCATCCCTTGGACCTCCACCCACCTCCGACATTTCCAGAACTGGACTCTGAGATGAAGGCTTTTGTTGGAAGCTAGAGTTTGGGGCACGAAGCCTGGCATCTGAGGTTCTTCATACAATCTATTGTTTAGACACTTTCATTTCCAGGAACAAAGGCTTCCCTACCCCCACCTCTCTGTCCCTTCAAAGGGCACCACCGTGTAGCAACAAAAACACATCTTGATATCATTTCTGATATCCATAGGTTTCAGCAATCAGTAGCTGGGTTTTGTTCCAGGAAAAAGCAATATTCTTTGACAAATAAGCCATTTGCCTAGCAGTTTAAATGACATTGCAAAGAGTGACACTACAAACCGATGAGCCTGTTTTCCCTGCTCCTTTTCACTGAGAAACAGCTAATGCCCCAGATAAAGAGTGCAGATCACATGTGACTTATAACATGAATACACACACTGCATAAACAGCCTCAGGAAAAGGCAGCCCTGGTCAGTCACTCTGCTTATAAGAGGCGCAGCCAAGTTGAATCTTTTTCCAAACAATCTTGGAATGGGACAACATTGTCACCCCCATATCCTTGAGGGTTTTCTTAAGTGGCTCCCATTCCTTAAACGCCTCTCTTCTAGTTCCTAATGTGGTAAGTCCAGGTGTCTTTTAGCCCTGGAACTATTATGGCCTGCTTTAATGCGGGGCGTTTCCAGGAGGCAGATGTTTTAACTAGCAGGGGAAAGAAAGGTCTGTTTCTTATTGACGGAACCCTCGCCTGTGTAATAGAACTTCAAAGATGCGAGGCCAGATTGGGCAGGCAACATCAAAAGCTTTTGACTGGTGCTGAGTAAACTTTGTATTCTGACACACAAGTTCTTATCTATTCTGCTCCAGACTTGAGAGCGGGAGGCTGCATCTAACCAAATCACATTGTTTTTCCTCACAGCTGCCAACTTGGAAAAATATCAGGCACAAAGGGACCATTAAAAAAAAGAAAGGGAGAAAGAGAGAAACACACACACACAGAGACATGTTTTTGTTAGTTTCTAAGCACACAATATTGCCAAGATGGGGGCTCGTAGGAAGACGAGAAGACATTCACTGTACTTCCTACAGAGGCCACTTGCTAATCCCAATTTGTACCTTTTTATAAAGAAATTAACAGTATGTACTTGAATAAAGCCTGCATCCCCCTTCCATCCATACCCTGTCACAGTGTCCCAGCTTCTTTGATAAAGATTCACTTTCTAATGGGGCTAAATCAATGATTTAATTATATCTAAACACAGACAATAAATCTATTTCCTAATTTTTTTTAAATTCATTTATTTAAAAATTGCTTAAAGGATTTATATTCACTTCAGATTATCTGCTTTTTCCATTATTACGGGGAAAAAAAAAGTCAACTTTAAAATGTGTTTCATTTCAACATCACTGGAACATAATAATATTTCCCCAGTCTGGGAACCAGAGAAAATCGGGAGGACCATCTTTTTATCAAAGTCCGTATGTGCGTCCCTCATGTGGGTTTGTTTCAAAGCACCAGGTTATTTCCTCTGAGAATGTCTATGTCTGTCTATCCTGGGAAAGGGAGGAAGAGCCCCTCAGAAGGAAATTAGTTCTAAACCTGGGATTTTCCTCCTATACTGGGAACACATTTATTTAATCAGTGGGTCCTTGCGAAGGTCTCGCGTGTGGGATCTGTCAGTGAAGGAATCATAGCTCCAGGCCTGCCTCCCCTAGGCCCTGGCCTTGTGGACCTCCCTGAGGAAGCAGCTTGGCCTACCTGTCCCTCCATCTTGAAACTTACCACCAGCTCGAACCGCACTGTCCAGTGCCATCCTGGTTTCCTCTTGCCTGTCTCTGACCCCTTGCACGGTGTTATCTGTATCTAGGGAAGCTTGAATGAGAAGCCACAGAAAGCAGTGCACTGATTCTCAACCTTTGGGGAGACTCAGAAATGCCAGGGCCTTGCTAGTTTGAGGGGTCCAGGAACCAGCAGCTTCAGCATCTGGACACTGTTAGTAAATACAGTATCTCAGGTCCTACCCCAGACTTACTGAATCAGAATTTTCACTCTAACAAGATCCTCAGGGGCTCAAGTGCAAATGAGGTTTGAGATGGACTGCCCAGGCTTCAACCCTGATATTCTGTTTATGACCTAAAGTGACATCCTGGTTACTAAGTCACAACAGTGCCCCAGGTGATTCTGCTCTGCCCCATCTAAGAACAGGGTTGTGAGCTCAAAAGCAACCTTACAAACTTGTCATCTTTACTTATTAACCAGACTGAACTGGTGAGAAGTGAGCTAAAGGGACACAAGATTCTTAACATTCAGGGTATGTGCTGAGGCCCCTCAAAGAACCTGAGAAGTGGCCGTCTCTGAGGCCCTGCTTTCCTTCTGTCCTTCCCTGTCCGTGCCCTGTCCTTGACCCAGAAAACTTCACACCACCCTCCTCTCTGGTTCTCAAGGCCAGTCATCTGCAAGGCATTTTGAAAACTCAAAGCCCTCACTGCTTCTTATCGCACCCAGTCATCATGGCCCCTTCCCTTCCTGGAAGTACGTCTCCTAAAGGCAGGGGCAGACCTT
Source organism: Cephalopachus bancanus (assembly GCA_027257055.1). Taxonomy (NCBI): domain Eukaryota; kingdom Metazoa; phylum Chordata; class Mammalia; order Primates; family Tarsiidae; genus Cephalopachus; species Cephalopachus bancanus. The sequence goes on along the minus strand of JAPVLO010000079.1, from coordinate 1,282,696 downwards.
GCTGTCCCCATGTCCCCTTTGGTGGCTGGCTTTGTTCACTATGCTGAGAAGATACTCAATAACAATCAGTTGAGTCAAATTGAAGTCATTCTCACAAATTCCTTTAAATATCATTCAAAAAAACCTTCCATTTTACAGATGGAGGCAGGGAAGAAAAGGTATTTCTATTTCATATTAGTCTATAAAGGCTACATCTTTCCAGACAAAAGTAAGCAGAATGTGGAGGCAATTCATCCATTCAGTGAAGCAATTATTAGACCAAAAACCTATAATTGGAAGACATATAAGCATTTGAAGACTAATTTATTTAGCATATTCTGCTGTCAAGCCTGATAGTATTAATTATCAGAGTATGACATTATGTTAACTTTGGTTTCTGACATAAAAGAGTTATTTCACAGTATCTGCCTCTCATTGGTGCCTTAATAAAAGAAGTCCAATTTGGTCCACCCCTTCTGGCTAGGTTGGTTTCACAGTGACAAGGAAAAGTGGATGGGATCAGTGTGGAAGGGTGCTGTGTCCTCTCAAGTGGTACGGGGGAGGAGCTTGATGCTCAGATTCATTAGATAATTTTTCGCCCCTCCATGCCATTTGACCTGGGTCAATACATTCTTGACTCATTTGATAAAAAGTGGACAATTGTCCTGACTGACTCACAGGCCAAATGATACTCACCCAGTGACCTAGAGGTCCCACTTCAATTATAGAGGCAAATGAAAAGTTACTCACTGGCAAAGAATGAAGTGTTTCCCGGGGAAGAGCGGGGGCGAGGGGGGAGGACTGGTAGCACATGGCCATCTATCCCAGAGAGAATGCTATGATCTCCATGACTCTTGTGCAAATGTAGGTTCTTCTTTGGAAACATGAGAAAACTTTCTTAGTCAGGGCACAGGTCAGTTACAAGGACAGAATTAGACCCTCAGAGCTTTGGTCTTCTGAGCATAAATGACCTCCATTGCAAAAGTGGAGCCCAACTCTTTCCTGTGGGCCCATATTATAAGCATCATGGATACTCCCTTTTTGGGCACCTACTATATGCCTGGTATTTTGCATATAATTTTCATTTCATCTTTGCAATAACCTTGAGGTATAAATACTGTGGTCATCCCTTTTGACAGATGAGAAAACTGAAGAGGTTAAGTAACTTACTCCAAGTCACTCAGTTAATAAGTGATATGGCTAGACTTCATACACACCCCTTAGCTCTGAATATATGCTGTGTTATAACTGGCCTTCTTGGAGTACAGTCTCCAGCACCTGATCAGTATTACGTGCTCTTCCTCACCCCATACCCTCCTGTCCAAGTTACCTCTCGCACTTCCGGCTCCAAGTCCAATAGCTTTCTAAGAGAACCCACTTCCCTTGCTCTTATATTTATCAATCAAAGAGCACAATGACTTCAGTGAACTTCCTATGGAAAGAATTTGGGTAGAGTCTTTGATCTCCTTGAGGCAGTATGCTTTATATTTCTTTGCAGACCTGCCTAACACTTAGATAATGTCTCAAACTCACCTTGGGTTCTCAATACCTGTTTGTTGAACAATTAAATGAGGGGATGACTGCTAAATGCTATTCAGGTGGTAATTCCACGCTTCTTCCATGACCACAAATGATCTATTTAATTGATTTTAGTGACTCTACAGTAGCTATTATATTACCTCGGGGCAAAATTACTCATTTCTTGCTCCTAAGACCTAGTAATTTATATGCTGAACATGTAATAATCTATTATATCAAATACCAACTGCTATTTGAAAAAAAAAATAGCTTACTGCCGAGCATAACAGCCCTGGATACACAAAATAAGTACAGGTGACTTATGAGTTTACACAAAAGAGCCTTCTGTTCTAGATACAGCTGTTTCAGAAAAAACACAGCTAAGAGTATAGAAGGAAGCTGGCTAGGTAAATATTAGGAGAGGCCTTTAAAAGAAGCCTTGATCACTGGGCCCTTAGGATGTGTTTGTTAGGCAAGGATGCCCTAATGATGCTTAATATTGATACAGCAATTACAGTGCAATAGACAGGCAATAGGAAGGCAGTTTTTCTGAAGACGAGCAAGTGGGGACAAGATAGACTATGCTCACAACCTCAAACCAAACAACAAGGCACCCACAGCAAGGAGCAAAGACCCAGGCCCTAAAAGGTGGGGAACAGCACGGCCAATGGGAAACAAAATCTCCAAGCCCATTGTCTGTGACCACTCCACCCAAACCCTACAGTGGGTAAAAGTATGTTGGGAAGGGTGAAAAAAGGGAGTTGGGTACTGACAGAAAGCTCCCATTCTCTCCTGCCTACTTCCCTGACTCTCTGAGACTTGATGCTGCCACTGGAACAGTGGCCATGGCTGCTACTTCCCACTGGTGGTTGTTTGCATGGCCCTTGACAGTTTGCAGAGCCCGCTTTTTTTCATCTTTCCTTGTTGACTCACAACTCCCTAAATTGGTGCTTGAATAAAGAGTATTAGTTTCTATCCTCTCACTATGGTCAAGTCAAAAAGACCCCGGCTTTGGAGTCAGGCCCACCTGGATCTGAATCCAGGCATCATGACTTGCAAACATATGATATGGAATAAGTGACTTAATTTTGCAGAGTTTTGGTTTCCTCCTCTTTGAAACAGGCATAATATTGTCTACCTCATAGAGTTACAGTCAGGACTAAATGATATGACACTAAGAATCTAACCAAATACCTGGCATTGGAGGAATGTTCTGGAATCATAGTTCCCTTACCTGTTTCTCTGACTCTTTGTCCTGCTAAACTGCTCCATCTTTGGTTGGAGTATAACTAGGAACAGCTGGAAAATACCTGATGATGTTTTACTTTATTCCATATGTCCTTGAAATGAATCTTCTGTCCTCTGCACTCCTCTTCTCACCATTAAACCCAATTCCTTTCATCTCTTGGGAAATCTGGAAGCCAGAGGACAGTCCAGTCACTCATGGAAACGACTGGCACTGATCTGGCTAACAATATCCCAGAGTGATGTAGAGTAACTAACATCTGAGTTTGCCCAGAAATTCTTCCAGTTCTAGCGCTGAAAGTCTCATGTCCCAGGAATCCCCTCATTATAGGCAAACCAGGGAAGTTGGTCACTCTAGCTGTCTTCACTAGAGACACCCAAACAGAAAGCTCATCACTTTTCAGATTTATGAGTAGAAGCAAGTGACTTAAATAAAACTCAATTGAAAATCAGCATGAGACACAGGAGTCCCATGTTGCTGTGACTGTGTGTTCTTGTCAGGCAACAAAGGGTAATTAGGGCATGGGCCTGTATGGGACTTCAAACACTATTCTTTCAGCCAGTCCACAGGCCAGACCTGAGAAGCAATAGGAGAAATCCAAAATGCACTGCAAATGCACACACAGAAGTGAGGTTATTACAAGACTTATTTACTAACATGCTGATCCAAGCCAAGCAAACTTCCCAGATCAGGGATGGGATTCTCTAATCTTGCAACACAAGAAAATAAAAGCCTAGATATCAGAATCATTCAGACACTGGAGGAATCCTAACTCTGCCATACTTACTGGCTTGTAAGATCTGGGGTAGCTGCTAATCCTTCTATGTCTGAATTTCCCACAATAATAATACATATATTATAGGGTTGTGAAGAATTAATAAAATAATCCATATGAAATGCCTGATACAGCTTTCATTTCTGGTATTAAGGGAGATCAGATTACTTGAAGACCCTCCCAATATGAAACACCTAGAAAATACTGAATGGATTATAATGAACATTCTTTTAAAAGCAATAACAGGATTTATAAGAAAGTGAGGGAAATTTCCAGAGACCAGAGATAAAGGCAGAACTAAAAACTAGAGTAGAAACCCTGAGCTCATACTGTAGCGGCCCTTGGGATGGCTGCCAGATTTGGAAACACAAGGGCTTGGGTGTAAATGTCCACATGGGATCAGGAGATTAGGCCTTTAGCCCACATAATGCAAGGAAGTGAAATGCACCCCACTTTCCCTAACATAAAGCCAAAGCTTTGAAGCACTACCTTATTTGTAGGATAAAATATATATATAATCCTATTCAGACACCAGACAATCAGAAAGCTTAGATGTCTCATACTATACTCTAGATAAGGAAAAGAAATAGTCTCCTCTGATAATACATGAGCACAGGTCTGCCTTCATATGGGTTTGGGTTCAGTTTTACTCTGGATGCATGTTATAGAAAATTGATACAAAAAAATAACTAGGGTCTATGACCCTGGTGTATCTGGCAGAAACAAATGAAAAACTTTCTCTGGAGGGATATAACTTCCCTTAAGCTGTAAGAGCACCTCAGACAAATGTCCATCAACCACAAGTTACAATCCATATTTACAAGGAAGCAATCCACAATGAGAAAGAATCAGCAGACACAGCAAATATGGAAATTTTAACTCCTGATAACATACACTACTTAAGCTATCAGAATTAAACTAAAAAATAAATGTTTAAAGTTATTGAATGCATAAAAAAAGACAAGACACAATAAAATGACAATTATATTAGAAAAGGAATTAAATAGAATTTCTAGAAATAAGAAATATAGTCATAGACTAGCCAGCAGACAAGACATAGCCAAAGAGAGAGTCAGTAAACTGAAGAATTGACCTTAGGATAAAAGATCTGAAGGCACCCAAACTCCAACACCAAATTGAGAGTATTGAAATTGCAGCACAGAGAGGTAAAGGAATGTGAAAGAGAGGCTAAGACATGAGGATGATAAGAAATTTTCAATACAGATCTAATGGGAATTTCAGAAGAGACAAACGACAATATTTTTTTTTAAATGAGAGGTTGCTAAGAAGTTTTGAGAATTAAAAAAAAGATATAAGCTCATGAATCCTGAGTGCAATGAAAGTTAATTCACGCCTAAACATGTTGTAGTGAAAGTGCAGAACACACAAAAAAAGAAAATACAACCATCCAGAACACACAGATTACTTTTTAAAAGGAATAATTATTAGACTGACAGAATCCTTTTCCACAAATTTTATGATAAAATTTTCAAACACAGAGTAAAGGTGATAGAACTTTACAGTGAATACCAGTATAACTACCATGTAAATTATATCATTAATATTTTACTGTATTTGCTTTATCACATGTCTATTTATCTACCTCTGAATTCATCCATCAATTCCTCATTTGTTTTTTGTTGCTATTTTATTTTGGGGTATTTGTGTGTATGCATTTTAACGCAAATTACAGACATTTCTACACTTCCTTCTTAATGATTTAGCAAGAATATCATTAGTAGAGCTTAACATTCATGTACAGGTGTTTTTATGTCAAATTTGCATATACTAAAATACACAAATTATAAGTATTCATCGTTGTGTAACCCAAACATCTATCAAATATTATATAGTGCCATCACTCTCAGGAAAGTCTCCTATCCTTTTCCCACCAAAATTCATCAAAGATAACTACTATTCTAATTTTTTTTCTACTATTGATTTGTTTGACCTGTTCTATATGTGAACTCATACATTTCTGCACAAGGCTTTTTCACTTAGCTTACCGATTTTTAGATTTACCCATGATGTTGCATGTTTAGTGGTTTATTTCTTTTTATTGCTGAGCACATTTTTTATTATATAGTTATTATATAGTTTATTATATAGTTTATTATATAGTTTGTTCATCTATCTTCCTATTGATGGACATCTGACTTCTTTCCATTTTAGGGATATTATGAATTAAGCTGCTATGAACATTCTTGAACAAGACTTTTAGTGGATGTGTATTTCTATTTCTCTTGGTAAATACCTAAGGGTGGAATTGTTAGATCACAGAGTAGGTGTGGTCCTTTTCTTAAGCTTGTTGTACAATTTTACATTCCCAACAATAGAGTTCCAGGTGTTACACATAATCTTGCCAACATTCATTGTCCTCAATTTTTTAAAAAACTTTTTAGTCATTCTGCTGGAAGTATAGTGGTTTCTCATTGTGGTTTAAATTTTAATTCCTTTGATGACTAATAATATTGAACAATTTTTCATGGACTTATTGGCAAGTTGATATCTTCTTTCATGAATCATCTACTCAAATATTTTGCTGACAACATACTTTTGATAAACCACCCAACAAACTAGAAAACAATAGAATAATATTTTATCAGTTGGGGTCCAGTCAGGAGACTGCAATCATGCCAGTAATTTAAACATGGAAAATGTATTATCATGAATATTAACTAATAAAAGATGGTTAACCACCAAAATGGTCAAAGCAAACTGTAAGGTTCAGAGGGGTAGAAAGAAATTACTACCATTTCAGCTGAGATAAAAATGAGCAAGAAAGAAATTAAAATATCAGAGGAGGGGTTCTGAAAAACTGAAATTCAGAAGTCTGGAGAGAGCATGGTTGCCATAAGAATATGATGCCTGATAATATGGTGACAAAGAATCTGGCCACTACTGAGCCATAAAAGCTGAAAGTCACCCTGCAACGTGGTAACAAAAAGAAACTGACTGGAGGACACCACAAATTAACAACACCCACACACACACCCTTATCTGCTTATTGCTGAACACTGAAAGGAGAAAAGTTCCTTATTCTTCCTTTTCCTTCCTTTCAGTGCCCCTTTTGTGCCCTCTATTGGCAGAGGCTAACACTGAGCCCTCTGGCAAGGGAGAAATGTAATCTATAGACTTCCCATTCAATATTATAAAGTTGGCAAAGAATGACAATTTTGGAATAAAGAGGCAATAAATTAACAGCAGACACTAGTATCTTCAAAGTGCTGAGAAAAAAAGTATGTGAGAACCTAGAATTCTATACCCAGTTAACCTATCATTTAAGAGTGAAGGCACAATAATGATTAAGATGGTTTTTCATTGCTATAATTTATATAATACATATAAGGGAAAATATATCACATATAGGTAGGTAAGTTAAAACTTTTTCAGCAAGCAAAAACTAGAATTTGTTATTAACACACCCTCAATGCATGAACTATGGATGTGCTTTTCTTTGGGGAGAAAATTAAATCCAGAAAGAAAAAGTAAAATGGAAAAAAAAAGTTAAGCAAAAGATTTGGTAAACTTATGGGTAAATAAATGGTAAGCAAAGAAATTAGTAAACTTATAGGTAAATGTAAATAAGAATAATGACAATATTTTTAGTATAAAAAGTAAAGGGTAATTAATGACAATATTTTTAGTATAAAAAGTAAAGGGTAGCAACCATATGGAGATGGGAAGAAATGATTAAACTGTTTTAAGCTCCTTGTATTTTTGGAAAATAGGTAAAAATCAAGAACTTACCACTTAACAATCTACAAAACAATATGGTATTTTCTGGAAGTGTACAACACAACTCTGGATGACACTTTCTAAATAAAGTGTATATGTTATAATGCTAAGTTTACCTCAAAAGAACAGAAATAAAATGAACAACCTTAAAATCAGCAGAATAGTGGGAAAAAAATAAAGAACATTTGATCAGCTCAAAATAAAGTAGAAATGAAGAGGAAAAAGAAAAAAATTAAATCATAACAAGTGAGAAATAAAATATTTGGGAGAAACAAATCTAAATTTATCAAGAATTTCAATAAATATGAATGAACTAAACTTCCATTTAAAAAAGACAGAGATTTTCTTATTGCCTTTTTAAAAATCAGCTATATGATTTGTACAAAAGATATAGCTAAAATATAAGAGTATAGAAATATTAAAAGTAAAAGAACAGGCCAGGCATGGTGGCTTACACCTATAATCCCAGCACTTTGGGAGGTGGAGGTGAGAGAATTGTCTGAGCCCAGGAATTTGAGATCAGCTTGGTGAAACTTTATCTCTACAATAATTTTTTAAAGTACCCAGGTGTGGTGGCAGGTGGCTGTGGGTCCAGCTACTTGGATGGCTGAGGTGGAAGGATCACCTGAGCTCAGCAGGTTGAGGCTGTGGTGGCCATGATTGTGCAACTGCTCTTCAGCCTGGGTGACAGAGTGACTCTGACTCAGAAAAAATAAAAATAAACAAAATAAAAGAACAGAAAAAAATACATACTAGGCAAATACAGTGAAATAGAAAGTTGATGTCATGATATTGATATCAGATAAAACAGTCTTCAAAAATTTTTAGAGATCAAGAGCGGCATATTATAATAGTTAAAAGAATAATTTATCAGGAAAATAAGACAATTTATCAGGAAAATAAGAGAAATATCTATGCACATAATAACAACACTGAAGTATATAAAACAAAAACGAACTGATTTTCAAAGAGAAATTGACAATACAGCACCATGGTTAGAAAGATAATATATTTATTTCACAGTAGTAAATCAAATAGACAGAAAAATCAGTAAAAATATGAAAGGTTCAACAACACAATTGACAAATTTCAAAGACATAAAAAGAAATTTTTTCAGGCAATTTTATAGAATATATTCTTTTCAAACATATATAAAATATTAATAAAACTCAGTCATAAGCTAGGCTGCAAAACAGATTTCAACAAATACCAAATATTATATGTACCAAATGCCCTAAACATTATACAAATAAGTTAGAAGTTAATTACAAAGAGACTTTGAAATTTTTAAAAGCAAACTTCTAAGGGTATAACACATCCCCTGACAGAGCATAAGAGCTTCAACAATGCTAATTTTCATTCAATTCATTGATACCACCAAGCCCAGTTCCTCATTTTACTAATAGCTAGCATTTTGTAGATATTGCTCAAGGTCAAAGATGAAATCTATGACTCCAGAACAGAGGAAAGAAACCTGGCCTCTAATCTTAATTTTTACCTATCATCCAAAAATATAAGGAGCTTAAAACAGTCTAACTCTAAGAAACCTGGCCTCTATCTAACTCAGGATATTGAATGTGCAACCTTGACTCTACTGGGTTTATACCCTCAACAATTGACTTCAAAGAATTTAAAAGTACTTTTACCTGAAAAGTTTGGCTTATCATATTCTGCCCGGAACAGACATATCCAGGTGGGAAGTTTCCCTCTCGCTGTTCAAAAGGACAAAGTAATTCTCTCAAAACTGAACTGGTCTATATGCTCTCCAAAATACTTGAAAGAAAAGGAACTGCTCACGGGGACTGGAAGAACTATGAGGGAGATCATAAGAATAAAAATGCATCAGTGCTTGTCCAGAGCTGTCCCCAGAGAAAAGAGCACTGACCCTGGAAATGAGTAGGCAACATCATCACACAGCACAGACTCAGGGCAACAGCAGTTAAGGGAGCCTTACTCTCTGCAACCTCATCTACACACACCCGACATCCTCTTGCTCTGAGCAGCTGACATGCTATACAAAAGGCAGAAGAAGCCATTCCACCTTAAATGAGGGTATCCCTGTACAAATGATAGAGGAAGCCAATCCAACTTAAATAAAGAATCAGTCTGCTTCTGGTGAGTTTGGTAAATATAATTTCAGTCCTCTAGAACATGCATTTTCAATGGCGGTAATATCATCCCAAAGGGGACAAAATTTGGTTCAGCAGGAGGGCAAAAAGTCTTAGATATTATAGTTATTTTGTGGCTTTCCATAAAATGACAACACATAAATTGATATACAGTGTATCTGTAGTATAAAGATTCATGGGAGAGAGAGGACACTTAGGGAAAACGTGTCTCAAAAAGGTTCCATAAGGTGGCAACAATGGGAAAAAAAAGGTTGGGGAACACTGCTCTAGAGGATAATACCCCTGAGTAGACAGATACATTTTCATCTGGTAGACAGCCCCTGCTCTAAAATAATCCTATATCTAGACACTGGCCAGACTCATTAACTAACCTCTCCTTCTTTTCCAGCTTTTAAATATCAAGAAAAGGCACCAATCATATTGATAAAGGGCCACAGAGCCCAACTCTCAATTTTCCAATCAACCTCTCAACACATATTTATTTGGTACTGTCTATATCTGTGCTGTAGAATATGGCAACAGCCTGGAAGGGTGAGATAATTAATCTCCCTCTGGGACAAAAAGCAGACTTGACTCTGCTTACTTTGCAGGGTGAGTTCCCCAAGCTCAGTGTTCTCCTGCTGTGACACAAACCCATAGCATCAGTCTGGGCCCTTCACATCAGCCTCACGAGATTGGGGGAGGGGTATTAGTTTTCTGTCACAGAATAACAAATTATCACAAATTGGCAGCATAAAATAATAACCATTATTAGGTCATTGTTCTAAGAGTCACAAGGCAAGGCAGAGTTCTCTACTCAGGATCTCAAAGGCTGAAATTAAAGTATCACCAGGCTTTGTTCTCATCTGGAGGCTCCGGGGGGAGGGACACTTTCAAGTTCACGCAGGTTGTTGCCAGGACTTAATTCCTTATGGCTGTATGGCTGAGGTCCTCGGTTTCCTTGCTGGCTGTCAGCAGGATTCACTTGGCTCATAGAGGCCACTTGCATTCCTTGCCACATGGTCCCTTCCATGTCAAAATCAACAATGGGGAATGTCTTGCTGTCAAATCCCTGCCACATTTTCAATCTCTCTGACTTCTCTGTCTCTGATCTCTATACCCAGATTTTTTAAAGGAGCCACATGAGTAGATCAGACCCATCTGCCTAATCTTCCTAATTTAAGGTCAAGTGACAGGAGATCTTAATTGTATCTGCGCAATTCCTTCGTAGCAGGGTGCAGGGTTTTTTTTTTATTGAATAACTGGGAAAAGGTGTGTGTCTATCAGGGTCTGAGAATCACTGGGGTCATAGAATTCTACCTGTTAAAAGGGACCATGGGAACTAATGCAAACTGATGTTCATGCTGCATGCTGTTTCATGAATAAGAAAGTTCTTTATCTCTCACCCAAGAGTGTCATCTCTTCTGCTAGCATCTGTGGAATAGAGTAAGTAGCTTATAAGCAGTATAAAGTCAAATTCCAGACCAGCCATGACATACACATTACTTTTTGAAAACTTAGTATGAACAAAAGGCTTGGTATATATAACATCTCATCAGTAATTTTTATAATGATTACATATTGAAAGGATGGTATTTTGGAATATCAAGTAAAATATATCATCAAAATTAACTGTACCTGATTATACTTACTTTTTGATGTAGTTTTTAGAAAAAAATTAAAATTACATATGAAAGAGGCTCATATGATATTTGTGTCAGACAGTGCTGGTCTATATGCCCAGCTAACATCTAAGTTTTCGGTCCTGGGCAGGGGTTGCAGCACAGAAGCCAGCTGTGTCCTATAAATGTTTTGTTCAGCCAGCACAGTGTCTATATTTTGTTATTATTTAAATGCCTTCATGTTTAGCATGTATCTTAAAATATGCCACAGGTCTCACCATTCCCTATTATTTTTCACCTGGCTCATTTACACATTTTACCTGACACATTTTACCTGAAGTCAGAGAGATTGAAAATGTGGCAAGGATTTGACAGTAAGACATTCTCCAGTGTTGGCTTTGACATGGAGGGGACCATGTGGCAAGGAATTCAGGTGGCCTCTATGAGCCAAGAGTGAATTCTCCTGACATCAGGTAAAAATGTGTAAATGAGTCAGGTGAAAAACACATCAGAGCAGCACTTCAAGATACTTTCTTCTTCTCATTTAAGTTATGTGGCCCTTGAAGTCACACTTATACTTTTGTTAGGAGTATAAAGAGATACTAGCACAAGAGAGCTACCAAAGGCAGCCTTCAATCAAATGTTAATTTGCATGGCTCAAAAGAACTATATGGCCTTCAGAACAAAGGGTCTCCACTGAGCAGTGGGGTGGCCATAAGTCAGAAGAGTTGGTACTAAACCCAGCTCTGTCAGTCATTCAGTGGGAGACCTTGAACAAGTCAGTTCCCTTCTGTGGGCTCTGTTTCCTCAGTAGCAAAGCGAAGGATGAAGCTAGAAGTCATCCAGTTTCCTGTGAATATTTCAATTTGATGGTTTTGTTGGCTAAACCAACCAGGAAGAGCTACATATAAGAGAAGGACTTCAAGATACTTGCTTCTCTGTCCTTTGTACTGTTAAAAGCAAAACCTTAGGCCGGGCACACAGTGCCTCACCCTGGTAACCCTCACCAAGGTAAGGCAAGAGGATTGCTTGAGCCCAGGAGTTCCAGACCAGCCTTGGCAACAAAGTGAGACCTCGGTTTTACGAAAGTAAAAAGATTAACCAGGCATGGTGGCATGCACCTGTAGTCCCAGGAGCAGAAGAATCGCCTGAGCCCAGGAGGTCGAGGCTCCAGTGAGCAGTGATCTTGAAACCCAGACTTAAAAAAAGAGAGAGAGAGAAGAAAGGGGAAACACACAAGCCTTAGGCAAATTAACAGAATTGAATTGAGCAAAGAATGACTCGGGAATCAGGCAGCCTCCCAAACCAGAACAGGTTCAGAGACCCCAGTACTGTGGTGTGGTGGAAGATTTACCAACAGAGACAGGAAAGTAACGTACAGAAAATGGAAGTGAGGTACAGAAACAGCTAGATTGGTAACAGTTTAGCATTTGCCTTATTTGAACCCAGTTTGAACAGTTGCCACCTTCGATTGGCTGAAGCTCAGTGATTGGCACAAGAGTAGGCTGCAGTCTGTTTACACATACAGTTAGGATACAGATGATTCTGTACAGGGAAACCTTTAGACCAAACTTAAACCATATCAGGAGGCAACTTTAGGCTAAACATAGCAGTATGTTATTTCCATTGTAGTAATTGGCCAAAAAGGGAAAGAGTCAAGGAGAGGACTCAAAGTCCTAAAAAGCTCCAATGGGTAGTTCATCAAAGAAGGAAGTCAAAACATTTGGCTACAGTATTGCTTTGTGTTCTCTACGGATGTAGATCATTCGCATTTTGGCCCTGTACCCCAAATGATAGATGATCAGGAGCTGGCAGCATCCCGATACCTACATCTGCTCCTCACTCCCTTCCACTCCTGACAATGGCATTTTGTAGAATCCAGAGGCAGATGCTACAAGCTGGGCCTGAGTGAGCGTAAGCAGGGGTTTGTGGCTGGCAAGTTCCCACTCTCTCTACCCATGACATCTTTTTCATAACCTGAATTTCTTTAATTAAAAAACATCTGCCAACTCCTGTTATCTGCAAAGATGTGCCATAGCAACTCTCTTTGCAAGCCCTTTATGTAGCTGATGCAAACAGGTGGAAGAAAAGCCTCTGTCAAGCTTCCCAAGTTTGAACAGGGAAAGGGATGGAAGCTCCCCAAAGTGTGTGTGTGTGCACATGTGTGCAGGCATGTGTGTGTATGTGTAACATGGAAGCATGCAGATAGGCAGATCTTTCTTGCAATTCATCTTTCTAAAAAGTTATCCTCTAGCAGAGAGGGCTAGAGGAATTAGGGAACGTGAATAGCATACTTCTCATACACGTATCACAAAATAATGACTGGCACCCTGTGACAAACCAAAGATGCAGAGACAAGAACTCATTGCATTTAGCCTACTTGCCAGGACTTATGCTGCATTTTGGCTAGAGTGAGTCTGATGGATCCAGTAGGAAGAGGCAACCAGATCTCCACTCCTTTGTTCTCTGCCTCATGAACAGTTACCTTTAAAGGAAATTCCTCAAAAACAAATGTAAGGAGGAGTGACAACATTGGAATGCTAAGGGGGGGAGTAGAAATAAGGACCACATACTCCAGGCCTAATATATATCAAGCTAACATATTAAAATATTGACATGTCAAATTCTATCTTCAAAACTTGCAAATCTCAAAGCTTACACATACAACTGGAAATGCAGATCAACTTGGATGGCCAGTTTCACATTTAGAATTCCCAGACTTCTTAAAGCTCTGCACTGGCCATGGTGGAGCAAGCCAATCCTAGGATTCCATGCTGTCTCCTTCCTTTACTGTCATGGCCATGTCCTGCACAGCACAAGCCTTCCACATATGTCGATGCCATGCAACCAAGCTCCAAATATACCCTCTACAAACAGCTGCCCTGTGGCCAGCCTACAGGCCTTGTGTGTACACAAGAGCATTGTCTTCTGTCCCCTAGAGGCCTGATCCAGGTGAAAAGTGATGGAAACTCAAGGAATTCTAGGTTGCTGAACCCAGGGCATGGATTAGAAAATGGGGGATGGAGAGATATGAACTCAGAGTGGGCGCGGGGCCTTAATGCCATGGATTCCTCACCTTGCATAACGGAGCATGGTCAGAAGAGGACCAAAGCAGTCCTTAAAAGCGCAGGGCCAGGGCCAGGAGCCCTCCAGTCTGGGCTGAGGGCAGAGCTAATTTCACCCTCTTACTCCTAACTCAGGCCTCCTCTCAAGAGGGATCCAAATGCCTCTGCCTCCCTTTGAGCATGCTCATCTCTTCTACTGTTCAAACCTAGAAAGAATGTCTCAATTCTGGGAGAGGAAATAACGCTCATTCATTCTCATCCCACCTAATTAAACACAAGCTCCATTGCTGGTTCCCGAGTGTGGAAAGGAGCATTAAAAGCAATAATGAATGGTGTCCTCCGTCTCAGGACTAGCCTCCTGACCTGATAGCTTCTAGAGGGTAAAGACCTGTGTGCCTGGAACTTTCTCATAATACATTCGCTGCCATGGCTCAATGTGGACAAGAAGCTTATTCAGTGCTCTTTAAAATAGTATTAATTAGTTTTTCTGATCATACAAATATAGACAACAGATGTTTATGGACGATGATGATATCTGATGACTGGTTTTGTTAGCAGTCCTTAGGACAGATCTCTCAATCTGCAGCCAGAAGTTCACTTTTCTACAGGGCAGCCCCATCATTATCAGATAACTTTTTATAAATTTCTTTACATCCTTAACACTTGCCTTCTTTTACGTTCCATCCACTGAGGCAGTTCTTCTGGTCTCTGCAGCAGCAGCCTAGACAAACCTGTTCCCTCTGCACAAATCTTAACAGCCCATGTTCCTTGACTCCTCAAATTTTATGTGATAGCTCATGCAAAGAGACTAAGGCTGTGCTTGTTACACACTAGAAACTCAAGCAATTTATTATTGTGGTTTCTGATAATTTTTTGCTACTGCTTATTAAGAGGTTAGAAAAATTAAAGCATATAAATACAGATAAACCCAATTCTTTACAAGTTTCTCCACTTTTTCCCTCCCATTCTGCCTCATCTTTCCTCTTCTGCCCAAGTCCTCCAGGGCAGGGCACGAAGAATGGGAAAATTACACATGCTCTTTTCCTAAAATCACAACTCAAACCTGGCTAAGGACAAAATATCACTGAAGTGAAACCATTCAATCAATTCTCTGAATTATTTATTGGGTCTTTCAACAATAAGGCGTCAAATATTCCAGTTCTCTTCCCACAATATCTTAAATAATGTCACAGACAATGAGGACTTTATATAATTTTAGGTAGTGGCTCTGACTTTGGAGAAGGAGATTAAGTTCTGAGGAGACTGAACACATGGTGTCTCCTACACCCTTCAGGCCACAGCAGTGAAGAAACCCCACAATCAACCTTCCCAAGCATTCTTAGATAATGGGATGAAGGAAAGGGAGCCAGAAAAAGGGTTAGAAGTGGAAAAAAGTCAAGAGAAACAAGTTGTGGTAAAGTAGAAAGAAACTGTTGATTTTACTTGGAGAGAGTTAAGTGGAATGAGTTTATATAAAATCCAAAATAGATCCCTCACATTTCTGAATATAGCTAGGAGTAACCATTCTTCACAGTACCTAGCACGGCACTACACAACTTGTTAGAAGATAAAGAAAGAGAAATATTACTATTCATAATTAGTAATCAACCAACTGTTGGTAAACATTAATAAAAAATAGCAATAATGAAATATTCAAGCAATCCCAAGATTTCACAGAGCTCCAAAATATATAAAATGGTGGGGATACATTTTCTTTTTTTTTTTTTCTTTTTTTCTTTTTATTTATTTCTTTATTTTGAGTTGGAGTCTCACTCTGTCACCCAGACTGGAGTACAGTAGCTGCTCCCTGCCACCGCAGCCTCGACCTGCTGGGCTCCGGCGATCCTTCCACCTTAACCTTCCAAGTAGGTGGAACTACCACGCCCGGCTCATTTTTTTTTAATTTATTGAAGCGATGAGGTCTCGCCAAATTTGCCCAGGTGGGTCTCGAACCCGCGGGCTCAGGCAATCCACTCACCTCTGCCTCCCAAAGTCATGGGATTACAGGCTGAGCCACCAAGCCTGTCTGGGATACATTTTCAACAGATGGATATCTTCGGCAACATCACCTAAAATCTGTGTTGTGTGTTGTCCTTGCTAGCACTGTCTACTGCCAATGGCCTGGCTGCCAGGGAGAAGGGTGGCCATGAGGGAAATGGGGCCCCAAGTTCATTCTGACACTTCAGTGGCACTTTCAAATTGGCAATATTTTCAAATAATTTATTCTTTGTAGCAGCCTTGTGAAGGATCTTAGCAAGACTTTCTGAGTTAACTCTCCTTAAAACAAGTTGAACTCCTGATTTTTATGATGAGAGTTTTCTTCCATGAACAGGTGTGCTTGTGAGCAGCCATCATGGATAAAAAGATGGACACACAAGGTTCACTCAGCCTGACTTGGGTGGGTTATTTCTACACTTTACACTTTTTTTTTACCTTCTTCTTGTGTCATACTTGGCAAGATTTTCTACAAAGGTAGGAGAGGAAGTATTTCAAAAGACAACAGTAGAAATTCTGAATGTGAGAAAATTTATTATGTTATGATAGAACGCCTAATGGGCCGTTTGTATATGAAAAGATAGACTCTATAGTATGTTCTAGAAGAAGAGACCAGAGAAAAGGAAGCACAAAATGAATATATCTGCATCAGGATATAGGAAGAAATTTTTTTTGGACCCACAATCAGAAAGGGGGTTCGCCAAGAGGTTCAGAGTCTGGTGACCATTCAGGAGATGTAAAGAAGTCAAGGGAGAGAGGAAGCAGGTAGGAAAAATGCAACATGCAATATGGAGGGAGAAGAAAAGGTGGTCATTGAGAATTCCAGATGCTGGGTGTGACTCAGAAACTTTAAAGAATGATGCTGTCTATTTTTACATTTTAAATTGTTACATGGAGCAGTACTATAACCTCTCTCCCATATCCCAAACCTTCAGTGGATTGGTGGTGCTTGGAGGTAAAAGAGAAGGAAGGAGGGGTGGTGGAGATGAAAGGAATTCCAAGAAAAAGAAGGTTACATTTCATGTTTGCATCTGCTTTACTCAGAGTAAAGATCAAATACTGCAATCACTGGACACAGGAAACCCTAGCTAGTAGTGACGAAGAAAAATGTAAGCCCTTCTACTTCCAAAATCTTCAGAAGCTTTGATGGGAACATGAGTTGTATATGGCGATTGAAATTTTGAGTCAGTTAAAATATATATATTAAAGATGAATCACAGCCTGGGAGAAATTATTTGCAAAAGACATATCTGTTTGTTTATTAGATTCAGGGGGTACATGGGTAGGTTGTTGCATGGATATCATGATGGTGAGGTTTGGGCTTCTACTGAGCTTATCACACAAGTACTGAGCATGGTACCCAATGGGTAGTTTTTCAACTCTTGCCAACCCCCAAAAAAGACATATCTGATAAAAGGCAGTTATCCCAAATATGTAAAGAACTCTTCAAATTCAGCATTAAGAAAACAAGCAACCTGATTAAAAAATGAACAGATACCTCACCAAAGAAGATATACAGATGGTGAATAAGATATGAAAATTTGCTCAAATCATATATTAATAGAAAATTACAAATTAAAAACAATGAGATACCACTGCACACCTATTAAAATGACCAAAATTCAAAACACTGACAATCCCAAATGTTGGCAGGGATGTGAAGCAACAGGAACTCTATTTTATTGCTAGTGTAAATGAAAAATGCTACAAACATTTTGGAATACAGTTTGACAGTTGTTTTGGTTTTTGTTTTCACAACACTAAACATACTCTTACCACACGATCCAGCAATCACACCACTTAGTATTTACTCAAAAGATTTGAAAACTTATGTTCACACAAAAACCTACACAGAGATGTTTACAGCAGCTTTATTCATAATTGCCAGAACTTGGACGCAACCAAGATGTCCTTCAGTAGGTGAATAGATAAATAAACTGTAGTACATCCAGACAATGGAATTATTCAGCACTAAAAGGAAATGAGCTATCAAGTTGCAAACATAGAGAAAAATGCATATTACTTAAATACATATTACTAAATGAAAGAAGTCAACCTGAAAAAGCTTCATACTGTAGGAGTCCAACTACATGGTATTCTGGAAAAGGCAAAACTATGGAGACAGTAAAAAGATCAGCGGTTGCCAGGGGTTGGTAAGAGGGAGGGATAAACAGGCAGAGCACAGAGGATTTGGGAGGCAATGAAAATACTCCGTGTGATACTATAATGGTGAGCATATGTCAGGTCACATTTGTCCAAACCCATGGAATGCATAACACCAAGAGTGAACCTCAATGTAAATTATGGGCTTTGGGTGATAACGAGTTGATAAAGGTTCAACAGTGGTAACAAATGCACCACTCAGGTGCAGGATGTTGATAGCAGGGGAGGTTGTGCCTGTGTGGGAGCTCAGTGGTGAGAACTCCCTGTGCTTTCTGCTCTGTTTTGCTCTAATCCTAAAACTTCTCTAAAAAACTATACATATAAATGCGTATACAGTATATGTAAACAATGACTTCAGAAGTGTAGGACAAGGACTCAGATGGCTGACACCTGGGTTGAGTTGCCCACATTAATGGCGAGTAGAGAGAAACAACTGTCAGTGGTCAACAGTTCCTGAGGAGTTAGAATTTACTTATGTTCGCCAACGTAGAGTACTTCTTTATTTCCTGGTGTACTTTCCCACCCTCTGGCACTTGGGTTGGTCACGTGACCAGTGCTGGCCAATGGAAACTGCCTGCTTCCCATCCTTGCCAAATCATCCCATCGCCAGTACCTGAATCTGCGGGCTTCTCCCTGCTGTGGCCCGGGTGCAAGCCAAGTACTGGGATAGAGATGCTAAAAGGTCATGGTGGTCTGGGATGTTGAGCTGGAGACCAGGAGGGCAATTGTTGTGGCTTTCCAGCAGCACCTATGGTGGTCTTTACATGAAGAATCAATACAAACTTCCGCTGTGTTCATCCGCTGAGGTTTAGGGTTGTTTGCTGCCAGACCCAAGCCTGGTCCATCCTGACTGCCACTCCAAGCTACAGTTCCAGTGCAGATTCATTGAGGCCTGGCCAGTGCAGCTATGCAGAGCTCTCTTACCCAGCAAGAAAGCCGGGAAAAACAGAACGCTGAACCTGTTGTGGAGAAATTCATAATAATTTTCAGATGAATTCAATTTTGAGGTTTTTCCTCAATCTGTGCATTACTCAGGTCAGGGCTACAGTGTCCATTTTGCTTTTTCCAGTTTCCTGGGGAATGTATTTTTTAGGGGACAGCAGAGATGGTTACCATCCATCATTTTGGAAAGTCATGAGATTTACAGAGATAGATGCCTAAACAAAGGACAAGCGTATTAACAAATCTAGCTGTCCAAAAGTCAGGGCTAATGTTAACCAAGATGAGCGTTACTGCGATTTCATCAAGATGTCCTGTTATTTATTTAACTTTTCCATTTTCATTTTTTATTTGGGTAAGATAATTGCTTGCGATAAGCCTCGGGTGTGGAGATCTGGTGCATACAGAGCACAGCAAGCGTCAGCCTGTAGTCTCCGGGATGCACTTGGGAAACGAATCAATGTATTAACATATTTAAATGATCTCAATTAATGTCCTTTAGCAGTTTTCTTCAAAAAAAGGAGAGCCTCTCCAAAGTGAATGGCCAACTCCTTACCAACAGGAAACAGAAAGTCTATTGGGAGGATAATACAATTACCTGCTTGAGGAGAGAAAATGTCTTCAAGTGGATTTCATATGAAACAAAAATATAAACAGTGTTTCTTCCCCCTGGGTCTAATTTCTCAATACTCCCCACAGATCTCTCACTTCATAACACCTGCACCTGTGCCTCCCATTGCTTCTTGTCAAGACCCTAAACCAGACACTAGGACTTTAGTGTCAAAAGTCCTAAAATGGAACTTCAATAAATAAGGCCTGTTTATTTAAATGGTAACTTCAGCACACAATTGTGATCATTTCAGTGGAAAAATGACTGTGACCTTCAGGCTCTCTTATGCCTGCCGTGCACCCCTCTCCCCTTCTCCCCTGATATCCCTCTCCCCACTGCCTTCTCTGTTCTGGCCTGAAGGCCCCCAGAAGCGTATAAAGAAGCAAGCCTGGGTGTGGTGCCTACTTCTGTGAAGCTGGTAATGGTTTGGGGCATATTCAAGTATTTTGTTGGATAACAATGAAAACAGCCACTGGTGTTAGGGGGTGGCAACAACAAATCCCAGAAGTGATATTCCTGTCCTTTTTTCAGGTGAGAAAACTGAGATTTGGAGAGTAACTGACCCTTCTATTGCTGCTGCTGAAATCAACAAAGATGATGACTGGAGGATGGATATGGCTAGAGGCATTTTTTCTTCCCTAACATCCTTTGCCTGTTGAAAAAATAAAAAATAAAAATAAAATGCCTGCCTTTTTCCTGCCTTACTTTGATGAATTAAAAGGTAGAAGAGAACATTTTTATTTGGTGCTTCTTTATACTCCTTCTGATGAAAATTATTGACCTCAGCAAGGGACATGACCCAAAAAGATAAAACAACAAATTAAACAACATCAAAAGTATTTTGACCTTTCAGTCCTCTGTTTGTCTAAAACAACAAATTGTTCACAAGCCAGCTAAAACCCTTGCTCATCTAAGAAACCTTTCCTGGCTAGTCTAGTCTCCCCCCACAGAGGGCCTTCTGTCACCACCTGAGACTCTCCTGGTCCTGGCCATTCACTGCTTGAGAGACCTGTTCAAATGCCCCTGGCTTTCCTCCCCTCATCCCCACCCCAGAGGCCATGCCCCAATTAGTTTTGGATTCCCCATGGCATCTACATAAAAATGAAGTAAAGAGAGATGATCATAAACTCTAAGGAGGCATGTTCTATCTCCCTGGCCTAGTGGTTTTGGGGGACTCCCACTGTGGGAAATAGAGCCCATCAGAAGTAGGTATTCAGCTTCCTTTTGTGACAGAAGCTGAACCAAACACTGTACAAAGCCAGACAGACAGACACAGGCTCAGGAGATCTTAGAGTTAATGGGCGTTCTCCTCCCATAAACCAGGATTGCATTCCTTTGCTCTGAAGATATTTTATTTCTAGTTAACTTTAACTTACAATTTCCATGTGGCCTTGTATATCTTTAAAATGATAAAATATATTATTATAAACAATAAAGTAGGCTGAGGGTGGGGCTTACACCTGTAATCCTGGTACTTTGGGAGGCTGAGGCAGGAGGATTACTTGAGGCCAAGAGTTTGAGACCAGCCCGAGTAACAGTGAGACCTCATCTCTACAAATGGTTTTTAATCATACAATAAAGTATGTAAAACATATATATGGCCGGGCTCGGTAGCTCAGCCTGTAATCCCGTGCCTTTGGGAGGCTGAGGTGAGTGGATTGCCTGAGCCCACAGGTTCAAGACCCGCCTGGGCAGCGAGACCTCATCTCTACAATAAATCAAAAAAAAATCAGCCGGGCATGGTAGCGCATGCCTGTAATTCCGGCTACTCGGAAGGCTGAGGCGGAAGGATCGCCGGAGCCCAGCAGGTGGAGGCTGCGGTGGCCGGAAGCGGCCACTGCACTCCAGTCTGGGTGACAGAGTGAGACTCCAACTCAAAAGAAAAAACAAAACAAAACATATATATGGTTCCAAGAATTATAATAAAATGATTTCCCATGAACCTACCATCTAGATTAATAGAACATGACAAGTCCCTGTGTGTCTTTTCTCATCCCAATCCTGCCTTCTACTCCACTTTTCTTGTTTTATATTAATCATTCCTTTTCTTTTTTTTTTTTTTTTTTTGAGTTGGAGTCTCACTCTGTCGCCCAGACTGGAGTGCAGTGGCCGCTCCCGGCCACCGCAGCCTCGACCTGCTGGGCTCCGGCGATCCTTCCGCCTCAGCCTTCCAAGTAGCCGGAATTACAGGCATGCGCAACCACGCCCAGCTGATTTTTTTTTATTTATTGTAGAGATGAGGTCTCACTGCCCAGGCGGGTCTCGAACCCGCGGGCTCAGGCAATCCACTCACCTCAGCCTCCGAAAGGCGCGGGATTACAGGCTGAGCCACCGAGCTCGGCTTCCTTTGCTTTTCTTTAGTTTTACCACGTATGTATGTAGTGATGCGTATGTATCACTACAAAATACATTATTTGAGTTTGCCTTTATATTTTTATCTTTCTATAAATGGGATATATAGATGTCTTCTCTTATAACTTGCTTTTAAAATGTTTTTCCCCAACAATGTAACTGTAAGTTGCAACAATTTTGAAAGTAGCTGTTCTTTGATTTTTACTGCTATGTAATTTTGTATCATATGAATACACAATATTTTTATGCATTCTATTTCTAGTGTGTATTAGGGTTAATTCTAATTTTTTGGCACTAACTATACCAACATTACTTCTGTGAATAGCCTTGTCTTGGTGTACATCTACTAGTGTTTCTCTAGGATGCTATCTTAGTCTGTGTGCATTGCTATAAAGGAATACCTGAGGCTGGATAATTTATAAAGAAAAAAAGGTTTATTGGTTTATTAGGCTCATAGTTCTACAGGTTGTACAAGAAGCATGTCACCGGCATCTGCTTTTGATGAGGGTGTCAGGGATTTTCTATTCATGGCAGAAGGTGAAGGAGAGTGGGCATCACATGGCAAGAGAAAGTACACAAGAAAGAGTTGGAAGGAGATGCCAGGCTCTTTTCAACAATCAGGTTTCATGGGAACTAGGAGAGTGAGAACTCACTCACTACCACAAGAATGGCACCAAGCCATCATGAGGAATCCATCAACATGACCCAAATTCTTCCCCAAAGGCCCCACCTCTAATATTGGGGATCCAATTTCAACATGATATTTGAAGGGGACAAACATCCAAACTATATCAGGTGAATACTACAGGAGCTATTCTTTTGGTTATTGACACAGATCTTCAACTTTGTTAGATAATGTCAAAATGTTTTCCAAAATAGTCACAGAGTTTGAGACTCTAGCATTGTGTGAGAGTTTCTCTTATTCCACATCCTCATCAGCACTTGGTACTGCCTGTGGCAGAAGTTTCTATGTAGAAGCATTTAGAAATGTTAAATATAAAGGAGAAGACATCTAGACCCAGGAAAATAAATCTATAAAGGCTTAAATGTTGGACCCACACGTAAAAATATACATAGATATGTTATTTTATTTAGTAAAGTAATATGACTTAGGTCAATGTCAGCAGTCATAAATCATGTTGATAGCATGTACCTTTAAAATAATGCAATGAAAATGGTACTTCACCCCTGTGGTCTTCCTCCCAAATCCCAGAACTTCAGACTAATAAAAAATAAATAAATACAGCCAAATTCCAATAGAGGGACATACTATAATATACTCGAGCACAATTTCTCAAAACTGTCAAGGTCATCAGAACCAGGGAAGTCTGAAAAGCTGTCACAGCCAAGAGGAGCCTCAGGATAAATAAATGTAACGCAGTATCCTAGATGGGACCCCAGACAGTAACGTACATTAGCTAGATCCATGTGTGCATTCTGTGACCATGGCAGAGGTCTAAATAATTGATCCCATGGAAATTGGAATAAATGAAGAACTTTAATTAATAATAATGTATCAATATTGGTTCATTAATTGTAACAAATGTGCCAGAGTGATACAAGATGTTACTAATAGCAAAAATGGTGTGCAGGGGTGGTGGTGGGAGACACGGAAATTTTTCCCCCTATTCTCTGCTCAATATTCCTGTAAATCTAAAACAGTTCTAAAAAATTAAGCCTATTAATTTTTAAAAAAACTTCAGTTTTAACTGGGAACACCTAATATATAAAACTAATATATAAAACTCTAAATTTATAAACTTAAAAGAAGCAATATGTTGCCCAAGGACTAATCACTTATACATATATGTGATAACATATGTTGGCTACAGCCACATGTATCTATAGACACATTGAGTTTCTATGCATAAGTGGTCTCTTTCAAGCTTTTCCTCTTGAAAATAAATAAACACCTATTTATCAATTTATACATGGCCAGGAATGCTCACAGGGATCTAGCTAAGATGAATCGGTGTTGACGCCTCCATCCTCAGTCTCTGCCTGCTGATGTCAGAATATTTTCCCTCTCAGGCAGAGAACAGACTCCTCTGGATGATCAGATTTGTGCCTCTGGAAAGGAAATTCCATGAGGCAGAGGTGATGTCTGCATCCCTCATCGCCACTTAGCCCACAGCATAGAGCCTGGTACAGAGTAAGTGCTCAAAAAATTTCTGTTGAATGAATAAAGTACTAGCCAAAGAACAGTCCATCTATTTTTATATTGCTCTTCAGTTCATGGGTTCATTCCAGAAAGGAATGTTCAATCCATTTCTGGGCTTTGGTCTGTGTGAGAATGGGAGGCAGCATCTCTCATCTCATGAGGACTGTTAGCACCCTGCGCCCAGTAACAAGGAGTTGCAGCACTGTAGCCTGATTAGAGCGGAGACACATACAATGCACCTGCATATAAGAAGGGTCAGGTGAGATTAGATAGGCACAAGGCTATGGGAATCCCAAGGAAGAAGCCCCTCATCCCAAGAGATATCAAGAAGAACACACCAGAAGAGAAAACTGAGAAGCAGAGCTCCTTGTCACAGAGCCCACACAATCTAAGATAACTCTTATAGGTTGACTTGTGTCCCCAAAATGACATGTTGAAGTTCTAACCCTCAGTTCCTTAGAATATGACCCTATTTAGTGAGAGTGTTCTTGCAGAGGTAATCAGATCAAAATAGGTCATGAAGGTGAATCCTAATCCAATAAGACTGATGTCCTTATAAAAGGGGGGAAATGCAGGCATAGAGACACTCACAAAGAGAAGACAATGTAAACGGACACAGGGAAAAGACAGTCATTGACAAGTCAAGGAGAGAGGCTTCAAACGGGTTATCCCTCATAGTCCTCAGAAGGAACAAATCTTACAGATAACTTGACCTTGAACTTCTAGTCTCCAAAACTGTGAGAGAAGACATTTCTGTTGTTTAAGCCATCGTGCTGTCACACAGCCTCAGTCCATTCATAGATACCAAGTGTGATGTTGATGAACTTGCCATGTTCTTCTGATTTTGCTCCAAGATGCCAGCAGAGCCCAAACCCAAAGACTCCACAGAACCTGGTATAAAGTGTGTTGTGAAAAAATGTTGTAAACAAGAATAATCTATATATGGCTCCACTGGAGGGAATCAAGCTAGGGTGTCAAGAGGGAATACACAGAGGGGTCGCAGAAGGATGACTGGACCTCAGACCTCAAGCAAACAGCCATGGTGTGCTCGAGTTGGCAAGGGAAACAGAGATGCATTCAGTGGGTTCTAGTGTTTTTGCTTGTTTGTTTTTATTAGAGACGAGGTTTTGCTCTGTTGCCCAGGGTGGCATGTAGTGATGCAATCATGACTCACTGTAACCTGGAACTCCTGGACTCAAGCAATCCTCCCACCTTAGCCTCCTGAATAGCTGGAACAATAAGCATGTGCAGCCATGTCCGGCTAATTTTTATTATTATTATTTTATTTTTATAGAGATTAGGTCTTACTATGTTGCCTTGGCTTATCTTGTACTCCCGGCCTTAAGCAACCCTCCTGCCTCAGCCTCTTAAACTGCTGGGATTACAGGCATGAACCTCTGTGCCAGGCGAGCTCTAGTGTTTTCTTTTTGATTGGTCATTGTATCTTTATATTCCTTTATTTTAAAAAGTTATAGAGAGTCGTCCATAGTAATCTGGGGGATAACATAATTTCCTGCGCTGTTATCATAGGTCAAATGTCTGGTGGAGACTGTCCTCACTCCATCCTTGGCTTCGCCCTGCCCTCTGGGAGCCACACACACCCTGCCCTCCCCCTTTCCCCTGCAGTTGAAGGATTCCCACCTCCTCACTTTCTTCAGGCTTCCTGTCTCCTCTTTCTCACATTCTCTCACATCTCTCCTTCCACCTCATCTTAGGTGACATGTTTTTACTCTGTTTTCGTTTCCTCCTCGCTTTTTTCTTCTCCTCTTCCTCTCCTCTGCTTCTCATCTCCTCTTCCTACCTCTTTCCTCTTCTTTCTCACCTTGTCCTCCTTCTCTTCGGGTGTCTGCACATTGACATGCTTTACTGAATATGCTGCAGGTGACGAACTAGCGTCTGCCAGAAAATAATGCACTGGGTTACTTAGCCCTTCATTAATCATTCTACTGCTGCCAGAAACTTTATAGCGAAGTGAGATCCTCTGGAAAATGTGTCCTTGGAGTTTCTTGTCCTGAGTCAAGTCTACACTCGCTGTCTGCAAGAGGTAAAAGAAACAAGAGCAGGAAAGAAGACAGGATTCCTATGGTAACTTATGTATAATAATCTCAAAAATTCTAGCTGAATAAAATGGAATCACGGACAGCTCAACTGTCTTTTGGGAGAGTTGTTCCCAATTGCAATGGTTTCCCATGGAAGAGAAAAGGATGATCTCCTCTGATACTCTGAGTTGAATAAACCTTCATTTATCCTGGATGCTTTAAATCTGACATAGATGATGACTAACAGCAGGATGGTGGGCTTCAGCCTCCTAAGGGTCCTCCTAACCCCATTTATCAACAATCACCCTAATCTAAATACTTTATCCCTGTTCACACCCCAACCCAAGCTGGAAATATGGACACCATTGGCAAGTTCCCCTTCCCATAGCAGTCAGTCAGAATCTCCTGCCTTCTGTCTTATCATGTGTTAAATTCTTCCTCCCTCTCCTTCCTAGCTGTCTCTGCCTCTGCTTACCACCTGGATCACTGTTTACCTGGGTCACTAGATGGACTCCATGCCCCTGACCTCCAAGCCATCCTTGTCTGCTGCCTCAGTGACACCATCATACCTTCCCTCTGCCCACCTGCTTCTGCAGCTCATCACTGCCCTCATAGCCACAACAAACTTTTCAACAGGAATCCTAGAGCCTTTCATGAGCTTTCAAGAGCATGTATGACCACTCTTCAGCTCCCCTGGCTACAACCCATGCGAATTGCTTGCAGCCCTGAATGAGTCATTCTCTCTCTCCTGCATGGCTTTGCATTTGTTGTGCTCTCCTCCTAGAATGTCATTCAAATCTTCTCACCTGGCTATTGCCCCAGTTCAGCTGTCCCCACTCCTCTGTCCTCCTTAAGGAAGCGCTTTAGCACAGCTCCTGTCTACTATAGGGCAAGGGCTGGTTTGCATGGCCCTCTCTGTACCTGATATTTGGGGGAGCCAAGCTATATCTTGCCACTGAATTACCTATAGAACTAAACTGCCTGCTCGTGCTGACATATAATCACATATTGCCAAGTAAACAGCATTTAGAATAACAGCTATTATATTGAGTTACACATTATTATAGAACCTGCATGTTAACATGCATTGTAAAAATAGAACAATTTCTTTAATAGGTCATAAGTGTTTGCCCTGTTGCTCCAAAAACATTATAAGACTCTTAAGACTGAGAACTATGTGCTTATCTTCTCATGATGCCTTGCACAGGGAGAAGGAAGATAATTCAGTTAGAAACATGGTGAGAGGGAAAAATGCAGTACAGAGAGAGAAATGACACCATCAAACCTGGAGACAGGAGTTTCTACTTCTGGGGACCCACCTGTGCTGTATCCATGCACTGAAATAAACTATCCCATCCATTTAATTAAGGACACTGGCTCTGTCCCATCTCCCCCAGTGGAAGAGGGACCCTCCCTGTAGGACTCTGTCTTCAGGACCTACATACCCAGTGAAATCAAAGAAGTGCAAATGGAATGGGGATGGCAAATAGTTTTCTCCTTACTTACTGATTCAGATGGGTGGGAGTTGCCTGGAGCACTGTCCTAAAAAACGTTCAAGGACCAAATCGGGGCTCAGCGGACAACGTATCAAGTTAATCAACAATGGCTCCCATAGGTTTGTAAAGAAGATGGGGGGTCCATGTGATGGATAGTTGCTAGCCTCATCTGGAGACTTTTGTAAGTGGGTAAATTATTTTTCCGAATTCATCAAAACTCTGAATGGAAATAGATTAAACTGCTTTTTTTATCTATGGAGGGAGGCAAATAAGGTAAAAAGAGAAGAAAACAAAATCCCAAAGTTGAGAGCTGAGCAAGCAATCTCAAGAACATAATCTACTTTAGGCTTAGGAATGTTTTCATGAAGTTTGGCCCCAAAACTTGGGCTCCTCTGCTCTGCCTGGCAAACTTCTCAGCCTGTAGATGTTTTCAAAGGTAAACTTTCCAGTGATATCTTGCCCAGGCCCTCCATTTTATGCCATCTATTCACAGGGAACTGGACTGTGTTACTCTTGTACAACTTGTGCAGCATGTCATATGCCATCCCTAGTTTCTACACAGCTGTCACTCCCAGCAGACACAGCACTCCTTCAACACGTGCTGAGTCCCATTCAACTCTGTGTTCTCAAGGGTTCACCCAACAAAATTAGCACTTAACAGTATAATCCAAGAAAATTTTCTAAAAATAGAAGACTCGAATTTAATATTAAAAGACATGAACCTGTACCTGAAATCGTGAATGAAGAATGGTCATGTTTGTGACATACTCTAATAATACTCGAAAATTGTACAGCATTTATTTATTTCTAATTTTAATGATTATGGTTGTTATTAAATTGCAAACTTTTCAAAGAACAGTCTCAAGATGTTGTTGATTTTTTGAAAAATTTGGCTAGGATTATGCATACAGGAAACCTCATTTTACTACAATTCACATTATTACACTTCACAGACACTACGCATTTTTTTTTTTTTTTACATATTGAAAGTTTGTGGCAAACTTGCATTGAGCAAGAATATCAGCACCATTTTTCCAACACCATGTGCATCCTTCCTGTCTCTGTCTCACATTTTGATAATTCCCACAAATAACAAACCTTTTCTTTATTATTATATCAGTTATGGTGGTCTTTAATCAGTGGCTTTTGTTATTACTATCATAACTGTTTTGAGGGTGTTACAAACTATACCCGTATAAGATGAGGAAGTTAATCAATACATGGTATGTGTGTTCTAACGCTTTTACTGGCCAGCTATTTCCCTGTCTCTCTCCCTTTCCCTGGGTCTTCCTATTCCCTGAGACACAACAATATTGAAATTAGGCCAATTAATAACCCTACAATGGCCTCTAAGTGTCCAAGTGAAAGGAAGAGTCCCACATCTCACACTTTAAATCAAAAGCTAGAAATGATTACGGTTAGTGCGGAAGGCATGTCAAAAGCTGAGAAAGACCAATAGCTAGGACTCATTATACCTAGTTAGCCAAGTTGTGAATGCAGAGGAAAAGTTCTTGAAGGAAATTAAAAGTGCTACTCCAGTGAGCACACAAATGATAAGAAAGCAAAACAGCCTGATTGCTGAATAGGAAAGTTTCAGTGGTCTGGATAGAAGATCAAATCAGCCACAACATTCCCATAAGCAAAAGCCTAATCCAGATCACGGCCCTAACACTCTCTTTAATTCTATGATAGCTGAGAGAAGTAAGGAACCGGTGGAAGAAAACTTGGAAACTAGCAGAGGTTCGACTACCAAGTTTAAGGAAAGAGACCTTCTTCATAACATAAAAATACAAGGTGAAGCAGAAAGTGCTAATGAAAGTGCTGCAGCAAGTTATCCAGAAGACCCAGCTAAGATTACTGATGAAAGTGGCTGCACTAAGCAACAGATTTTCCATGTAGACAAAACAGCCTACTATTGGAAGAAGTTGCCATCTAGGACTTTCATAGCTAGAGAGGAGAAGTCAATGCTTGGGATCAAAGCTTCATATGACAGGCTGACTCTCTTGTTAGGGGATAATGCAGTTCATGACTTTAAGTTGTAGACAATACTCACTGGTCATTCCAAATATCTTAGGGCCCTTAAAAATGATGCTAAATCTGCTTTGCCGGTGCTCTATCAATGGAACAACAAAGCCTGGATCATAGCACATCTGTTTATAGCATGTTTTACTGAATATTGTAAGCCCAGCTTTGAGACTCACTGCTCAGAAAAAAAAGATTCCTTTCAAAAGATGACTGCTCATTGACAATAACTGCTCATTGACAATACACTTGGTCACCCAAGAGCTCTGATGGAGATGTACAAAGAGATAAAAGATAAATGTTGTGCTGGGCTCGGTGGCTCAGCCTGTAATCCCGTGCCTTTGGGAGGCTGAGGTGAGTGGATTGCCTGAGCCCGCGGGTTCGAGACCCGCCTGGGCAGCGAGACCTCATCTCTACAATAAAAATCAAAAAATCAGCCGGGCATGGTAGCGCATGCCTGTAGTTCCGGCTACTGGGAAGGCTGAGGCGGAAGGATCGCCGGAGCCCAGCAGGTCGAGGCTGCGGTGGCCGGGAGCGGCCAGTGCACTCCAGTCTGGGCGGCAGAGTGAGACTCCAACTCAAAAAAAAAGATAAATGTTGTTTTCATGTCTGCTAACACAACATCCATCCTATAATCCATGAGTCAAGGAGTCACTTTGACTTTCAAGTGTTGAAAAATATTCAAAATCTATTTGAAAAATAGATTCTTAAGGATAGAGCTGCCATAGATAGTGATATTTCCCTGAGGGATCTGGGCAAAGCAAATTGAAAATCTTCTGAAAAGGATTCACCATTTTAAATGCCATCAAGAACATTTGTGATTCATGGGAGAAGGTCAAAATATCAACGTTAACATTAACAAGAGTTTCCAAGAAGTTGATCCCAATCCTCATGGATGACTTTGAGGGGTTCAAGGCTGCAAGTGGAGGAAGTCACTGCAGATGTGGAATAGCAAGAGAGCTTGGATTAGAAATGGAGCCTGAAGATGGGACTGAATTGCTGCAATCTCATGATTAAACTTGAGTGGATGAAGAGTTGCTTCTTATGGATGAGCAGAGAAAGTGGTTTCTTGAGATGAAATAGTTCTAGTGAAGGTATTGTGAACATTGTTGAAATGACAACAAAGGATTTAGAATATTCTATAAAATTAGTAAAGCAGTGGCAGGGTTTGAGTGGATTGACTCCAATCTACTGTGGGCAAAATGCTATCAAACAGCACTGCATGCTACAGAGAAGTCTTTGATGAAAGAAGAGTCCATTGGTGTGGCAAACTTCATTGTTTTCTTATCATAAGAAATTGCTACAGTCACCCAACCCTCAGCAACCACCATCCTGGTCAGTCAACAGCCAAACAGACATCCACATCAAAGCAAGACCCTCCACCAGGAAAAAGATGACCACTCAGGATCAGATGATCGTTAGCATTCTTTAACACTAAAGCGTTTTTAAAATTAAGGTATGTACATCTTTTTTAGACATAATGTTATTATATTTAATAGACTATGGATTACCATTAACATTTCACTTAATTATACTTATATATTTAATAGACTACAGTTTAGCATTAACATAACTTTTATATGCACTGAGAAACCAAAAAAATGTGTGACTTGCTTTATTGCAATATTTACTTTATGGCCGTGGTCTGGAACTGAACCTGCAATGTCTTTGAGGTATGCCTGTATTTTGCTACTGATAAACTGAGTTTTAGATCTGGTCATCATTTTGCCTCCGATCATTTTGTCTAGTGAAACCTATTGGTCCAATGGTTCTAATCCAGTGAATCTACTCCCTTGTGAGGCTAGCACTGCTCCCCTGTCCTACTGTCCTTCACTAGATGTGACCATACATGTTGTGCAAGAACAATACTTCATTTATGCATTACTATGTCTGTCATCACTTGCTCCAAGTAGTGCAACCGCAACCTTCCCCAATGCGTATCTTCCTCCCCTCTCACTCTGTGGGGACACTCCAGACAGAATAGAAGCCCAGTCTGAATCAGGCCCATAGAGAGGAGATGCCCAAAATCCTACTTACACTCCACTAGAATGGCTTGTGAAAAAGAAACTGGCACACTTCGGCTACAGCAGTAACACCATCCAGAGAGGGATGTTAATTCCTTTAATTGACAGTGAACTTCTGTCACTTCAAAATATACTTATTTTTCTGTAAGGAAATCAGACCAATGTATTCAACTGATTACGTTGATGCCACTGTGCATTTGTAAAACGGAAGTTTTCTCTGGCCACTGACTTCTGATGGGTAGCCAATCTCCAGGAAAGTGGATGGATATCAAGAGTCAAGAGTTCCAAAGTTGACAGCTTCCTCAAGAAGGGAACAAAAAGAAACAGGCCTGTCTTCATGCAGACTGCAGGCTGAGGCCTGGTGGGCAGTAAGGTATTCATTGAGTGTCATCAGTAACCCAGCACTGCAGTGGGCACAGCATGCTGGACAGAGAAGAGCCAAAGCTATGTTCTTCAGTCACCTCATCTGTAAAATGGGGATAATAATGCCTGCCCTACCTCTGTCAAAGACTCATGGTATGGGTCAAATAGTCTGTAAGAGAACACTTTAAACCACAACCTTACTCTTTATCACAGAACCCTGTTTATTTCTTTCATGGCCTTTATCATAATTTGGAAGAATTCTGTATATTGATTGCTGCCTTGTTTCATGTGATTCTCCCCCAGTACAATGCAAGCTCGCAGGGACAAAAAGCGTGCCCGCCACACAGAACAAACTCAAACTTGATGCGCACTGTAATCTTCCTGCTGTCCCTCCTCAGAGCACACTCATTTACCTGTACACTCTGCCCAACCACAGCCTCTACTCTGGAAATACCTTCCACTCATCTTTACAGCAATCTAAACCCTATGTTTCCTACAAGGCACACTTCAAGCCCTGTTGCTTCCATGAAATTATTTTCTCACTCATCCTTAAAGTCATCCTCCTGCTAGGCAGTTTTTCACTACTATTCATACTGCCCACAGTCACTGTCACACTCACCAATGTGCTCGTTCTGCAGGGGAGGGATCATTTTGTTAGGTTTCTTCCCTGTCCTCCTCAAGTCAAGGCAGTGGTAAGCCTAGCTCTAATTCTGCAAGTATTACCTGATAAGAGATCAAATTCTCACACAAAAATCTTAAGGCTGAAGGAGGTGCCAGGCCTAGGACTTATTCTGAAAGCCTGCCACAGGTTTGACATTCCCTCCCTGTTTAGTTACCTCACCAAACCGACATTTATTATCCCAGCAAACCTGAGAGCCAAGAGTTTTCCCAAAGGAACTTGTCCATTCCTGCTAAGGATCAGACAGGGAACCGATTTTCTCTTTTAATAGTCAGATTGCCTGAGGGGTGAGGGTTAAGACTCCAGGAGTTAAAATTCTCCCTGATGTGGTCATCCTATTCACCTCCTGGAATCCCTTCCAGGACGATTTACCCCAAGCAGAGACTCAGATCTTTCTCCCAAAGGGAGGTCCCAAACTTATTATTCTTCACACCTAGAAGAAAACCAAAGAGCTACCAAGTTTATGGAAACTGATAGGTTACGCAAAGCACCTGGAACCTCATTTGCAGATCATCAATAATCTCAAGCAGTCAGAAATTAAGCAAATGCTGTGGGAAGCTAGAAATAAATATCTAATTGTTCCCAAACATGTCCACTCTGTGGCAGGTCTAGAATTCTGTTTAACTACCATTGTGCTATGGTGGTTTCTAGAAAATTAAGAGGAAAGCAGCTGACTTGGGGTTGTATCTCAGACTCTGAAGGTGAAAGGAGGAGAAAAACGAAGACTTTTACGGGCTTCTCTGTCATGCAACAGGCATTGTCACATAGTGTGTCTGTCTCACTGGGTATTCATAATATATCTGTGACACATCTGTGACATGGGTGTTACTATCCCAGTTTTGTTTGCAAACAAGTAAACTGAGACTCAGAGAATTGGCCCAAGGCATACAACTAGTATGCAAAGATTAAGGTTGCAACCAGAGTTCCAACTCTCAAGTCTAATCCCCTTTCAACTACGTAAACCAATCTCCTGGGCGTGGGGATGGGAACAGAGGTAGCATATGTCAAGAATAAAAGGAGATGACAACTAGCAAATGATACACTATGGATATTCTCAGATGCTTTCAGCTCTTGTACAACACTCTGCTATCCAGGCCCAAGGGGTACACACTCATGCTCACACAATATACCTTTTATCAATGTAGGATGAGAATGCCCCCCTTTCCGGTCTTACTCTTCTTATAACATGTTATTAGTTAATTTATTCCGTATTTGCTGAAGGTTTACTCTACCCCAGACACTGTCCTAAGCACTAGAAACCAACCATGCAGCACAAAACAAAGACTTCTGCCCTGATGTAGCTCATATTCACTACCATTCTTTGAAACTGTTTTGTTCACTTGTTTGCTGATCACTGGCCCACCTTCCTCTCACACTCACCCTACTCATACAGTGTGTAAGTTCTGTAATAGAAAGGACACTATATTTCCCACCACTGTCACTTCAGAGCCTAGAAAAACATTGGGCCCTCAAAAGGTATTACTTACCCTAGCCTTTAAAAGGCCAGTTGTTCTTTCTAGACCTTTTCCCTTTGAAACCATCTCCATTCCCATCAGTTCATTTACTCTGGTGTATATAGGATAAACAGACTTGAAGGGTAGAAACACTTTGTATCATGTTTGATAATCCTGAACTTGGTAGGAATGTTCTGCCAGATTCTTTGGTTTTGTCTTACATATGCTTCTAGCAGATGCCTCCTAAAGTACACAGATTGAAAAAAATGTAGTGTTTGTCAAGTGAGGTGAACATTATCTGTTGCCTTCTGAGCTTCTATGTCCCCTTCCCTTCCATCCTGACAGAACCTCGACTTTGTTCCTGCTTAACCTGACCCAGGCAGCCAGGCGCCTCTGGTCACCCCACCCCCAGCTCCTGAGATAGGTGGGATTGGTCCAAGGGTATGCCCATCCCACCGTGATTGGTTCAGGAATGAGCTTGTGACCCTATCCTAGCCAATGACACAGGAGGAAGATTCCTCACACCTGAAAGAAAACTGCAGGAAGAGATGGTCTCTCAGTCTTCCTGGGCATTCTTGTGAGTGGTGCCTGGAACAGCTGCGCTTTGGTGATCAGGCCAGGATGAAGCCAGCTCTAAGAATGGCTGAACAGAGAGATGGAAAGAACCTGGACCCTCAAAGACATTGCCAAACCATAAATCAACAATCCTAAAGCCTGTATACACTGTGAATTACCTGTTTTATTAAGAGAAAAACTCCTGTGGGAGTAAGAGTAGGAGACAGATAATCTGCATAGATACTGCTGCTAAGGAGGAACCACAGAGGACATCAGACTGAGGGGCTTCCAGCCAGCTGTGACAAATGTATCTCTCTAGACTTAGATGAGGTGGGGAACTCTGAGGAATTATTATGCCTTCTCCTTTTCAAGAATAAAAGCTGTGTTACTCTGCTTTCCATCCTCCTCTGACCACCAGGACGTGCAACACTAGACCTATTGCCACATCATAGCTGTGTTAACCCATATGACTGGCAATATTTGCTTCCTGCTTTTGTCTCAGTCATTTATTCCACTAAATGTAGTATACATTGCCTCTTTAGATTCTTCCTGGGATGAGATGAGGTATAAAAAAGTGAACTGATAACATACCCGTGGAGCCAATGTCTAAAGAGGAATTAATAAAATGAACCTCCATATGGAGCCTGCTGACCTAAGCTGATCAGCTTTCTCAAAGCAAAATGCACAAATCCCCACAATGCCAAGCCTCTAGACAGTTTTCAGGGTCAGTAGGATATAGGATACTACTTAGAACTCTACTCAGTGTCGACATGGTATGTCCTCAGTGTGAACTTAATCATAGGACTAACCATGATCAAGGGAGAAGGAGGCACGGTGACGTGGAGAGCACAGGAGTGGAGAATGTCATCAGCAGGCACTAAGATTATCATAGCTATAGCAGGCGAAGACCTAATGAACGAAGTGAGTTTTTTCTATTCTGAAGTGTGTGCTTCAGAACAGTTTTGCTTCAGGACAGTAAGCAAAACTTATATTTTTGACTCCTAGCACAGTGCCCAGCATACCCTAAATTGTAAATGGTTTCTCTCTTAACACTATTTTTTATTTTCCTCCCAAATTTTGAGGCATACAACTATGAACATTGGGCAGCAGATTGATTTATGTTTCCATGGGAGGAAAGAACTCTGGACTGGCAATCAGTACACCTGAGCTCTGGGCCCCACGACTAAGGGGATGTGTGATTGGACACAGGCAGGAGAGCAGCCGGTGGTTGAAGGACGCAAGTCATATCTGGATTTGAACAGTGGTTCCTCTTCCTACTCTGTGTCTTTAGGCAGTCTTTTAACCTCTGTCTATTTTCTCCTTTTTAAAATAAGGGTAAACACCTAGGAGATGTTGTAAAGATTAAATGAGTTACTATATATAAAGTGTTTAGAATACTCCCTAGCACATAATAAACATTCATGTCATCTTTTATTGTATTTAATACATCACCATGTTTTTCTAGGCCTTAAATTGTGCCTCTTTTAAGAGTCAGGTCTGAACTGGATAAGAGATATCAGATACACAGCATTCACTACTACTTTCTCATTCTGTGTGCATGACAGACATCACTAATTGATCACAGCACTCTTTCCCATTGAGCCCAGTCACAGCCTCAAAATCATTTCTGGGGCAGCCACTGACAGTTTTTCAGACTTGATGCAAGAAATGAAATGTATTTGCTGCCCTGGGAAGAAATAATCTTGAAGATTCTGTGGTTGTCAAGGAACAGATGTAGGAAAGACAGAAAGGTCATGGAAAAGGGAAGGAGTCGGCCACATGAGACCTTCAGTGCCATTCCAGGACCCATCCTTGATCGACTGACTCCCTCCAGACACACAGCGTTGAGACTTTGTTATTCCTTAGCCTTCCCCTGGGACAATGGCTGGAGTGTTTTCTCCCTTTGCAGTGTAATTGCAGTGATAAAATGGCGTGTGGCTAATTGCTGGGTAGGCCACAAACAGAGCAGCCCCACATGTAATTTCAGACTGGCAGAGACTGTAAATTATTCAACATGATAACCAAAAGATTATAGCAACGTGTAGAAGTGGAAAGAACGTTTCAGGGAAACAAGAGGCTGGCTTTCAAGTGAGGAGAGTCCAAAAAAATCTTTGAATAAAAGCGAAGAACATACTTTGGACAGAAATACAATGGGGCAGCTGAAGCCTGGACTCGGGAGAGGTCTGTGTGTTCTCATTTACCAGGAACTTTCATTTCCTTGTGAGAATAATAAACTGCTGCTGAAAGT
The DNA here is from genome assembly GCA_027257055.1 of Cephalopachus bancanus. Taxonomy (NCBI): domain Eukaryota; kingdom Metazoa; phylum Chordata; class Mammalia; order Primates; family Tarsiidae; genus Cephalopachus; species Cephalopachus bancanus. The sequence continues at coordinate 1,245,545 of JAPVLO010000079.1, read as the reverse complement.
TATAGTTATCCACGTTCCTGGGGGTAAGGAATGGCCTGGATCAAGAGAACCCACAAATGGTACAAAATGACATGTACCATCTTGACTACAGTGACCCAGATGAAAGACCTCCCACCAAGCCAGAACCTCCCGTCTTCCCTGTCCCTGGTAATTGCCCCACTATGCTCTCAGTTACTCAAAATTCTCCTTTTACTCCTTCCTCTCCATCCAAGTTCTCACTGTGTCATAAATACATTGTAATGAAGGGCTCCCTGCCCTTCTTTTCTTTCCATTCCCATTGCCACTGGCCTCTTTTGACACACCATGGCAAACCATCACGGCAGCCCCTGGGCCCTGACTCCTTTGGCTCTTCCTGCACATTGCTGCCGTTTTCCTGATTTCTCAGGGAAATCTCCAGTCAAAGCACTTCTGTCCTCAAAAGCTTTCCATTGCTCCTGCTAGCTATAAAGTGAAACCTGAGCTTCCCAGCTGGCATTGAAATCCTGTGCAATACACAGCTCCACCTATCTTTCTGGCTTCACTTCTTGCCACTTCCTTCCATTTTCTCTCTCTCTCTCTCTCTCTCTCTCTCTCTCTCTCTCTCTCTCTCTCTTCCCACTACACAGCCTATAAAGCTGGTTCCTAGGACACACTCTCCCATCTTGGAGCCTTTGCATGGCTGTTTCCCAACCTCAATAGCCTTCCACACAGGCTCTTCAGGCCAGACCTGGGTGATTCCAAGATGTTTGCACATGCTGACAATCACTCCCTTGAATTCCCAAATCCATGACACAATTACTTGGGCAAAGGGACACTCCCCCTGTGAAGGCCTGCAAGGAGCCTACTCCTTGCTCTGAGACCACCTCTCACTTGTGTTAACAACCACCCATGGCCAGGTTCCCCCAGCTATGCCCCCAATTTTGATAGACCTGGACTGATGGCAGGGGGAGTCTGTTTGTTTGCTGTTAGGACAGTTGGGGTGTGGTGGAGAATTGGGGCATAGTGAGTGAGTAAACACCTCATTAAAATCTTTCTTATTCCTTCTTGATCTCCTGCTATCTTCAGTGTTGTTCCCTGATTTCCCAAATCCCCTTTAAGGCTATGAAAGTCAAAGTTTCGATATTCTGATGAGTGCCAAGTGACTTTTTCCTCCCAAAACCAAACCTAGCCAACTAGGTGTGAGCTAAGCCGTAGGCCCCCTTGCTCTTTAACTGCTGTCTTGAAATCTAGGGTGGAGAGAGTGATTCTGACACATCCTCAGTCAGAAATCAAACCCTCACCACCTCCATTTCATGCACCTTCAGGATGGGACTGCTTTGGCCGCTCCCCACCTCTTCTGCCCATCTGCTGGGATGGCGTGGTGCCCACTCCAAGTTGGTTGGAGCCTATGGAGGTGCCAGGCAACAATGTGTTTTGATGGGCAGCCTGCAGAAGGTGGCAATTGCCATCTCTTGTGAGTGAAGGCCACGAGCAGTGCCAGCCCTGGCGTGCCAGGTCTCTGTACACTTGTTCACACCTGTTGACTCTCCAGTGCCAAGAAAAGCGTACTTGAGCTGGGGACAAGGGTAGGGGGAGAGGACACTCTCAGAGCATCAGTTTCTTTGGGTTTCTTTGTGGGGACAGGCAGAACCTCATGGGAATTGGTCAGTCAGACTCAGAACCACACCTGTGTCTGGCACTGGAATTGCTCTGTGGCGCTTTGTCCTTGAACGCTATCTGTGGCCGCTCAGGGAAAGGTACCCAGCTGGGAGACTGCAACACAGGCACAATTCAACACAGATATGAGCCTTATTTCCAAGCCAGGGAAGACGGGCAATGAGAAGGCCATGCTGAATTTAGGAAACTTCTTTCCACTAATAGCCCAAAATGCTCTAAACCCCGATAGGAAATGTCCAAGTCACCTGGGGGCTTCCACATTCTTGTGCACCCACCTGTCCTGGAGAATGGCTATTGTCTAACTATGCATGGAGCCCAGCTCCAGAGTCAGACAATCTGATTTTGTAGCTCAGCTCTACCTACTGACCTGCAGACCTTGAGCAAGTTACTGACCTTACCTAAGCCTCAAGCTCCTTGTCTCTAAAATGGGGGTAACCACACCTGTCTCTTTGGATTGTTACAAGAATGAAATAAGACAACAGAAGTGAAGTGAAGTGCTAGGACAGTACCTGACACATAGTAGGTGCTCATCACATTAGAGTTTCCTGCCCTGTCTTCCTTCATTTTCCATCCCAAATAGGAACAGTGTTTCAGGAGCCAAGAGATGTTACCGAAACCAGTCCAGGAGTTGATCAGCAGGAGAGATTTCCAGATAAGGACATTGGAGAAGAAGAAGGGAGAGAAAGAGGTGGAATCAGGAGAGGAGGGAATGGGGTTTCCTTTCTCAAAGACCCCTTCAGTCTCTGTGTTCCCAAGTCAGTACCTCATTCCAACAGTGGCTCGAGCTCTGAACTCCATCCCCACCTCAGCTCACCATTATCTACTCAAATATCTCACCAATAGCTACTTTAAAAAATAAAAATCAGCAAGGAAAATTTAGAGTGAATTCTCATCAGCTAAGTGTTCTATCTAGATGCACAAGACATTCCCCCACCAAGCCCTTGATATCTCTTGTTCATTATTCTACAGTGCTGAGCAGAGTGAGGGTAGTGCGTGGCATGCCTTATCCTGCCCTTTGGGCTCATGGGTCAGGAAGCAGAAAGGGGATCAAACAACCCTTAAACAGGTTTGGCCAGACTGAGGCTCCAACCTCAGGCCTGGTCGAAAGGCTCCAACAAGCAAACAGTAGGCTATTAGTAGTTACTTTTGGGGGAGATCAAAAGTTATGTGTGGATTTTCGACTGTGCACGGGCGTCGGTGCCCATAACCCTCATGTTGATCAAGGGTCAATTGTATGTACAAATACAATGCATCAATTTTTAAACTTTACCCCCCACCCCCCAAAAAAATCACATCAAAGGGGTCTGAAGATAGGCCATGATTTTCAGAATGGGAATGTTCTGGAATTTTGCTCAGTTTCTGTGGAGCGCTCTCCAATCTCTCCAGTCAAATGTAAACTTCCTTAATACCACCTACCCACCCATGTCTGAAGTCTGGGTTCTAGTTCAGTTGTGGCCACAAATCCCATGAGGTTATGGAAAGACAGTAAGTCTGGGAAACAGACTCTGTCACTTACTGGCTCTGGGTTCTGGGCCAAGATTCAGTTTCCTTGTTCTGTAGAGGAGAATAAACCTCTCTATTCTATATACACACAGATTATAGTAAAGAACAACAAAACGACAATGTAAGGTGATTTATAACTGTAAAACATTGCAAATGGTAAGGTATTGGCAAGAGCAATACCTAGCCCATCTCTTGTGTAGTTTTCTCCTCTGCATTGTGTGCTAGTAGTCAATCAGGCAAAGTGAGATAAAGAGATGCAGTTACTGACCTCCAGGAGTTCTACAAATGCAAACTTTCACAATGTTCACTAGATTTTGAGCTTCTCACATTTTGAGACCTAGGTTTATTTATAAAGAGTGCACCCTCCCTCATTGTCCCAATGACTTTCCCAAGGCATCTCTTGTTGATGAATGGGTGAAGCAGGAAATGGTTGTCAGTTAAACTGTTTAGTAAATTAGTTAGGTCTAGACAGCTTTGGGAGGTCAAACAGTAGTGGAAGGATTGCTAGTCTAAATTAAAGAAACAGTTTTAACTCTAGAATGATATTTTAAAGGAATGTAATTTTATCTTTTTTTTTTAAGTTGGCATCTCACTCTGTTGCTCAGGCTGGGGTGCAATGGCACAATCATGGCTCACCGCAGCCCTGACCTCCCAGGCTCAGATGATCCTTCTGCCTCAGCCTCCCAAGTAACTGGGACTACATGTACACACCACCATGCCTGGCTAATTTTTTGATATTTTTGTAGAGACAAGGTCTTACTATGTTGTCCAGGCTGGTCTCAAGCAATCCTCCTACCTCAGCCTTCCAAAGTACTGGGATCCCAGCCATGAGCCACCATGCCAAGACAATTTTAATTATTTTTTTAAGAACAAACAGAAACTCAAATTGAGCTAACAAAGTGTTTCCAAGTAAAGCTTTTGCCTCAGTTTCATAAATCACCTTCCTATTCATTCAGTCAATCTCCTATCCTATGAGGTGGATTATAATCCCCATTTTATAAATGAGGAAATGGAGTTTCAGAAAGCAGAGGTGGCTTGGTTTAACACAGATTGGTAGAACAATATTTCTGAACAATCATTTTTTCCAACAGATTTTATTCTTTGAGCATATACATCCTTATCTTTCTCACCCTAATCTCTCTCCATTATGCTTGCTGGGAAAAATCCCTGCCCAAGTTAAACTCAACTCTCCTCCCATCCCAGGTTTCGCCCAGACAGCTGAACCTAGCTGGAGAGAAACATCAAGCGTTCAGACTGCCTTACTCTTAAGTTTTCAATTGGTCAAGCTCAAGGGGCTCTTGGTGGGCCCCTGTCCACAGTTCCTCATCCAGCACCCTCCCTTTCTCCCAACCAACAATATCACATGTGCTCAAAGCTGTCCACCTTCCAACACTCTAGACTTTCTGGTGATAAACTTGCTTCACTGTGAAAGTAATGAAAACCGAAGAGACATTCAGTCTACAGAACCTTTCAATGTACCTGTATTTCCTCAGGTAATCTGTACCTTCCTCTGTTGCTTGCATCTGGCCATGACTCCTAGAGTCAACCTTTCGTTCTTCTGTAAATTTCCATCTCTACTGGACTATTTTTTGGCAGTAATCAGACATGCCAGACGGTCTCTCATTACAAAGGAAAAAAAAATCAAACTAAGACCCTCCCTGGATCCCACATCTCCCTCCAAGATGCTCTCATTCCTTCCTCTCCATCAGCAACACAATTCCTTAAAGTCATTCATACTCACTCTTTCTAGTTTCTGTCCTCTTATTTTCTTTTGCTCCACTCTATTCAGGCTCTACCACTCCACAGAAGAAAACTCTTTCAAAGAAACCGACGCCCCACATCACCGAGTGCAATCAGTCTTCAGTCCTCATCTTCCTTATTTGCCAAGGTTGACAATCGCTCCCTTCCCTGCCAAACCCCTGGCTCACCTTCACTTGTGACCTGAGACAACATTTTCTCTCTGTTCTCCTCTGACCATCCTGTCTGCTTCTTTTTGGCTTTCTTTTCACCTTCTGACTTTCAAGTATGAGAAAGTCTGAAGACTGTCTTGGGACCTTTTCTGTTTATTCACACCAGGCTAATAATTTTATCTAAGTCTCTTGGCTTTAAATACAAATTTATTACATCCCCAACTGGTACCTCTCTCGGAACTCCAGACTTTTAAGTACAGCTGCCTACCTGATATCTCTGATTGAATGTCTAACTGCATGTAAAATGAGGAACCCCTGATTTCTGCCCTACCTCTGCTTTACCTTAGTCAGTAAATGGCAACTCTGTCCTACCCATTACTAAGCTTGCACTTAACTCTTCTCTTTCAGCCCACAGCTGATCTTTCAGTAAATACTGTCTCTCTACCTTCAAAGTATATCCAGAATCCAAGTACTTCTCTCTACCTATGTCTTTCCCACCCTGGTTTATTACAATACACTTCTAAGTGGTTTATCTGTTTCAACTTTTCCCCCATAGCCGCCAGAGCAATCTTTTTATAGCCCAAGTTAAAATAATCATAATTATAATAGTAAACATTGACTGGGACTAGGCTCTTCATATGTGTTAATCCGTTTAATCTTCCTCACAACCCTATAGGGTAGGATTTATTATTATCCACATTTTGCAGATGAGAAAACTAAGGCAGAACGTGTTTAAGTAACTCACCCAAGGACACAGTTAGTCATTTGGGAGATAATTGGGTGAGAAGTAATTGTGAGAGACTCAGAGTGGAGGTTGTTGGTACTGCCTTGGATTGATTGTCCTCCCCCTGCATAGATCAAACAACTTTAAAGGAACAGTATCCATGCTCTTGACCCCTTATTGAGTACATGTGATGGGCACTGCATGAAGTGCTTTGTACACATTACCTCTTTTATCCTGTTGAGATAGTCCTGTGAGTAGATGGTATTAGCCTCATTTTACAGATGAGGAGACTGAGTCTCAGTACTCTGAGGTTGCACAGTAAGTGGGAGAGATGGGATTTGTACATGAGTCTTTAAGAGCTATACTATTCCCACTGGAGAAATGAATCCTCAATGATAGAGGTAGAGGCTCCAAGGGTCTCAGATGAAACTTGGAAGAAAATTCTCAAGTGTTGCTGCTCAGGCCACAGTTCTTCTCTCAGAAGGAAGGTCCATGGACCTACTGGGTCAGATACTGGAGCCTCTGGGCTGGACCTAGGGCTAGAGTTGGCTGCTCTTATTGAGGAATTGGGAGACCAGAGGGTGAGAGCACAGAGGAGCTGCCTGGTCTGGGGCAGGACGGGGACTCTGCTTCCTAAGTGGTGGTGAGGAGCAGGGAAGGAAATGAACGGTGCCTATTTTTCCCAGGTTTGGCAGCATTCCTGGGCTGTGCTGGCCCTTGCATGGCTGGTGACTTCCAGATCATGGTGGAGCTATGTTGAGTGTCTCTGGCAGTCATTGGCCTGCTGTAGGCAGAGAAGCCAGTTCTCCCAAGTCTTTCTCAATCTTTTCCCGTCATAATAAGTATCGTGGTTCAACTTTTTCTTGCCTCCTAGGGCTCCCTGCTTCAGTCTTATGCTCTTCGGGAGTTACCAACAAACCTTTGGGGATGAACTTCCCTGACTTGGCTCCGGGACTTTAGACAAACGGTGTCCTCAGTCAGAACGCCTACTCTTACCTCTCAGCATGGTGAATACCTAAGAAGCAGCGCTTGGTTCTCAGCTCCAGCTAGGGCCATCTCCTCAGTGGAACCCCTTCTGATCCCTTGACAAGGTCTCAGCATTGTAAGCAACTTCCCTTACAGTGCTTATCACTTACCCCTTAAAGCAGTTTGAATTTCATGTTCTTTGCCTATATTTGATTAATTCCTTTCTCACCCACTAAACTCTGAAGCTAATAATAAAAAATAATGATCATAGTAAGGATAACAATAACAACAAAAAGAATAACAACAATAGCAGCTAGCATTCATAGAGCATGTGTTCTGGGCGTGTTGCGAAGCATTTTCATACATTACCTGACTTAATTCTTACAACTACCCTGTGAATTATATATTGCAGGCACATTTTGTGGTATTTTTGTTTTTGCTTTTTGGTAGAGGTGAAGTCTCACTTTGTTGCCCAGGCTGGTCTCAAACTCCTGGTCTTAAGCAATCCTCCTGCTTCAGCCTCCCCAAGTGTTGGGATTATAGACATGAGCCATTGCACCCAGTCACATCTTACTTTATTATGCTTTGCAGATATTGTGTTTTTTACAAATTAAAGATTTGTGGCAATCCTGTAAAGAGCAAGACTATCAGTACCATGTGTCCAACAGTATGTGCTCACATCATGTCTCTATGCCACAGTTTGATAACCTATTAATATTTAAAATTTTTATTTATTATTATAGCTATTACAATGATCTGTGATCAGTGATATTTGGTGTTACAATTGTAAATTATTTTAGGGTACCACAAACCATACACATATAAGACACATACAATAAATGTTGTATGTGCTCTGACTTCTCCACTGACCAGTCATTCCCCCTTCTCTCTCCCTCTCCTCAGACCTCCCTGTTCCCTAAACAATGTCGATTAAGTTTGGACAATGAATAGCCCTACCATAGCCTCTGAGTGTTCAAGTGAAAGAAAGGGTTGCACATCCTTCACTTTAAATCAAAATCTAGAAATGATTAAACTTAGTAAGGAAGGCATGTCAAAAGCTGAGATTGGTGAAAGCCAGGCTTCTTGTGCCAAACAAGTAGCCAAGCTATGAATGCAAAGAAAAAGTTCTTCATGGAAATTAAAAGTACAACTCCAACAAATGCACAAATGATAAGAAAGTGAAACAGGGCTAGGCTCGGTGGCTCAGCCTGTAATCCCGTGCTTTGGGAGGCTATGGGCCCTGAGCCTGTGGGTTCGAGACCTGTCTGGGCAACTTGGTGAGACCTCATCTCTACAATAAATAAAAAATTAGCCAGGCGTGGTAGCGCATGCCTGTAATTCCAACTACTTGGAAGGCTGAGGCAGAAGGCTCTCCAGAGCCCAGCAGATCGAGGCTGCAGTGGCCGGGAGCGGCCACTGCACTCCAGTCTGGGCGACAGAGTGAGACTCCAACTCAAAAAGAAAGAAAGAAAGAAAGAAAGAAAGAAAGAGAGAAGAAAGAAAAGAAAGAAAGAAGAGAGAGAGAGAGAAAGAGAAGAGAAGGAAGAAGGAAGGAAGGAAGAGAGAGGAAGGAAGAAGAGAGAGAAGAGAAAGAAGAGAAGAAGGAAGAGAAGAGAGAGAGAGAGAGAGAGAAGAGAGAGAGAGAGAGAAGAGAGAAGAAAGAAAGAAAGAAAGAAAGAAAGAAAGAAAGAAAGAAAGAAAGAAAGAAAGAAAGTGAACAGCCTGATTGCTAATATGGAGAAGGCATTAATGGTCTGTTCAGAAGCACAAACAAGCCACAACATTCCCTTAAGGAAAAACCTAATTCAGAACAAGGCCCCAACTCTCTTCAATTCAGTGAAGGCTGAGAGAGGTAATGGAGCTGTAAGAGAAAAGTTTGAAGCTAGCAGAGGTGGGTTCATGTGGGTTAAGGAAACAAGCCATCTCCATAACATAAAAGTGCAAGATGAAGCAGCAAGTGCTGATGGAGAAGTTACAGCAAGTTATCAGAACATCTAGCTAAGGTCTTTAATGGAGGTGGCTGCACTAAACAACAGATATTCCATGTAGACAAAACAGCCTTCTATTGGAAAAAGATGATGTCTAGGACATTCATAACTAGAGAGGAGAAGTCAATGTCTGACTTCAGATCTTCAAAGGACAAGCTGACTCTTTTGCTAGGGGCTAAAGTAGCTGTTGACTTTAATTTGAAGCCAACGCTCATTGACCATTCTGAAAATCTTAGGGCCCTTAAGAATGATGCTAAATCTACTCTGCCTATGCTCTATCAATGGAACAACAATGTCTATATGGCAGCACGTCTAGTTATAGCATGGTTTACTGAATATTTTTAAGCCTGCTGTTGAGACTTACTGCTCAGGAAAAAAAAAAAAACTCTTCAAAATATCACTGCTCATTGACAATGCACTTGGTCACCCAGGAGCTCTAATGGAGATGGGCAAGGAGAAGAATGTTGTTTTCATGTCTGCTAACACAACATCCATTCTGTAGCCCACGGATGAAGGAGTCATTCTGACTTTCAAGTCTTGCTTTTTAAGAAATACTTTTGTAAGACTTAGAGGAATCATAGGTGGTGATTCCCCTGATGGATATGGTAAAAATCCATTGAAAACCTTCTGAAAAAGGATTCACTGTTCTAGATGCCATTAAGAACATTCATGATTCATGGGAGGAGGTCAAAATATCAACATTAACAGGAGTTTAAAAGAAGTTGTTTCCAGCCCTCATGGATGACTTTGAGGGGTCAAGATTCCATGTAGGAAATAACTGCAGATGTGGTGGAAACAACAAAAGAGCTAGGATTAGAAGTAGAGCCTGAGAGGAGACCGAATTCTTGTAAGCTCATGATCAAACTTGAACAGATGAGGAGTTGCTTCTTATGAATGAGCAAAGAAAGTGGTTTCTTGAGATGGAATAAACTCCTGATATAGATGTTGTGGACATTGTTGAAATGGTAAATGATTTAGAATTTTACATAAACTTTGTTGATAAAGCAGTGGAAGAGTATGAGAAGACTGACTCCAATTTTGAGGTAAGTTCGAATGTAGGTTGAATGCTATAAAACAGCACCACATGCTGCAAAGCAATCTTTCATTAAAGAAAGAGTCTATTGGTGGGGCAAATTTTATAGTTATTTCACTTTAAGAAATTGCCACAGCCACCCCAACATTCAGCAACCACCACCCTGATCAGTCAGCAGCCAAAAACATTACAATTGGCGAAGGCTCAGATAATCATCAGCGACTTCTAGCAACAAAGTATTTTTTACTTAAGGTTTGTACATTTTTTAGGCATAATGCTATTAAACCTAACAAACTACAGTATAGTGTAAACATAAGTTTTAAATGCACTGAGAAACAAAAATTCATTGCGGTGGTCTGGAATCAAACCCACACGATATCTGAGGTGTGCCGGTACTATACCACTAAAGGGTAACAAGATTGATCATAATACACAGAATAAAGATAATTTACTTTTTAAATGCATATTTATATCACATATTGTGTATGTTATATACAATACACTAAGTATAGAAACAAATATGTATGTATCAAATGGCTAAAAATGGTTAACTCTAGGGAGTAGTAATGGAAAAACAGGACTTTTATGTTTTTCTTTTATGTTTTTCTTACTATGTGTCTGTATGATTTGAATTTTTTAGTCAACAACTTTTTTGGCAATTAAAAAATTAATAAATGTTAGTTATATTTTATCTTAAGAGCACGCACCAACCCATGTCCTGGAAAATCCCTCAATGAATCCTAGATGTATGCTTCCTTTGAGCAAATAGACAACCATTCTAAATCGTCCCTCAACACCCACCTATAGCCTTATCCTCTTGGATTCAGTGGGGATGGAAAGTGAGTATGGATTAAGTCTGATAAAAAGAAGAAAGAAGTGACAGGAAAAAAAAGGAGGAAGGGAAGAACGAAAGGAGGAAGAAAGGAAGAAAAGGAAAGATAAAAGTAGCCTTTTAAACCACTTTCTTCCCCCTTCGTCCCTTCAAGTGTCACTGGGGCAGGTTACAAGGAGCAAGAAAGAAGAGATGCCTCCAGAATAAGGGCACACTTGCCAATGGTACTGAGAATCGCACAAAGTTTGGACACAGAATACTAAGAACCATAACAATAATAGTAATTCCCATTACTAGCTGCTGACTCTTAGTCTGGACCTTTTACATATATTAGCTCAAGATAAGGATTTTAATCCTTCATTCCACATTTAAAAGGCAGAAGTGGTGTGACCCCTCAGAACTGTAATCTTTCATCATCTCAGTATTATCATCTGTGGTATGGGGGAAAACTTCACAACTCACAGAGTTTTCTGAGGATCCAACGAGAGCCTACATACATAAAAGTATTATTCACACTATAATTGATATTATCATTGTCACGCCAGTTACTGAGTCAGAGCAGACAATCAGGACTCACTGGCACGAAGTGCAGTCATCCGTTATCCAGTGGTTACCATGGGGCTGCTCTTTAGATCTGCTGAAAAGTGGTGACTGTGAAAATAATTTTAGTCCCATTCACAGATTTAAATCACTGACTGTATGCAGGGGAGAGGATTTGGCTGTGGGGAGGGGTCGTCTGTAGTACCACGCAGCTGCTATGGCTGTGAAAATTTAACCTCAAGCAGCCTAAACATTCATTTTACAATGTACACTGCTGATTACTTAATTATGTCTAAAATATAAGTCAGACACACTACAAACCCCAGGGAGTAAATTACACAGATCTATGAAGCAACATCTATGCACTCATTCTGGTCTCACATTTCTGAATTATCTTTTCCCCCCAGTGAATTTGAAAAACCTCTTCCTTTTCTGCAAAATGTATGGCTACTGCAAACAAATGGCCATTTTCTCAGTATTATAAGCTCGGTGTAGGAAAGCCCATCTTCAACCTAACATTACAGATTCTTACCAACAGGTTCTTATCTTTGTGTATATTTGAACTAGGAGATCTACATATGCTTGATCTCAGCATGAACCTCCGTATGACCTGATTTTGTTACCATGGTCACCAATTAGATGAGTCTTGTTGACTGCAGAACAACAGTCAAAGGATTTCTGTTAAGTTCTGGGGTGGAATAGCAGTCATATTTTGTGAACACACTTTATAGGTGTGTTCACAAAATATGGGCCACAAAAAAAAATAGCCATTTTTCCCATTTGCTTACCCCAAGGTCCACCTCCCTCTATCTGCTGAGAATGCAGTTGTTGCACAAAATTCAGAGAAAATGCTTCCTGGAGCCAGTAATTAAATTATCTTACAAAATAAATGGGTCATCTGAGGCATCTCTTCCCCCACTTCTCCCTCTGGGATATAGATGTGTAGGTCTTACTCAGAACTCACCTACAATCATCCTTTCCTAAATAATCTTATTCTCACACCATTGCCTCCCAAGAATGCATATATGTAAAAATATAATTTGACCTTTACCTATATCAACCACCTATATATGCATAACACTAAAGGGTATTTTTTAAAGGCTCAGCTGGCTGAGATTGTTGATATAACCATTCCAGTCAGTGAGTACAGTCTAGTGATGCAATGATCTCACAAAAACCATGCCTGGTCATTTATAAATGTTAATATTAACAGGTAACAGGTAGGTACTGAATATTTTATGAGTGTATTGGTTTCCAGGTGCTGCAATAAAATCTATCACAAAATCAATGACTTAAAACAAAAATTATTCTCTCATAGTCTGGAAGCCAAAATCCTGAAATCAAAATCAAAGTGTCAGCAGGGCAGTGCTTTAAAGGCTCTAGGGGAGAACATTCCTTGCCTCTTCCAGCTTCTGGTGGCACCAGGCTTTCCTTGGCTTGTCACAGCATGACTGCAGTCTCTGTCTCTCCTTCCACATGGTCTACGGTCTACTGCTCTGTATTTGTGTCTTCCCCTCTTCGGTCTCTTATGAAGACACTTGTTATTGGATTTAGAACCCACTGGATAATCCAGGATGGCCTGATCTTGAGAACCTTAATTTAATTACACCCACGTAGATTTTTTTTTTTTTTTTTTTTTTACAAATAAGGTCATATGAGTAGGTTCTGGGAGACATGGACACATATTTTAGGATGCCACCATTTAGCCCATCACAATGACAACATAGGTTTTTCTGAAGGTTATATAAAATTTGGAATTTTTGTAAGTGTAATGTCAGGTACTTCTTACTAATGTGGATGTTAAGACAATGCCGAAGACTACTTAGAAGGATACATGCCTTTCTCCGTATTTATTAATCAAAGGTCAAAAGTTTGATTTTAAGTTGGTGAATTGGGTGTAAGAATGCTGAGAAGTCATCAAAGAAATTATAATGAAAGACTTTAGGATATATCCAAAGAGCTTAAGACCAAAATAAACGCCGGAGGCATTCTGAGAACAGTAAAGAAAGAGAAGAAATGACTGGAAATGAGAAGACTGCTGAAATAGCACAGGACTCATTGAAGGGATGAGGTGAGGACAGTTAACAAACCAGCAGCAACTTGGAGGACACAGCCCTTGGCAATGTATAGACGCACTTAAGCGCATGATTTCATCACAGAATCTATTTTACCAATGGCTATTAAGATGGCTGGGATGGCACAAGTTGCACTGATAAAGTTGCTCGTCATTACTTTGTGTCATTGTGCCACTTCTCCACTTTGTACAGTATTATTTTGGTCTTGTGATGGTTGCTCTTGATCGTATATCTATGTGTTTCAAGCAATTTCAGTTGTCAACATATTTATTCTCCTGCTAAAATTCTGTGCCTGCCAGGCACTCGGATGGTAAGTCTGGTATTTTGTGTTTGTTTGTTTGCTTTTGTTTTTGCTTTTTCACACCCCCCCCCCTTTTCTTTTGTTGTTGTTGTTTTCTGAGTCAGAGTCTCACTCTGTCGCCCAGACTGGAGTGCAGTGGTCGCTCCTGGCCACCACAGCCTTAACCTGCTGGGCTCCGGCGATTCTTCTGCCTCAGCCTTCCAAGTAGCCGGAATTACAGGCATGTGCTACCACGCCCGGCTGATTTTTTGATTTATTGTAGAGATGAGGTCTCGCTGCCCAGGCAGTTCTCAAACCCGCGGGCTCAGGCAATCCAATCACCTCAGCCTCCCAAAGGCGCGGGATTACAGGCTGAGCCACCGAGCCCCCTTCTTTTTTTTTTTTTTTTTGAGTTGGAGTCTCACTCTGTCGCCCAGACTGGAGTGCAGTGGCCGCTCCTGGCCACCGCAGCCTCGTTTGCTGGGCTCCGGCGATCCTTCCGCCTCAGCCTTCCGAGTAGCTGGAATTACAGGCATGCGCTACCACGCCCGGCTGATTTTTTGATTTATTGTAGAGATGAGGTCTCGCTGCCCAGGCGGGTCTCAAACCCGCGGGCTCAGGCAATCCACTCACCTCAGCCTCCCAAAGGCGCGGGATTATAGACTGAGCCACCGAGCCCGGCTCCCAAGCCCCCTTCTAAAGCAACATTTTGAGAATGGGATTCGACTGGGGTGAAGACCGAAGTCTGTGTACTCTCCAAGGATTGTGGAAGAATCCTTGCTCTTTGTGCCTATTTCCTGCCACCCCAATCCCTTAAGAGATGGGACTGTGTTCTTTGTTTCCTCAGTTATTCTACCACAAAGTTCCCTGACAACCTTGGGTACTGTTGTAGTTCTCTTGCTGCTTATATAACAAATTATCACAAATGCAGTGCCTTAAAACAATGCAGTTTTATTATCTTGTAGTCCTGGAGGTGAGAAGTCAAAAATGGGTCTCACTGGGCTAAATGTGTCAGCGGGGTCTCAGCAGGGCTGTGTTCCTTTTTGGAGGCTTTATGGGAGGAATCCTTTCCCTTGCACTTGCCACCTCTAGAGGCTGCCACATTCCTCGGTTTATGACCCTCCTTTTTCATCTTCACAGCCAGCAACACTGCATCACTCTGACTTTCTCTTTCACCTTCTTCCACATTCAAGAACGCTGTGATGACATTGGGTGCACCTGGATAGTTCAGGTTACTCTCCCCATCTCAAGGTACTTAAACAATCCGATCCATAAAGTCACTTTTGTTATGTGAGGTAACATATTTACAAATTCTAAGGATTAAGACACACACCTCTTTGCAGAAAGTGGAGGGTAAGGGGGCATTCTTCTGACCCTAGGTACAAAACAGATCAAAGAATCAAGGTGGGCTAACTCCCTGCAGTCCACACAAAACAACCCCTCCAGGTCTGGGCACATCTCTGGTCACCAGTGTTTTGAACTAATCCCTAAACCCTGGCAAGGGTAGCAGGGTAGGGAAGGTAGCTGGAAGGGGAAGGGGGGTGGCAACTAGAGATAGGAGGTTAAGGGTCATGTCATGGCAGCTGAGTTCCTGTCATTTACAAGGACACTACTCCTTTTCAAATAATTTCTACACAAATTCCATCCCCAATGGGAAATGAAGTGCAGGTGAACCTAATTACAAGCAAATGCTGTGTAAGGTAATCTGCCCTCACTCACTCAGACAATTTACCAAAGCAAGGAATCCCAGCACAGAAGTCCACCAACCCTAATCCTGCTGAAACTCCAGCAGTTTGCACCACTTCACTTTCTACTAATGGGCTGAAGCAGTTGCTAATGGGCTAATAAACTGGCCATTAACAGCTTCTTAAGCAGCAGGCTGGGAGAGCTGTGTGACTCTAGATACAGCCACACAGAATGAGCTGATCTTCTCAGTTTATAAAAGACCTAAACCGAGGCAAGAATGTTTCCCCCAAAGGTTGACTGACTTGGCTCCATGTGTGAAGGCAGCACTTGTTCCTTACCAAAGGATTGCTCCCTTCATAAAGATACTCACTCTGAAGTTTCCCGCCGGTTTCTTCCTTGGGACATTTCAGTGTTGGTTTATACACCACAAATTACTTCCAGAGACACAAGAAACAGAGAAATTTGTAAACAGTGTACTAAGACATACTTTTTAAAAGTCAATCAGGAATGAAGATAGAGCCTCATGGCGATTGTAACATGAATGTCTCCAAGCATCACCAGCCAAGAGTGCAAATGAAGTCAGGATAACATGAAAAGCTGACTATCACAATCACCATCACTAGGCAAGATCCCATCTCCTCATTCAGTCTTTTGATAAAGACTTACTGAGCACATAGTGGATGGTGCCCTGGCCACGGGGGTACATCACAGAACAGATGGGCAAAACTCCATGCCATTGCGGAGCTCACATGAGTGGACACACTGAACATAAACAAAGCCAAGTAAACGACATATTGGAAGAGGACAGGTGCATGGGAAAAGATAGAGACAAGGAAGTGGAATTGGGAATGCTGGGAGAGGAGGGGCAATAGTGAAGAGACACCTCCTGATGAAGGTGACATTTAAATGAAGGGTAGGCACTCATAGAGTGGACCTTGAACATCTATCGTAATACTATAAGAAAAGGATTGACAGTGGCAGGAGTCTATTGGGGGGTAGGGAGGGGAAGGGAGGTGGCATTAACGGTAGTCAATATCTGTCTGGGGACGGGGAGACACCCCTTTTCAACAAGGGTGCCTGAACGATGCATATTTGTATACCTAACCCTTAACTGTACCCCACAATTTTAAAATAAAAAATATGTTTAAAAAATAGATAAATAAATGAAGAGTAGGAGCCAGGAGGAAACCCAGGCATGGGCAACAGCCAGTGCAAAAATCCTGAGGCAAGACAGTATCTAGCTTATTGGAGGACAAGCAAGGAGGCTAGTGTGACTGGAGAAGGAAGAGTAGATGAAGACATAGGAGTAACAGGGGCCTGGATAATACAGGCCTTAGAGGGCACTTTCAGGACTGTGGCCTTTTCCCCAAAGGGAATGAAGAGCTGCTGGAAAATTCAGAGCACAGGAGTAAGAAATCCCATCTCTACATCAAACGTTTCCCCAGTTGCTTCAGGGAACTCCAAAGCAGTGGCTACAAGTTGACTTGTTCTCCCATAGTACCCTCCTCATCAAGATACCTTTTCTGGCCTCTACCATCAATACCTCTACAGAAATGCCACTGCCTGACCCAGTTGCTGCTCCCTGGTGCTCCAGAATGGCCAGCCCCAGCTTGCCAGAGCAGGGTATGCAGGTATGCTCTTCCCTGTCCTCAGAGAGCCACACAGCTTTGACAAATTCTCATAGCTTTTTAGGACAACAGTTCCTTCTCCAGCTGTTGGTCCTTGTGCAAGCCTAGCAAGCCATTCCTATTCTATACAACACATTTTCTAACATCTAAAAATTCCTAGTGAATTTACTTATCCTATACTTCATGATTTTTTTGAGTCACGTAATCTCAAAGCTCCATTTTCCATGAGTATATGATTCCTGTAAATTCTTGGTCAAGAGTAGTGACTCATGCTTGTAATCCCAGCACTTTGGGAGGCCAAGGCAGGAGAACTACTTGAGCCCAGGAGTCTGAGACTAGCCTGGGAAATATAACAAGATCTCATCTCTACAAAAAATAAGCCTGGTGTGGTGGCTTGTGCCTGTAGTCCCAGGTATTTGGGAGGCTGAGGCAGGAGGATTGCCTGAGCCCAGGAGGTCAAGGTGAGCCATGGGCATGCCACTGTACTCCAGCCGGAGCTGAAAATAATGACGATGAGAATAGTAATAATAATAATTAATAATTATTATTATTATTATTCTGGCTTCTGTTCTCATCTTTTTTTTTAATCCTATTTAGAAACTGCTCTGGTAGAAGAAAGTATGTTTTCTTCCCCCAATACTAAGCACCAGTTTTTGCACACATAGGCAATCAACATTGGCTAAATCATGTTTATTAATTCCCTATGACCCCATCCCTGGGCTAGGCACTAAAGTAGTCACAGAAGTAAAAAATATACCCCTCACTCACACGCATGCACATAAAAGCTTACATAGATAAGGAAGGTCTGGAAAATAGCACCAAATATTGGTAGCTATGGCAGAGTACAAGAATTGGACATTCCAAACTATAGCCCCTGCGAATTCAAGGAGGAACTGGGAAGGAGCAAACAGTGGAATGGCTTCCTGAAGAAAACAAGACTTGATCTGGAGACATTGAAGAATGAGCAGGGTCAAACCACACTCACAGAGCCACGCTACTCCATTAGAGAGGGAGACAGAGAATAATGGGCAACCACAATTTATATTGTGCCATAATTGCAAAACCAAGGAGCTACTTTTACAACCAGCCTGTTAAAGTCTATGATTTGTCCAGTAAACTCTGCCTGGAGTTTCACCAGGTTAAGTTGGGACATGTGGAGAGTACCTTGGCAGGGACTCTATCGATGTTTTATCAACAAAACACCCAAACTACACAGCACTTAATTCCATCAAATGAGCTTAAATGACAAAGATAAAAATGGGTCTACATCTTGGATACAAGAAGTCAGGCATTTGGGGACACTGAAGGGTTTGTCGCAGATATTCAGGCACTGAGGATTACTGCAAGTTCATAATGGAGGAAAACTTGTTTATGGACAGGTGCAGTAATATATGGGGCTTAGGAGCCCACAGAGCTTGTAATTGAAGCGTGCCCTACCTTGGCTGCTGTGTATTACGTCAAGAAGCGTGATAATGCTGTTCGAGGTTACCTTGGCAATTAGCCCTCCAGCAAATGAATTAACATCCTATTGTAAGTAGGAACCCAAGAAGTTGTTAGGAAACTGGCAATCCAATATACTTCAGATGGAGTTGTGAGAATTAGTCTGCTCAGATGGAAAAGAGGCCAGATATTTTGCAGTTTGATAAATGTATAATAGAACAAACTTACTGACATTCGTCTTCCATCAATGAAAAACAAATTTCAGAGCACGTGCTTCAATAAAAGAAATACATCTATGGACATAATAAAAGAGCTAAAAATGGCTGCAGGAATCATGGGACGTCAGTATAAAGACTGGTTATCTAAGACATGAAAATGATTTTCATATGCTAGCATTAAAGTTTGTATCTGCTGCAGGGAAGAACATTATAAAATTCATTAATCAAGATATTGCTTACCCTTTTACCTAAAAATCAGTATTTATTGATTCAATACCATTTGTGGAGATTCCAAAAGTCATTATTTGACTCAGTTAACTGAGCCCAAGTCCCTGCTAAGAATCTAAAGTTATGTGATGTGTATAGACTTCACGTTAAAAAAAAAATACTTCACATTTGTGCAACAGATATCCTCTAGGCAAGGCTTGAATATATTAATAGGTCGCTGACTAGGAATCTGGCAAGTTTTCACTATGGAGTCATTATTTTGAAAACTGACAACCATTTGCTAATTTATCTAATGTGTAAAAATGAACTTCCACTTACTATATTTTCTGAAAATGAAATTTACTTATGTTTGGATTCTAATTCCTTAAAAACAAACAAAAAATCAATATTTCTCTTTAAAGATAAAACAATGAGCAACCATAAAAAAAGGTATAGACAGAATCCTCCAAAGTTCTAGTTTTTCATTCCCCCCTCCTTGCCTTAAATCTTAGCCAGATTTGGTCTTTAACAATGTGATTTTAGGGTGATCATATGTACTGTTTGCCCAGGACAATGCTGGTTTACACCTCATGCTCTGGCACACCTTATTTGCAAAATGTCCCAAGTTGTGTGATAAATTATATGGTTATCCCACTTGTAGATTCTAAAGAACTAGGAATTTATTGTACTGTGAAATCAATTAGAAGGCAGTATTTTGGACGTTATTCACATCACCTCCAAGGATGAAGTCACAGTTTTTTTACAATCTGCTTGAGAGATTTTACTAAGTACTCAGCCTCTCTCCATGAATTTGTTAAATTTGCACTTCCAATCCCAAATCAAAATTCTGCCATTACCTCTTTCTCTCAGCACGCACCACCTGTGTCACTGGTTCTCCGAACACAGTAGAAATTTTTTGCAGGATAGCAACTGAAATCAATCAACAAGAATTTATTGAGACCCCAAAACATACCTCAGATAACGTAAAATCTCTGGTAGTATCAATCATTTGATCAGGTAGTGATTCCTCACCATTTACCATACCCTTGTACTTGAAATATTATATTCCTAGTTTATATGTGGCAACTGAGGCTTAAGAAAAAATAGAAAAAACTTACTGTGAACATAACCTAGAGGCAAATTCAAGCTCTGCCCAGCAATCATCACCCACAAACCTCTGTCTCATGCAAAAACACAAACACACAAACACACACCTTTTCCCGCTGATAGCAGAAACCTTCAAAAGAGACACAAATTCATTCTACAAATGTCCTATTTTCTGGCTCTCCACTTTTTTCTGTGCTGAATTGGTAATGGAGCTAATAAAGGTTCAAGATTGCTCTTTCTGGGGGCCAAATTTTTCTTTTCTCCATGTGATGCTTTTTATTCAGAAAATAATTTTCTTTGCATTGTTTTCACAAAAGCTTTCCAACACCCCCAAATAATGCGGAGAAATTGGCTTTTATTTTGAACAGGCTTTTTCAATGCACACTGTATCTCTCAGCATATCTATTATATTAATCCAAGCCTTAATGATACAATGGGTAAAAACAGTGTACGGATGTGTATAAATGAAAAATTTAATAGATTTCCCTCTTAATGTAATAGAATTGGCATGAGGCATTGGGAACAGGAGTGAAAGTAGTCACTCAAGCATTGTGTTTACATGATATTTAAATACAAGTGGCTGGGGTATAAGTACTGCTAAGTACACCTGAAAGGGATGGTGCCTCCTAATCATTGTTTCAGCAATTGACAGTTGTTTACACAACAGCAGCACATTCGCTGCTGATTTGAATAATAAACATGCTTAAATACCAGCTGGATAATAGAAGGATAATTGAAACATAGTTTAAAGCTCTGATTTACAGGCATTGTAGCAACACTTTTATTTGCTGTACAATGCCACACTTCTGTGCAGTCTCTGAAAAAAATTGAGGCATTGTTTCAAACATTGGGGTCTATTAAACTTGATTAATACACTCAGCCTATGTATCCATAACGCAAGCCATGCCTGGGTATACTTGAGACAGCTATTGTGCAGTGTGTTTGATCAAAACACTTGAGGTTATAATAGAACCATTTAGGAGTCCCATGATGTAGTGTGTCCACCAGGGCCCTGAGTGATGGATAGGACCACAGGTACCTGATGGGTACCTGGACCATAGATGCCTGATTCAGGACCAGTGCACACAGCCTAGGTTTTATGCTTCACAGGCAAAAAAGGAGGGGGTTGACCTGGATTATCTCTAGCTGTGAAATGTGCAAAGTTTTAACTTGACACTCTATCAAATCTTCCCCGGCTTCTTCACATGTGCCTTTTTCTTTCTTTCCGTGCCCTTTGCTGCCACCTTAGTTCAGGCCAGTTTTACCTCTTACCTGAACAACTGCAGGAGGCCTAACCTTGGACTTCTGCTCCCAGGGCCTCCCAGTTTCAACCAGCGCACCCTGTGTTGCCAACATAATTGTCCCTTTTCAGGTAGGAGTGCCAGAGCCAGGCAGGCTGCCTGCTCTGGTTGGCATACCTGGGAGGTGTTAGTTACCACTCTAGTCCTCAAATTTGGGGATCCTGAAACATAATTGAACCTGTTCACTTGGGAGAGGTCAAACTTGGGGAAGTTACTCATGTAACCAAATTAGCAGGAACCTAATTTACCAACCAGAATGCTGATGTGTTCATCGATTTATCAATTTACTGAGGCAGATATATCTAACAGGATCATTCACATTGGTCATTCAGAACACTATCTCCTGGAACGATTGCTTCAGAGGAGCAAATTACGTGTCAGAAAGTTGCTTAATGAACATAAAGTAAGAGCAAAAGGAACAGGATGAATTGCCACTTTCCACTCCAGGGAAAATGCTGCTTAAAAGTCATAGCACTCAGGCATCAAGCCAGACGTCTATTATCTCTAATTCTTTTAAAATCCCTCAGGAATTATTATTCCCTTTTAAATATAAGGGACTGATCTAAGGTCACATAGTTGTTGAATTATAGCATTGAAACCATACTACTTGCTAACTAATTATTAATTATCACATGCATGGCCAACAATAATTACCAGACATCATTGATACATTAATATTCACCTCTCCCCCCTCCCCCGCCCCCACTTTCTCATTCTCCTGGATTGATAGGGCTGAGTAAAAACAGATAGGTGTTTGTTTTCTTACTTCCTTTTTTAGTGAATCACCTGCACTAGTAATAAGGGCCATCTTCCACCCCTTGTTAGACCTTGTGGGTACCCCATAGATGTTGAATGAGTGAGCAAAAGGTTAAGTGAACCTTAAATGATTGTTACTTAATGCTAGACATGTCTTTCTGAAAATACAACCTGGTGTGTGATGAGAGAGTTTGGACAATTATTTCATCTCCAATCCATTAAGAAACGGCACTGCTTCTGCAAATAGCTCATCTTATCTGGTATGAGTGGCTTACTAAAATTTAGTTTCCATCACAACCACATCCTGAAATTCTAAAGACACATTACCAGCAACCTTTCATCCATTTCCTCCATCTTATTACTTACTGTGTTAGTTTGTTTTGCATTGCTATAAAGGAATACCTGAGACTGGGGAATTTATATGAAGAAAAGAGGTTTATTTGGCTCGTGGTCCTGCAGACAGTACAGAAAGCACAGCACCAGTGTCTGCTCTGGTGAGAGCCTCAAGAAGCTTTCATTCATGGTGGAAGGGAAGGGGAGCCAGCATGGTACATGATGAGAGAGAGATACCAGACTTTTTAAAAACCAGTTCTCATGTGAACTAATAGAGTGAGAGCACACTCATTACCAGGGGGAGGGCATCAAGTCATTCAGGAGGGCTCTGCCTCTCTGACCCAAATACCTCCCACTAGGCCCCACTTCCAATATTGGAAATTAAATTTCAACATGAGATTTAGAAAAGACAAATGCCCATACTATATCACTTATCTATTCAAAAGCAGGTGCAAAACTAGGAGATCTGTTTTCAGAAGAAAGGACAACAAGGCCAAGCGTCTTTACTGTAGTATAAGAAGGAAGGACCACATCAGTCAGGGTGCCATCTTGCCCTCAGAGCTTCTTCTAAGAGAATTTACCCCAGTCACAGCCACACTTGAAGTAGCAACTCTTGGCTCCAACTGAGTGGTGTATAGGCACCTGATCCCAGGACAACAAATGCAGACATCAGCCAACAACCTATGGCAGGGCCTGACGCAAAAGAGATGCTGAGCCAATCGCTCTCCCTCTCTGTCTGTCTGTCTGTCTCTCTCCATGGTTAGAGAAAAATCAGGCAATTGATAGTGAAGCCAGAGGCAGAAAACGTGCATGAAGAGAAAAGCCATGTGGTGGAACTAGAACCATGGAGGATCAAAACAACTTTACAGGTATATCAAAGTACAAAATACAAAGTAGAGAAATCAAAATGATCCAGAAGTAGTCAAGAGCAGAAACTCTGGCATCAGACTGCCTAGGTTTGAATCCCAGTTCATCCTTTGCTCAGCAGTGTTATCCTGGTCTGGTTCCTTCACCTCCAACAGCATCTGGAATATGGTAAGCCCTGAGTACATGCTGGCAGGTTAGGTATTATTATTGAGTCCTTAACGTCCCATCCAGTGTGCTCAGTCTATTACATGTATTAACTCAGTCCTCACAGCAACCCTACAAAGCACTGTCTTTATCCCCATTTTACACATTAGGAAACCGAGGCACAGAAAATTAAGTACCTTGCCCAAGATCATATAGCTGGCAAATGGCAGAGCTGGAATTTGAATCCAGATCATCTGGCTCTACAGCAGCACAAGTACCATCAAAGGGAGAACACTTGACCCATTACAGATAAATTACTTACTCAGAGGATGCTTTGGTCGAAGACGCAGTGCTAACACACAAATATCCTCAGAATCACCCACTTCCTTTTGCCTTGAGTAGGCTAGGTGAATCTCTTTTTCCTGAAACTGAAAGAGCCTGACTCAAGCTGGAATTGGTTGTGAATTGAGTGGGAGTGAGATGCACTCATGGAACATGGAGCGGTATCTCAGAATCTACATGGAGTAGGCAGAAGTGATAGTGCATGGTGGCAGGGAGAAGAGGAACAGGATGTCCCATAGCCACACAGTCCAGACAAGTAAAAGAGCGAATACAGGGCTTTCGATGATAGAATTCAGGGACCCAAATCTTGAGGGCCCTGGAGGGCGGCTAGTGGGGAACTTAGTGGCTACAGTTCTGACTCAATTTCATAGAATTAGGAATGAGTTAAAGATCACAAGGCAGATGGATACTGTGCACCATATCAAACAACCTACAATAGGAAGAAGGCACCTCCTCTCCTTTCCTAAATAAGAGATTTTATGTTATGTACATGATTTTGCAGAGCTCTGAAGATTATTAGAAAACTCTAGAACCTTCCAGATTTTTCTTTAACCAAGTTTCCCATAAAGAAATGAGAATAAATCTGGCATCAAATGGTTTCAAGAGCAACACTTGTTCTACATAGTATTGGAAGTCCTAGCCAGAGCAATCAGGCAAAAGAAGGACATCAGGGATATCCAAATAGGAAAAGAGGAAGTCAAGGTATCTTTCTCTGCAGATGATATGACCCTATATCTCGAAAACCCTGGGGAGTCTGTCAAAAGCCTCCTTGCACTGATAATCGACTTTGGTCACATTTCAAAGTACAAAATCAGTGTGTGAAAGATAGTTGAATTTATGTACACCAGCAACAAGCAGACAGAGTGTCAAATAAAAAGCACAATCCCATTCACAATAACTACACACAAACATGAAATAACTTGGCATCCACCTAACCAGAGAAGTGAAAGACCTTTACAATGAGAACTACAAAACATGGCTCAAAGAAAGTAAGAATAACACAAACAAATGGAAACACATTCAATGTCTATAGATTAAAAGAATCAATATTGCAAGATGCCCACCCTACCCAAGACAATCTACAGATTCAATGCAAATCTACATCATTTTTCTCAGACCTGGAAATGACAATACAGAAATTCATATGGAAACAAAAAAAAGCACAAATAGCCAAAACAATTCTCAAAAAAAGGAAAAAAGCAGGAGATATCACACTTCCAGACTTTAAACTTTACTACAAGGCTACAGTAACCAAAATAGCCTTGTATTGGTACAAGAATAGACACATAGATTAATGGAACAGGGCAAAGATCATGGAAGCAAAAACTTAATCTCTCAACCAATTCATCTCCAACAAAGTCACAATAACAACCACTGGGGAAAGGAAATTATATTTAGCAAAATGGTGCTGAGAAAGCTGGCTGACCACATGCAGAAGAATGAAATAGGACCCCTATCACCATATACAAAAATAACTCTAAATGGATCAAAGACCTAAATGTAAAACCTTAAACTATAAGAATACAGAAGAAAACATAGGAAACACGCTTATGCACATTGGAGTATGCAATCAATTCTTGATCAAATCCCCAAAAGCAAATACCATAAAGGATAAGATGGACAAGTGGGATCTCATCAAACTGAAAAGTTTTTGCACAGCAAAATAAACCATCAAAAGAATGGTGAGACAATCCACAGAATGGCAAAAAATATTTGCTAATTGTGTATCTGACAAAGGCATAACATCCAGGATCTACAAGGAACTCAAATGAGCTGTAAAGGAAAAAAACAAACAATCCTATCAAAAAGTGAGAAAAAGACATGAATAGACACTTATCAAAAGAAGATATGCAAGCAGCCAACAGATACATAGAAAAATGTTCAGCCTCACTAATCACCAGAGAAATGCAAATCAAAACTACAATGAGATACCACCTAGCCCCCATAAGGATGGCCCTCATCAATAAGTCAAAAAACAATGAATGCTGGCAAGGGTGCAGAGAAAAAGGAATGCTTCTTCACTGTTGGTGGGAATGCAGACTAGTTCAGCCTCTATGTAAAGCAGTGTGACAATTCCTTAAAAAATGAAAAATGGATTCTCCATACAATCTAGCAATACCTCTCCTGGGAATGTACCTGGAGGAACATAAATCATTGTACAAAAAAAGACACCTGCACACACATGTTTATAGCCACACTATTCACAATAACAGAAACATGGAACCAACCCTACTGCCCATCAAAAATGGACTGGATAAAGAAATGTGGTACATATACACAATGAAGTATTACATAACCTTAAAGAAGAACAAAGTCATGGAATTTGTAGCAAATTGAATGGAATTGGAGATCATCGTACTTAGTGATCTTTCTCAGAAACAAAGAACTGGATACCGAATGTTCTCACTGGTAAGTGAGACCTGAGGGAGGGATCGACAGTTGATGGACACTGCCAGGGGTGGGAGTGAGAGAAGGGGCACACAACATCACAAAGGATACCTGGTCTTAAACCAGGGGAAGTGAGAGCCAGTTGGAGGTCCAAACTTCACCTGCACAAGGTCTGCTTGTGTAGCTAACCCTGACTTGTACCCAACATGTCTACAATTAAAAGAATAGAGAAGATAATGCTGTTTGGAATTGAGGGAAATTATTTTTAATGCCTTGTTAAACTGTCAAATAAAAGTAATGTTTTCAGACATGCAAAGATTCCTGAAAGTTTATGTCCCACACCTTGTATTAAGCAATTACCTGAGGATGTGCTCCAGCCAAACAAGAGTAACATAAGAAACGGAAAAGTATGGAATTCAGAAAACAATCACTCTGAGCCAGAAATGAAACAAAGCCTACTTCAGAGTTAACTCACAGACTTAAAGAGCCATCAGTCTGGATGAAACAATAGGACATATGAAGGAAGAACCCCCCCAAAAAAACTGAACTATTTTTTGTAGGACATGCTTTCTCTGCCAGGTAAGTGTTCCAGGAACCATCAGTATCAGTGTATCTGCTAGCATTGTTGTGAGATGCTGCACTCAGCTTCAGTGAATTTTTTTTGGTGGGGGAGGCAGATTCTTTCAACAGCTTGCCCATTTCATGATGGGTGATTTACAAGCGCACCTGTCCACACAATGCTGAAGTGTTCAGAAGTTTTTGACAAAAAAATGGCATGATCTCTGTACCCTATTTTCCTGATTCTCCTGATCTCACCCTGAATGACTTTTTGGTTTGTTTGTTTCCCTGATTAAAAAAAAAAAAAAGTCCTCAAAGGGAAACATTTTGCCGATTAGGAAGAGGTGAAACAAAAAATAGCAGAAGCACTAAAGGCATCCAAATTGAAGGGTTCAAAAAACTGTTTTGAGCAGTGGAAAAAGCATATTGATAGGTGTATTGCATCAAACAGAAAGTGCTTTGAAGGTGACTGACGTTTAAACATGTAAGAATAAGTACACAGTTTTTTATAAAATAAATTCCTGATTATTTTGGGTCCTCCCCTGTAGAACACTAAAGGAAGGAATCACACTAAAAAAGGAATTTAATAAACTTGATATCAAACTCAAGAAGTTAGAAAAATTTTAAGAATAAGCTTAAGGCAGATAATGCCAAAAAATGTAATTATAAACGCAAAGAACAATAAAAATCTATTTAAGAAAGAAAATGTAATCATGGCTAACTACCTGGCAATGATAAAATTGTTCCCTCACTGCACATAACAGACTCAACTTCTCTATATTTTCTATATTTGTTCACAAACATTTTTTAAAAATTATCATACCAAATAAATGTATGTACCTGGGATTTTGTTTACATAATACTATTTGAAAATCTTTCTAGATATAAGTACAGTTTTAACTCATTCTGTCTAATACATTCATAAAAATCCACATAAAATCATGATGCATTCATACATTCCCCTTTTGTTGAATACTCAGATTGCTTCCAGATTTTTATTAAAAACAATACTATCTAAATATCCTCATACATAGTCTTATATACCGACACATTTATTTCTACAGAATAAATTTCTAATCATGGGGTGATTAGAATAAAACTATAATTTTAACAGACTCGTGAAGATTATTTTCCCAGAAGGTTTTAGCAGCTCACACTTACACAAGCACTGTCCAAAAATAACCGTAAATCCTCACTCGCATGGGATGCTATCAATTGTTGTTTGTTTGATCAGTCTCTTGCACGAAGACAGTATCTGATTATTGTTTTAATTTCGTCAAGCAGACTTTGAATGTCCCAATCCTTAGAGACAGAAACAGAATGAGGATGTTTTTGGAATAGTAACTGTTGATAGGCAGGAACATCTTTTTAGAACAATGATGTGAGTGTGAGAGCAAGCAAGGAGTGAAGTGTACTACATATGTCAATCACAGTGACAACTGTGACAGCTACAGGTACCTCACCCAGAGCTCCTGCTGAAGGGCAATGTCATGTCACCCTGATTGGTACCACGTGATCACCCTTGCTCA
Source organism: Cephalopachus bancanus (assembly GCA_027257055.1). NCBI lineage: Eukaryota > Metazoa > Chordata > Mammalia > Primates > Tarsiidae > Cephalopachus > Cephalopachus bancanus. Next base: position 1,217,555 of record JAPVLO010000079.1, on the reverse strand, counting down.
CCTCTGTTGATTAAACCAGTACAGGAACCTGATCCAAGCACAACAGATCCACAAGTTATCAGCTCCCTCTACCATGACTGGGTATGAAAAGCCTGGCTAGGCTAGCCAGATTTTCACTCTCAGGAATTCAAACTGAGAAAACATGAAAAGAATCATGTGGCTCACTGTGGCAAATGATAGTAGATGGCTAAGGAGTAGAGTTAAGGATCATGGCAAGTCAACTTTACAAAGAAGCAACAATAAAGTAGAAGAGATCGAACAGCCGTAGAGAAAATAAAAGTTGCGAAGAAGAAGAGATACCAAAAATACCAAAAAAAAAAAAATAATAAGCCACTTGTTAAGAGGAAAATAGAGCATACGCAAAAAAGAAAGCAGAGACACCATAACTTTATAGATGCCTGATCACAAAAAAAAGAGGAACCAGCTCTTTGATCAGCTTTAATTTCTAATGCTTTCCTGGTTCCCTGTTTCTGTTCCAGATTTAATCCATATTTTTTTATTGTAACAATTTTATTACCCATTTTTATCTTATTACAAAAGAAATTCAAATTTATTGTAGAATATTAAAAAATGAAAATGAGTAGAACAGAAGAAAGTAAAGATCTATCCATAATTCTATCATCCAAAGATAACAGCTATATATTCTTCGTCTTTTCTTCTACTAATTTTTAATGAAATCTTATGGTTTGTATCACTTTGTAAAATGATTTTTCAGAATATTCAGCAATGTGGAAATATTAATAATATTAGCAATATATTATAAACATTTTCTATGTAATTATGGAAACTGTGTTTTTAAAATCTACATAATTATTTGAGCTACAGATGGAGCACAATTTAACCAATTCTCCCATTTTGGACATTTACAGTGATTTAATTGTCACTACATAGGGGAATAAACACCCTTATACTAATGTCTCTTCCTATACTATTTGTAAATTTAATGTTTATCTTGTTTTAATTTGCATTTAGCAGATTACTGCAGAGGGCTAGACATTTATTATTAGTTGGCCATTTTATGTCTTATTTTGTTAGTGTCCTATTTATGCTACTTCTTATGGGGTTGTTTTCAATGATCCCTATAATCTATTTATTAAGGACATTAACCTTTCTCTTATACGGTGCAAATATTTTTCCAAATGTATCTTTCAATTTTGTTTATTGTAGATTAGATACCCAAAAGTCATTTACAATCTCTGCCTCCCCAGCCTTCTTCTAAGATGAAGCCTGGAAAGTATATTTTCACAGACTCCCTTGCAGCTAGGAGTGCATGTGACCCATTAAGCCCAATAAGATATTAATTGAAGTTACTGGGTGAGAATCTGGGAATTTTTTAAAAAACAAGGAATAGACTCAACTGACATGCTTCTTAGTGATTTTGTTTATTTGCCTTCTTTCTGTCTGTAAAATTAATATGAGCCTAGAGGTAGAGCAACGATCACGCATTCATGAGGTAACTTCTAGAAGGACAAAACTACATTATAAGGTTAGTAAATAGAAGGATGGAGATAGTGCAGATTTCCTGAGCTGCACTATATGCTGGACTACCAACTTCCAGATTGCTTGTTGCTTGAGATAAATAAATTATCTATTTAATAAAGATTTAAACCAGGTTTTCTGTTATTGCCAGCCATAAATAGTTCTAATTAATTTGTGGTCATTTTGTAAACATAATTTTTAATGTAATAAAATTTAAACATTTTTCTCTTTATAAAGCCTATTAAGTGCCAAACAAGTTACCAGAAAAACAAATGAATGAAGATTTATGCCTTTTGACCTGTGAGAAAATACTTTTCTCACACCAAAGCTTATGCCAACATTCATATTCATTTGCTTCTAATACTTGCTTATGTCTTACTTTTAAACAATTAACCCATCTGGAAATTTGTATTATGGAATGAGTTGTAAGACTATAATTTTTTCTCTAAATGACAATCCAATTTTTAAAACACAATTTATTAATCTTTTGTTTTTCTCAAAATGACTTAAGATGTCACCTTACTACTTCAATTTTTCAACCTTTATAATACATTTATACTTCAAAGAGCAAACCTAAGCTTACTTTTTCCCCCAAATTCTGAACTATTATTTCATATTTAATCATCAAGTTAACTTTAGAGTCATTTTGTTATGTTCCAAATATAATCCTTTGGAAATTATAATTGAAACTGAATTAAATCTATAGACTATCAATATTCTTAAATATTAATTCTTTTCATCCATTCACTCAGATTTTCTCTTATGTCTTTCAGTAATACTTCATAGTTTTTTTTCAATAAGTTTATTTCTAGGTATTTTATAAGTTTTGTTTCTATTGTTGATAGGACGTTGTCTATTTTCTAATAGAGTCTGCAGTAGATATGAAAGCAAATGACCTTTGTTATTCGCTTTACATATAGTTCATTCTAAAATATTTTTATTATTTTTATTTTTAGATGTATAATCATATCACACGTGCCACATAATGATGTTTCAGTCAATGAGGGACTACATATAGAACAGTGGTCCTATAAGGGTATGATGGAGCTGAAACATTCCTAACATCTATAGCTGTCCTAACATTACAGCACAGCCCAATACTTATGTGTTTGTGGTGATGCTAGTGTAAACAAACGTGCTGTGCTGTCAGTCATACAAAAGCATAACACATACAATGAGTATAGTACATAATACTGGGTAATCATAATAAATGACTATGTTACTGCTTTATGTATTTACTATACCATTTTTTAATCATTATTTTAGAGTGTATTTCTCCTATTTAAATATATATGTGTGTGTGTGTGTGTTTCTTATATATACATATCTTTTTAAGGATGTGGGGTACAATTTAGGATTAGGTATACAAGTGGTCATCGTAAAGGTAAAGTTTGGGCCTCTCTTTGGTCCCCACTTAGCCTGGTTTGAGATCAGGTACCCTTATTAATGTCATGTGCCCCCCCACACACCCTTACCCTGGCAGTTTCCAGCTACTGCCAATCCCTTTCTTATAGTATTATGGTAAATGCTCAGGGTTCGCTTATGAATGAGAATATGTGGTACAGCCTCAGACAGGTCCTTCAGGGGGTATTCCAGAAGAAAGCATTGTTATCATAGCTGACAGTTCCATGTGTGCTCCTGAAGACCTTCCAGTGGGACAAGATGTGGAGGTGGAAGACAGTGATATTGATGAACTTGATCCTGTGTAGGCCTAGGCTAATGTGTTTCTTAGTTTTCAACAACAACAAAAAACTTTAAAAATTAAAAAAAATTTAAATAGAAAAAACTTACAGAATAAGGACATAAAGAAAGAAAATATTTTTGTACAGCTATATGATGTTTGTGTTTTAAGCTGTGTTACTACAACAAAAGAGTCAAAAAGTGTTTTAAAATTAAAGTTTTTATAAAAGTTACAATAAGCTAAGTTTAATTAATTATGAAGAAAGGAAAATATTTTTAATAAATGCAGTGCATCCTAAGTGTACAGTGCTTATAGTCTACACTAGTGTACAGTAACATCCTAGGCCTTCATAGTCACTCACCACTTACCAACTCACCCAGAGCAATTTCCAGTCCTGTAAGTGTCCATTCATGTACATTCATGGTAAGTGTCCTATATAGGTGTATCATTTTTTACCTTCTATATCCTATTTTTACTGTACTTTTTCTATGTTTGGATATGTTTAGATACACAAATACCACTGTGTTACAATTCCCTACTGTATTCAGCATAGTAACATACAATAAAGGTTTGTAGGCTAGGAGCAATAAGCTCTACCATATAACCTAGGTATGTAGTAAGCTATACCAACTGGATTTGCATGAGTACACTCTACGATGTTCACACAACGATGAAATCACCTAATAATGCATTTCTCAGAACATATCCCTGTCATTAAGCAACACATGCCTGTAACCCTTATTTTTCAAGTCCATTCCAGTTATTTACTTCTCTTTATTGTGTTTTATGCTCTTTCCACGACTAGAGAGCAATTGCAAAATAGAGGCGGGAACAGACATCATGATCTTTAATGGGTTTTCCTCTAGTGTTGCAATATTACTTATGATCCTGAATGTTGGTACAAAATAAGTAATCTTCAGCATGTAAAGAAAACACACTTCTGTTCTTAAGAAAAGTTGCTTAATTTTATCAAAAGTCTTTCATGGTGCCCTTTTTTCCTGAACAATTGTGATTATTTGCAAATATGGAAAAATTCTGTATAAATGGAATGAAAATTATTGACCATAATGTATTTTTTAACTTACTGGTAGATTTTATTTGCAAATATATCACTTCTGTTTCTCTTAGGATATACCCATGATATGTGTTTACAATGGGCATATCCTCAAAGAAATTGGTTGTAGTCTTTGTCGGGATTGGTATAAGATAATGTTCACTCAGGAAATTAAATCACAAATTTTCCAAGTATCTTAACGGTTAGAAGTAACTTAAAAGTATAAGAATAATCTCTTCTTTAGTAATTTGAAAATGATCAACATAAAAAGACCTTGAGCCTTTTTATCTTAAGATAACTGTTTGAAACTTTTTGGGTCATTTATTTCGTTTTCTCTTGAAACGATTTTCAGTATTATTGGCATATAATTTTTTCACAATTATTGGTATATAATTTTAACTAGTAATTTCTTAACACACTTTAAAATTTTTTCTACATATTTAGTCATATACTATTCTGATTCCTACATTATGATTTTTTTCTTTATGTTTTCCAAGTTTTAGTGGACTTGGTTTTCTCAAAATCCTAGATCTTGGATCAATTTATTAAATAGACTACTATTAGAAGATATTAATTTCTGCTTTTACTAATTCACTCAATCTGTTTTCTTTGGGACTATTTTGTTAACTATTTCCGATTTCTTTTTTTTTTTTTTGAATTGGAGTCTCACTCAGTCACCCAGACTGGAGTGCAGTGGTTGGTCCTGGCCACCGCAGCCTCGACCTGCTGGGCTCTGGCAATCCTTCCACCTCAGCCTTCCAAGTAGCCAGAAATACAGGCGCACGCTACCATGCCCGGCTAATTGTTGATTTATTGTAGAGATGAGGTCTCGCCAAGTTGCCCAGGCAGGTCTCGAACCCACGGGCTCAGGCAATCCACTCACCTCAGTCTCCCAAAGGCGCGGGATTATAGGCTGAGCCACCGAGCCCGGCTCTATTTCCGATTTCTTGAGCTGAAATACAGTTCATTTATTTTCATTAATTCTTACTACGAAAGCATTTAAGACAATGAATTTAATTCTATTACTGTTTTGGTAGCATCCAATAAATTTTGGTATGTAGTGTTCTTGTTATCTTTTAAATTATATGTAATTGAAATTTTAATATCATAATATTATATAGAAACTATTAGGGGAAATTATCTTGTTGCTTTAATGTTTTGTTTGATTGGAGTTTAACTATTGTTATTTGTTGTCTAAGTCAAATTTCGAAGAGGTTGGTTATTTTTCTCTTAAGTTAAACTTTTATTATTAATTTCCAATTGTATTACTTTATCATCAGAGAAAACAAGCGATACTATGTATGCTTTGGGGAGTCTGTTGAGATTTTAGCTTGAGACGTAGAAATTACCTGGATGCTGGAAAAGAACTAACTTGTACTATAGCATATATTATACATGTACATGCTAAGTTGCTGTGAAGTTCATGTTTGTCCTTCTTTATGACTGCATATTATTCCCTTGTGTACATGTACCATATTTTTTAATCCAGTCCAGTTTCAATGGGCAGCATGGTTCATTCCACGTTTTTGCTATTGTGAATAGCATATATTTATTAAAGTAACCTAATTTTTTTTTTTTTTTTGAGTTGGAGTCACTCTGTCACCCAGACTGGAGTGCAGTGGCAAGCTCCCAGCCACCTCAGCCTTGACTTGCTGGGTTCCGGCAATCCTTCCGCCTCAGCCTTCCAAGTAGCTGGAACTACAGGTGCACACTACCACACCTAGCTAACTTTCGATTTATTGTTCAGATGAGGTCTCGCCAAGTTGCCCAGGCGGGTCTCGAACCCACGGGCTCGGCAATCCACTCACCTCAGCCTCTCAAAGTGCTGGGATTACAGGCTGAGCCACTGAGCCTGGCTCTAATTCTTTATGTAATTCAAATCTTCTTTATATTTGTGGCTTGCTGACTCATTCAATCAAAGCAAGCAGCATTCAAGTTGATTACTACTACTTTTTTTCTGTTGATTTATGTGTTTCCAACAATTTTACTTTATATATTTCAATACAATGTCCCTGATGCATAGAAATATATCATGCATATCCCTTTTGTGAATTTTACTCTTTGTCATTATATGGTAACTAGTGATTTGTTGGTCAACTGACTTTGAAGAAAATTGCAAATTCTGTAATGTAAACACTTCCACCATGGCTAATTTCAAAAATGTGAGGTCAGTGAACTCCGAGTTGGGACAAGATGAACAAAACTGGCTGTCACAGCCAATACAAGCCAGTTCCAACACACCACTGAAAGGAAGTCTGTTGGGCTTTATGACCTTTGCCTTCGACTGTTTTAAGACTAAGGACTCGTTTTTGCATGTTTGTTTGTTTGCATCTAACTGATATACCTTTGCCCGTTCATTCATTTTTTAGCCATACTCCAGCACTTTTTAAAATAAATATGTCTACTGCAAAGCACATTTTGTTTGAAAACCCATTCTGAGATACAATATCTTTCATTAGGCTGGTTTAACATATTTATGTTTATTGTTTTTGCTGAGATATTTGGTCCTACATGTTTTGTTTTGTTTTATGCTTTTCTTTTTTTTTTTTTTTTTTTTGCACCCTACACACCTGTTTGTTTATTTATTTATTTACTTACTTAAAAGATGTGGGATACAATTCAGGATTAGGTATACAAATGGTCATTGTAAAGTTCAGGTCTTTCATCCCCACTTCATCTGGTTTGAGATCAGTTACCCTTATTGATGAAGTGTGCCCCCACCCCCATCCCCCAGTCACTTCCCACTACTGCCAATCTCTTTCTTATAGTATTATGATAATTGTTCAGGGTCCGCTTATGAGTGAGAACATGTGGTTCTTTGTTTCTGTGATAGATCACTGAGTATTTTAGACTCTACATCCATCCAAGTTGCTGCGAAGTTCATAATTTTGGCCATCTTTATGGCTGTGTAATATTCCATTGTGTATATGTACCATATTTTAAAAATCAGTCCACTTTTGATTGGCAGCATTGTTAGTTCCATGTTTTTGCTATTGTGAATAGTGCTGCAATAAATATGTGTGTGCAGATATCTTTTTTGTAGAATGCTTTGAGTTCCCCCAGGTATACTTCCAGGAAGGGGATTGCTGGGTCATATGGAAGGTCAATTTCTAGCTCTTGCAGAAATTACCACACTTTTTTCCAAAGAGGTTACACTAGTTTGCATTCCCACCAGCAATGTGGAAGTGGTCCTTTTGCTCAGCATCCTTGCCAGTTTCTGTTGCTGTTTGTTTTATTAATGATGGCCATTCTTACTGGGACTAGGTGGTATCTCAATGTGGTCTTGATTTGCATTTCTGTGATGATTAGTGAGGCTGAGCATTTTTTCATGTCTGTTGGCTGCCCATATATCTTCTTCTGAGAAGTGTCTATTCATGTCTTTTGCCCACTTCTAATGGAACTGTTTGGTTTTTTTCCTTTCAGCATATTTCATTCCTTGTAGATTCTGGATGTTAGGCCTTTGTCAGATATATAGTTGGCAAATACTTTTTCCTATTCTGTGGGATTTCTCCCTGCTTTCTTGATGGTTTCTGTTGCTTTGCAGCTTTGCAGTTTCATCAGGTCCCACTTGTCTATCATCTCTCATGGCATGGATACCAGGGGTTTTGATCAGGAACTGGTTGCCTACTCCAATTTCTGTAAGGGTATCTCCTGCATTTTTAAGATTTGTATAGTTTGAGGTTTTACAATTAGGTCTTTGATTCATTTAGAGTTGATTTTTGTAAATGATGATAGGTAGAGGTCCTGTTTCAATTTTCTGCATGTGATCAGTTTTCCCAGCACCATTTACTGAATAGGTTCTCCTCTCCCCAGTGGCTGTTGGTGGAGGCGTTATCAAAGATTAGTTGATTGAGAAATTGAGGTTTTGCTTCCAGAACCTCTATCCCGTTCCATTGGTCCATATGCCTATTCTTTGAACCAATACCAGGCTGTTTTGATTATTATAGCCTTATAGTAAAGTCAAAGTCTGGAAGTGTGATACCTCATGCTTTGTTTCTTTTGCTAAGGGTTGTTTTAGCTATTTGTGGTCATTTATGTTTCCACATGAATTTCTGTATTGTCATTTCCAGGTCTGAGAAGAATGATGTTAGTAATTTAATGGGTATTGTGTTGAATCTGTAGATTGTCTTTGGTAGGATAAACATCTTAACAATGTTGATTCATCCTATCCATGGGCATGGAATATTTTTCCACTTGTTTGTGTCTTCTTGGATTTCTTTGAACAGAGTTTTGTGGTTTTCATTGTGAGGTTTTTTCACTTCTCTGGTTAGGAAGATGCCAAGGTATTTCTTTCTTTGTGTGGCTATTGTGAATGGGATTGTGCTTTTTATTTGGTTCTCTGCCTGTTTGTTGTTGGTGTATAGGAATGCAACTGTCTTTTGCACATTTATTTTGTCCACCAAGACCTTGCCAAAGTCCTTTATCAGTGCAAGGAGGTTTTTGACAGATTCTCTTTGATTTTTGAGGTATAGGATCATATCACCAGCAAAGAGGGATAACTTCTTTTCCTATTTGGATATCCCTGATTTCCTTCTTTTGTCTAATTGCTCTTGCTAGGACTTCCAACACAGTGTTGAACAGGAGGGTTAAGAGTGAGCAGCCTTGTCTTGTTCCGGTTTTCAGGGGAAATGCTTCCAGTTTCTGTCCATTTAGCAATATGCTGGCTGTGGGTTTACCACAAATGGCGCTTACTATTTTGAGGTATGTTCCTTATATGCCTAGGTATTCGAGGGTTTTTATCAAGAAGGGATGCTGGATTTTATCAAAGGCTTTTTTCTCCATCTAACGAAGTAATCATGTGTTTTGTTTTTACATCTGTTGATGTATTTAATTACATTTGTAGTCTTGTGATGTCAAACCAGCCCTGCATCCTGGGGCCTACTTGGTCATGCTGGATGATTTTTGAGATATATTGTTGTATCATATTTGCTGGAATCTTGTTGAAAATTTTTACATCTATGTTCATTATGGATATTGGCCTGTGGTTATTTTTTTGTTGGATCTTTACCCAGTTTGGGTATCAGTGTGATGTTAGCTTCATAAAATGATTTGGGGAGAATTCAGTCTTTCTCAGTTGCCTGGAATACTTTCAGTAGGATTGGTGTCAGCTCCTTCTTATATGTTTTGTAGAATTCTGCTGGAAAGTCATCTGGTCCCGGGCATTTTTTTTTTTTTTTTTTTTTTTTTTTTGGGTAGGTAGTTTTCTTATGATGAAGTCAGTTTTCTGGGTTATTACTGGTCTATTTAGTGTCTCAATATCTTCTTGGGAGATTGTGTGATGTCAGAAAGTCCTCCATTTCATTTAGGTTAACAAGTTTGTTTCCATACAGGTATTCATAGTAGTCTCTGATAATCTTTTTTATTTCTTCAGAGTTAGTTGTCACTTGATATTTTGCATTTCTGATTGTGTTTTTTGTTTGTTTGTTTGGTTGGTTTTTTGAGTTGAAGTCTCACTCTGTCGCCCAGACTGGAGTGCAGTGGCATGGTCCCAGCCACCGCAGCCTCGACCTACTGGGCTCCGGCGATCCTTCTGCCTCAGCCTTCCAAGTAGCTGGAACTACAGGCGCGTGCTACCACGCCAGGCTAATTTTTTTTTTTTTTTTTTTGTAGAGATGAAGTCTCACCAAGTTGCCCAGGCGGGTCTCCAACCCGCGGGCTCAGGCAATCCACTCACCTCGGTCTCCCAAAGCGTGGGATTACAGACTGAGTCACCGAGCCCGGCTCAGATTGTGTTTATTTGGGCTTTTTCTTTCTTTCTTGGTCATTCTAGCTAGGGGTCCATCAATCTTGTTTATTCTTTCAAATAATCAACTTTTTGTTTTGTTGATGTTTTTTCTACGATATTTTTGTCTTCTGTGTCCCATATTTGGGCTTTTACTTTGGCGATCTGGATTCTTGCTTCCTTATTTTGATCTCTGCTTTCTATCACTTGTTATATATTTCACATTTATTTTTCTTTTTTCTTTTTTCTTTTTGGGTTCGAGTCTCACTCTGTCGCCCAGACTGGAGTGCAGTGGCATGCTCCCAGCCACCGTAGCCTCGACTTGCTGGGCTTCGGCGATCCTTCCACCTCAGCCTTCCAAGTAGCTGGAACTACAGGCACGCGTTACTATGCCCGGCTAATTTTTTATTTATTGTAGAGTTGAGGTCTCACCAAGTTGCCCAGGTGGGTCTCGAACCCACAGGTTCAGGCAATCCACTCACCTCAGCCTCCCAAAGCACGGGATTACAGGCTGAGCCACCGAGCCTGGCTACATTTATTTTTCTAGTTTTTATTTCTAGTATCTGTTACCTTTACATTTTTCAACACATTCTGAAGTATGTATTTCTCTAATTGTCAGATCAATAATGAAAAGGTATTCTTTGAGCTTCTCATATTTTTCAGAAATTTAAGACTCAGAGAAGGGTTGTGATTTCTTAAAATGCCAAAAACAATTGAAAGTGAGTACTCAAAGCAATTGTTTCGGCACTTGGTTATATTATTTAAGATTTTAACTCCAGATTATTATGATTACTTTGTATTATTTTTGTATTTTATAGACCTAACAATATCCTTTTTCAAGAATAAGACATTTGTATTCAGTTTTATAATCACACAAAAAAAGTAACTTATACTATCTGTAACTTAATCTTGGAGCTAGAACCAACCTTTTATAACAGAAAGGTGGTAGAGCATAATGATTAAGAGCAATGAGTGAGTTCAAATACTGGTTGTGTAGCCTTTGATTCACCTTACTTAACTTCTCTGTCCCTCTGCTCCTCATCTGTAAAATGGGCATATTAATGGTACATATTTCATAATGTTGTGGGAAGTTTAAATCAGTTAATGTGTCTTAGAATAGTGTCTGGCACACAGTAAATACCTGATATGTTTCCTATTATTATTATTGTTAATATTATTGGACTGTTTTTTTTTTTTAGTTAGAGTCTCACTCCATCGTCCAGGCTGGAGTGCAGTGGTACACTCACGACCACCCCAGTGTCGACTTGCTGGACTCCGGCAATCCTTCCGCCTCATTCTTCCAAGTATCCAAACTATACCACACCCAGTAACAGAAATCTTTAAAATGTATATATGTGGTATATTTTCTAGACCTTGTATATTTGGGACTAAGAATATTCAAGGGTGTTTTCCCGTTACCTTTATATAGCAAAGACACTAAGGCTTTAAACTATTGAATCACAACTATTGTCCTTCAAAATCCTACAGATACTTCATTAGTTTCTGAAATTTAATGTAGCTAAGAAGTCTAAATTCAAGTGCACTTTTGTTTCTTTGTAGATAAGTTTTTCTATGTGATTTTTTTAGAGTTTTAAAATTTTCATTGTAATTCAATCTTTTTTCAGGATGTCTATGTGTGTTTCTCTTGTTCAAAAAAAGTTATCTTTCTCACATATTTGGGTTTATTCCTTTCCACTTATTCTGTCCCCTACTTCAAAGGCACCAATTATCAATATTCTGGTTCTCCATTCTCTGTTATCCTGTTATCCACTTCGATCGATCATTTTATCTCACATTTTTCATCCTCTTTTCCCCTCTGCATTCTTACAGAGACTTTGACATTTGTCCTGCAAAACAATATGATTTTCTGATGTAAAATAACATGTTCTCCATTGCCTCTTTTTGTTTCTAAGTATTGCTATTACAATTTTAGGGTTTTTTTTCTATCCTGCCATATCTCTACATTTTTCTTTTCATCTCATCCTACAGTCTTTTCTTTTATTCATGTTGCTTTAGTCCTACTGAAGATGTCAAAGAATTTTTTGAATTGTAAACCTGGATATGGACATTGATCATTCTCAGCAGTATGCATTTCCTCGAGTCTTCCTCATTCACAGTAGTTTAACAGAACTTACTGTCCTTCAACAAGGGAGCTATATCTGCCCTTAGAGTTTGATAAAAGACGTGGTGAATTAATTGCATTAGCTCCATTCTACATGTGTGACAATCTAGTCTCAATTAGAGAACCATTAATCTACATAATCCTTGTCTAGTTTTCTGAACTTTTGAATCAATAGTTTCTGGCACATATTTCTTCTCTGCATTTCCTACAGTGCTTCACTTATGGGGTCTTTAGAGTGAAATGGGCCTCCACAATCCCTCATTTTGTTTTCTACTCAGGCACTGTCAGTGCATCTCAGACTTCAAGTAGGTACAAGATAATGAATGTGAAGAGCTGCAGAGAAGATATTAGCTCCCCTAGTATCTACATTTTAGGTTGGCACTTATACACAGTTCGAGTCTCAGAGACACAAGAAGGAAAGAGCATGAAGTACCTTCCTAACATTTTCCAGTTATCTGTTTCAGGTGGCCAGAATGGCATTTGTCTTTATCTGGGCAGTTCTTTTTTATGGTTAGTATAACTTCATTTTAAATTTTGGCACCTATTTCAAAACCAAAATGAGATACCACCTCACACCCATCAGGATGGCTATCATTAGAAAGTCAAAAAGCAACAGGTGTCGGCAAGGCTATAGAGAAAAGGGAATGCTTCTACACTGTTAGTGGGAATGTAGCTAGTTCAATCTTTGTGGAAAGTTGTGTGTCAATTTCTCAAAGAACTAAAAATTGAGCTACCATTTGACCCAGCAATCCCACTCCTAGGAATATACCCAGAGGAACATAAATCACTCTCCCAAAAAGACACCTGCATGCATGTACTTATTACGGCACTATTCACAATAGCAAAAACATGGAACCAACCCTGATGCCCACTGAAAGTGAACTGGATAAAGAAAATGTGGTGCATATGCATGATGGAATAGTATGCAACCATAAAGAACAAAATCATGTCATTTGCAGCAACATGGATGCAGCTGGAGACTACCATTTTAAATGAACTATCACAGAAACAAAAAAACTGAATATCGCATGTTTTCAATCACAAGTGGGCACTAAACATTGAGCATGCAGGCACAAAAGTGGGAACAACAGACACTGGGCACTGATAAAGGAAGGAGGATATGAAGGGGAATAACAGACATACAATTTCCCTTTGGGTATCACGGTCACTACTGACAGGGGAGAGGGCTTTCTAGAAGCCCAAACTTCTCCTTCACACAATTTAGATATGCAACAAATCTTCATATGTACTCAACAACTTTTTTAAATTAAAAAAAATTTTTTTAAGTTAACATCACCAGCAACGGAAAAAATCAGCATGGTATGCTGCTTGATAGGATGCAGTGAGAAGAACCACGGCAGCACTTCTATCTTATTTTGTCAAGGATAAGTAATGCGAAATCGAGGAACATTCTAAAAAATGACCGACCTGTGATCTTTAAGCATGAAGGTTTTTGTATTCCAAGAAACCATTTCAAATTGAAGAATACTAAAGAGATATAACAACTAAATACAGCAAGTCATTTTGGACTGGATTATTTTGCTGAAATGGACATTATTGGACAAATTGATGAAGCTTGAATGGAGTCTGTAAATTAAATGGTAGCTTCTGTATCGATGTCAATTTTTTAATTTTAATGATTACATTAAGTTTATAAAAGAAAATGTCCTTGTCTGAGGAATTGCATAGTGAAGTATTCAGGGGAGATAAGGTATCATTTAGGCAACTTATAAACGGTTCAGGAAAAATATTCTGTAAATTTGATAAGCTTTTCCATAGGTTGAGATTGTTTCAAAATAAAAACTATCTTTAGTTTAAAAAAATTAAAATTAAATAAATGTTGGCGCTTAGTTGTTTGCTTTATTTATTTATTTATTTATTTATTTATTAATTTATTTATTTTTGAGTTCAAGTCTCACTCTGTTACCCAGGCTGGAGTGCAGTGCCACATTCATAGTCACTGCAGCTTTGACCTGCTGGGATCAGATGATCCTTCCATCTCAGCATTCCAAGGAGCTGTAACCACAGGCATGAACCACTATGCCTGCTAATGTTTTTCATCTACTATGAATCAAATAGCTTTTCTATGTCATCCAAGCTAGTCTTGAATCCCTGGGCTCAGGCAATCCTCCTGCCTCCACCTCCCAAAGTGCTGGGATTATAGGTATGAGCCACCATGCCCAACTCTGTTTTTAATGTTCATAGATGTTTCAGTAGATCTTTGGTGACAGCTGTAGGGAGCCTATTGGCCAGGCACTGTTTTAAACTAAGAGATATCATTTGAACCAAAACTCTTTTTTGCATAACTTGACCAAAATAGAAAGCTCAGGGATCCTGACTTAATTTTACAGCTATTCCATTTTTTACTCCATAACATTTATAAAGAACCCAAAGTCATAAGCCTCATGCAACTGAAGATTCCTGTAACTAAGAGCAAACTGCCACTAACTTCATGTCTGACGTTATTTAAATATGAACCTTTTATGGAAAAGGGAGTGAGATGCTCCTGTGGTACCAGGTTCTCGTATTACAGAGGATGTGACTGACTACAGATGATGGTCTCCTCTTACATTTTTAGGCTCCAAATCGCCACAAGCACCATCACCATCATCTCCCAACGCCCTCAACACCTGACATTTCTAGAATATGGCTCTTCTCTGAAATCGCATCAACCAGGTCAGAGCAGCCCTGTACCCAACTCCCACATGCCCAGCTGCGACCTGACTGGGGTCTGCTGAAAGGGCTGGACACAAAATGGTCTCCCAGGGGAACAAGAGTTCCCACACAGCATTCCAAGGACATACATGCTTTAAACTAAAATGGGGACAGAATTGTTCACAGCCAGTTTATAAAGAGGGAGAAAGAGCTCCCCGGTAAGAGAGGTAGTAAGCATAGGCGTGCTCAGAAACACGGAAAAGGACATTTCTCTATCGGTGACAATGCCTATTATATGACATTCAAACACCACAAGTGCTATTCAGCTGCTTGTAAGTCACGAAAGGTGAGTGAAAACACTTATCTTCTTTGTAGAAAGGGAAAAGGAAGTGGAGAATCCTTCACACAAAGACCCACTTTGACTTAAAATACAGGGTAAGCAGTATTAGAAATCTATGTGCACAAAGCCCACCTATTAAGATTCTGAACAAACAGGAGCCTCAATACCACAAGGCTCTGTTGTTAATATGTGGTTAGTTATGTCAAGGACACTAAACAAAGCTGCTTTTCATGTGTCAGTTTGAGCTCTCCCAGTTGATAACCACAGCGACTTGTGGGTCACAACCCCAAACGGGCAGCCATTGTGCAGGGGAAAACAGCAGATGGGCCCCAATGCAGATAGCACCACTAGGAATCCATGCCTTTCAATCCCTGAGCTGGGTCTAAGAAAAATTCAGAAGTAGATTAAGTTTTATTTTGGAGTCCGTTTGTCCTCCTTCCTGTGCCTCCTCCACATACGTGATGGTCACCTACTCTACCAGCCCTGAGTCTCATCTGAAGCCACCCTCTCCCCGGGTATGTCCTTGCTCCTGAGTCAGATGCCCCAGTAAAGCCTTCTTTCAGGCCCCTGGTTTCTGCCAGCCTAATAACCTACTTGATGCCAGGGCACTGATGGCTGCTGATAGAGTAACCGGTCTTCTTGCCAGATAACAGATGCATTTTGTTCCAGTTAAAAGCAGCACTTTAACAGCTGCCTTCAATGCCTAATCACCACTGGGCTGGGAGGTGAACACTGAGATGAGTGACAGGAGATGTCTCCATTTTTCCTCACATGATGCAGCTGCCCTAGAACAAAACCAATCGTGCTTCGGCCTCCATCACATCACACTTTGGGGACAGTGTTTCCAGGATCCTTCGCTTCCCTTGTGAATAGTGGGTCCAGCTGAGAGTCTGTGAGGTTGAGGAACAGAAAGTGAGGGCCCACCCAAGCCAGCCATCCTCAGAGCCATTGTGGTCCCAACCCTCTAGAGCACAATCGCCCACTTTCCAACCTGAAAGACAAAGGCAAACTTGCTGCCACCTTTTAAGATCCTGTTCAAAGCAAGCTGCTTCTCAGATGCCCTTGAGAGCAATTAATTCTGTCTCTCACTGCACTTGGATGGCACTCATAGTCCTGCCATCTTGAACCATCCATCCTAGCCAGGGAGGCGAAGTATTGGCCTTGTCCAGGCAGCCAAAGGCCAATGCAACTCCCCTTCCTCTGATGACCACAGAGCACTCCCAGCCTTTGTAGAAGGGGCCGACTGCTGCGCTGGAAGCAGAGTCATTGTCCAGTGCGTGAGCACAATGAGTCTGCAAGTGAATGGCTATCCAGGCAGAGGAAACAGAGGCCTGCTTCACCTTGCATGGAGTGAAGAGGGAAGCAAGAAAAGATTGGTCTGTGAGACCCAACCCCCACCACACACACACTACCCAGCAAGTCAAACGTGCACTAAACACAATGTTTGGTCTCTCCAGCTGACACTGCAAAAAGTCCCTGTCAGCTCTGCTTTTCCACTGAGTGGAATTCATTGTATGCATTGCCCCATTAAGCCACTTTCAACTTCTGTAGGGGAAAGAGGGGTGAAGGCTGAAGGAAAGGGACCTGAGTTTTCATTCAATGGGAACTAATGGAGATAGAGTGAAAGAGCTTCTTCTGGAAAAAGTAGAAACCACCCCCAACAGGTCTTCAAAAATAACCCCTTCTCCAGTCCCACTGTCCTGACCCATTCCAAGCCCATTGTCACTCAGTGGCCAGGACTGCCACAAAACCTTAACTAAACTAGTGGCTGTCGTCCCTGCCCTGGGTTTTGTCTAATTTTACTCTGTCCTTCACAACATTTCCAGAGCATCGCGTGCTCATTTCTCGTCTCTCTCTCTCTCCAGCTCTCTCTCTCTCTCTCTCTCTCTCTCTCTCTCTGTCTCTAAAACTCCTTCTCCAGCATCATGGCCAAATAATTCCCATTTTGCCCTGAAAGCTTCAGTCACCCTGAGTTTCTTGCTTTTTCCATTAAACATATTAGACTCATTCAGAATTCTAAATCTGGGATCCCTTTATTTTCTGCCCGAAATATCTCTTTCTGCCTGGGATGACTACGCATCCTTCAACCACATCACATCCTCTCTGAACTGCTTCTGAAGCCCTGCTCCCCTGGGTTGACCGCTACAGACTATGGTGTAATATTTTCTTCCTATGTCTCCCTCGACCATGAGGTCCTTTGAAGTGAGGATGCTGTCTTACAATCCTTGCCATTTTTTTATTCCATCTAGCTTAGGGTCTGGAATCAAGTAGAGGCTCAATAAGTGTTTCAATAATGAATGGACCCAGAGGAAAATAAGCCTTCTCCATTCTTAGATCACTGGCAGCATCCACATTTCCAATTTGCATGATTTCTAGATAGTGACCTGGCCCCACACGCCCCATGCCTGTGAGATGCTCCCTCCTGCAGGTTTTCCTGTCTCTCACCTCCCTCTCAACCCACCTGGGCCCTCTCTGGGACTCTTCTTCACACCTAGAATACTA